>VZRV01009040.1:593476-855598 GCA_013398115.1 Falcunculus frontatus
GCCCCCCTCCCGCCCCGGCAGGTGACAGATCCCCGGACCCCTCCTCGGACCCCGCCCCGGCTTTCCCGGGATGTGAGAGAACCCTCCAGGCTCCGGCCCCCCACCGGGTGAGGACACTCGCACCCCTCATTTGGCGGGGAGAGCTGCGTCCCACAGCCCCGTGCCACGGCCTCACCCCAGCCTAACTGTGGGGTGGGATGGAGTTGTGTCCGACTTTGGAAGGCGACCCCAGTTCGGCATGGCGGGAGGTTGGGGGGCACCGCCACCTCTGTGCAGGGGTCATATTTCTGAGCGGGGAACCCCCCACCGATGACTGGACCGAGAAACTTCCCCTCTTATTGGAGGGTGTCACCCACCACCCCGTACTGGGGCGGGGGTCCCGGTCCCACAGTGGAGATGAGGCAGCCCCGGCTCTATTTCTAACGGAGGAACCGTCACCCCACGTTTCGGGCAGATCTCTTTTCCCCGACACTGGCCCGCGGGGGTGATGCTGCCGGCGGGGCCGGGCCGGGAGTGGCCGGGGGAGCGGGAGCGACCCGCCGTGGGGCGGCCCCGGGGCGCCGGGCTCCCCTGCACCGCTCCGAGATGTCCCGGGCTGCCCCGAGCCTCCATCGGCCCCGGTAATTCTGCCTCCGGAGTCCGACACCGGAGCAAAACAAAGCCCCGGCCGGGCTGCGGGCTCATGTTTTCCCTCGCACGGAGGGTTTCCTTGGTAAAATTCAGATGTTTCCTTGGGTCTCGATTAAAATAACAAAGTGGGGTATTTACTAGGATGTTATTTCAAGTCTCTTAAGTCCCTGGTTATGTCTGTTGCGATTTCTCCGCAAATACAAAAACAAGCGCTGCGATGATTTATTTGAAGGAATGTAGGTGTTTCGCCAAAACAAACACGGCTTTTTTTTTTTCCTTCTCTCCCCCCGAAAAAATCGCTTCTCAAGAGCATTTGTCACTGCAGCCTCTTGGATTTCTTTCCACTGTAATTTTACAGGTGTTTTGTCACAGTATCGCGAGCGGGTTTCTAATGCCAACCAGCGGCTTTGCTCGGTATGTACACACACGCTGTGCAGAGACACGGACGCTGCTCCCAGGACACCATCCCAAGAAAACCCCATCCTGAGAAATCCCTGTCCCATGCAGTGCTGGATGGCCAGGCCTGAAGGCATTTGCACACCTTGCACAGCACTTGCAGAGTTTGTACAGGGTTTGCACAGCCTGTACATGGAGTGGGCATGGCTTGCATGGCATTTGCACACTCGGTGTGTTTACACAGGGCCTTGCACACACCAGACCCCCAGCAGTCAGTGACCCCCCCGGAGCCCTAACCCAGCTGGGGTAGGAGGCAGGGGAAGGGCTGGCAACAGGAAGGCTTCATTAATTGTTACTCTTTGTCAGTCCCTCGTTCAATCCAGCCTGATGCTGTTCAGATACTAACGGTAATTTTTAAAAACCGTCTGATGAGGCCTTCCAGCCCCTGAGGCCTCACTCCCCCCTGGCCAGGGTGCTGAGACTCCACTCAGGAGTTGTCACAGAACCAGAACATGGCAGCAGGGCTGAGTGCTCAGGGCATCTCTTCCCAAAGATGGGAAGGCTGGAAGGCACTGTCCTGTCCTGTCCCACTCAATCCCACCTCAAAGAGCAGCCCCAGGCTCCAGACTGTGCTCCTGATGCTCCCATTGCAACACATGGCAGCACTCTCTTCCCAGTGCTGCCCAAGGAAGGGATCAAAAGGGTCCGCAAAAGGATGGAAGGATGGTGGGATGGGAAGGACTGTTGAATGGGCAGACAACTGTACCCATAAACCTCTGGGATTCTTGCAATGTTTTCTGGAGCATCCTGCCTGGAATTGTCTCACACAGTTTTATGGGAAACAGTGCAAGGCACAAAATTGGTGAGTGTAGGCCTAGCCTCAGGCTCCCAAGACTGTACATCCTCCTGCAGGTTGGGGTGCATGTACCTGCCACACATGTGGAACCCCAAGCTTCACCAAGTTCCCTGGGAATGGAACTGTCACTGCATTTATGACACATATCTTTCAAAAATTAAAGTTACGTTGATGCAACAGATGGCTGTGCCTCCTGTTTATTCTTTCCCCACCCCTTTTTTGCCCACAGACCAGTCCTCCTCTCAGCCCCCAGTGTGGCACCAGTGCCAAATCCCTGCCTGGAGAGAGCTGGCAGAGCTGAGCAATGGGTTCCTCTGCACCAGTTCGCACCACACCATCCTTGTCCCTGTACATAGCTGTCTCCATGACAGAGTGTTGTGCTGCTGGGTGACAAGAGCCAGATCCCTGTCCTCACAGTCTGTATGGAGACCCAGACACAGGCACACACATACCCACACGACCCCAGTGACATGGACACACATCTGTGAGCCAGACACACACCAGGCGCACGTGTCCACCCCAGAAGGCACATGAACAAAATCACACACAGGTACACCAACCCAAGCAGCAAATCCTGCCCAGCCGTGCCAGAGGGTAGACATGAAATCCCACAGCCCATCCTCTCAACCACACAGCATCTATCGAGATGCACGAGTACTGACTTTCCCATCTGTTCTCCATTGCAGCCTCATTTAAACCCTTTTGAGCTTTCTTGAATTTCCATCAGCCCAGCCCAGCCCAGCTGCAGGACCTTCCCAAGCCTCCCGAGCCCTGCGCAGCGGCACAGCAGCTCCTGCCCCCAGTCCTTCCCTGTGCCGGGGACGGGCTCCCCTCTCTCCCACTGCAAAACTTCTGCGCATAATTTCATGCTGGCAAAAAGCCACCTTCTACCAGCCCCCTTCCAAACCCAAATTAGCACGCTGCTGCAGCAGCAGAAATTGGAGAGGAAAGGCTGCAGTTTTATTTTACAACTCAATTAGCAAGTTTATACAGAAAAAACCACCCACATAACTGAGGGAGATTTTATATCCATTTGGCTTCACCAGCAAATAGACTTGTTCCTCCTGAGGGCACTCCCCACTGCTGTGGGCACAGTGATGTGCTCCTGCCCATGGGGCCCCTCAACCAACGTGGTGATCCTGGCTCCAACCCTGCTAACTTGCTCCATCTCTCTTTGCTCTTGCACTTACAGATCCTCTGGGTATCTCCATCACAGGCTGAAAACCACAGATTTCAGACTGTCCTGACACCCTGTTCACCAAGTATTAAATCGGAAGTGGGCCAAAACCTAAGATGAAGATAAAGGGCCACATTTGCCTCTAATTTTTCCCTAAGAACCAGTCCCAAATAACATGCAGCCAATGGCTGTATGCCCAGGAGGGATCCTGACTCCTGAAACAGCTTGCACCATGTCCCACTACAGTTTCTCCCTTCCTTGACCAATAGACCCTTCTGGTCAGGTTTTTGGAAAGAAGGGGACAGCCATCTCACTAAGCCAGTTTTCTTACTGGGAACATTTTTTGGATGCTGATTGCTTCAGGATCAGGAAGGAATCATTCCTGCCTGGCTGACACTTGGGCTTGTTCCCTCTGTTGCAGCCCCCCTTCCTCCACTCCCTATTTTTGTGCCCAGCACCGCCCTGCTTGCCCTCCTGCATTGTCCACGGCAGTTGGGGACCATTGAGTGTGGAGCACTGAATCATTTCCATGCACAGGGGTTGAGTCCTGGTCAGGGTGAATCACCCTACCATGGCTACATCCCCTTGTGCAGCTCTGGGCAAGGTCCCAGCCCGGCAGAGGGGCTGCCCTACTGATGCTCCCCAGCACAGGAAAGAATTTGATTTAGCGAGTACCCCACCAGGCATGGAAGACCACTTCTGAAAGGAGAAAACTGAGGCGGAAGGGAAATCCTCAAGGAATATCCATATGCCTCATGTCTCAGCCACATTCCCAGAGCTCTGCACCTCCACCTCACCTTCCCCGTCATCAGCCCTTTCTGATAGAATAGAAATAAGCTGCAGTGACAAAACCCCTCCACACTTCAAAACCAGAGGTGTTTGTGGCTGTTTTTGTTAGCTGAGCCAGTAGGGCTCCACCAACTTTCCAAGTCTTGAGCAAGTTCAGAGTGATCAGAATACTGATGCCAGTGCCTATTTGGAAGAGTGTGTTTTCATGTAGTGACCACACAAGAAGCCTCTTGGGGTTCCACTTAACAAATGTCTTCTAGCGAGATGGCTACAAGTGACGGCAGGGCCAGCTCAGCAAGTAGCTAAGCAACAGCATCATTTTCTTTCCAAATCTTCCAGCAACTCCTTCCAAAACTTACTTAAGCTGAAGACAAGCGGAATTCCTTCTGATTGTCCGCACAGGGATAGACAGGGAAGATAAGACAAATCAAGGTACAAACTCCATGTGTGAAACATCAGATGGATTCAAGGACACTGTAGGCTGCTTTGCTTCAGGCCCAGAAACCTGACATCAGCTCAGTCTGGCTGCTTAAAGCCATGATTGTCTCTCATCACTTTCTCTTTGAGCACTGTGCTCTAGCTAGGGGACAGGAGACTTACAGGAACACTTTCCTGAGAGTTCAATCTTTCTGGAAACAAAAAAGCTTCTTGAAAAAGTCTTTCCTCAGGGAAAATTGTTCTATTCAGCATCTGGTTGACAGGGTCTGACCATAAGCCACCTGAAAATAGTGAGTCAAAACACAGTTGAGCACCCAGTCAATTTAAAAAAAAATTAAAAGCCCATTGTGTTTTTTGAAAAGTGCAGAGTCAGCAAGTAATTTGTCAATGCACCAAGCACAGATGCTGGGTCAATGGTGATGACTCACCCCAAGTGTCCTCATGGTGGTAGTCTAGGCCAGCGTCTAGTTGGAAGGGGTGGGATTCACTTCCCTTCATTCTGGCTTCCTTCTCAGCCTAACTAATCACCTTCTTCTCATTACTAGCTCCTGGAGGGAGAGCAGCACCTCCAGAAAGCAG
The DNA here is from genome assembly GCA_013398115.1 of Falcunculus frontatus. Taxonomy (NCBI): domain Eukaryota; kingdom Metazoa; phylum Chordata; class Aves; order Passeriformes; genus Falcunculus; species Falcunculus frontatus. Next base: position 598,342 of record VZRV01009040.1, read on the forward strand.
TTCCTACAGCATTAACAGAGCCCAGCTGAGACAGCTGTTGCAGAGGTGAAGAAAGCCCTCAGCTGCCTCCTCCCCATCCCTGGATGAACATGTGAGATGTCACCAGGGGAAGGACTGTCCTACAGCTCTTCTCAAGCTCTGCTCCGTGATTCCTTATTTTTACGTATTAAATTCTTTGATCTCCACTCAGTCTTTTTTTCTCTCATCAGTTCCCCACATCACTGTGTTCCTCCCCAACTTCTTGTCCTCCAGCTCCTAGCCCCTTTGTGAGGGCTCCTCAGATTTGGAGGTATCAGGGAGGAGAAGGGGAGACCTGGCTGGGAAAGCATTTGACAGTGGACACCCAAGGGAACACTAGAAAAGGAAGAGAGTACCTCACCCTGATCTTTCCAGTTCCCAACTATTCCTAGGAGATTCCTTCTCTGCCCTCTACCCATACCTTTCCAGCCAGTGCTGCTCACAACTGTTGTGTCAGGCTCACTTCTCTGCCACTTGAGACAGAATTACTCCATACAAAAACCAAGTCCTTTGCTTTCTATCGCAGTGCAAAGTCTTACCAATAACTCTGGTTATTGGTAATAACTCCAATAATAACTCCGGTTATCTCACTCATAACTTTCTGGATGCAGCTGTTCACCACTATGAAAATGGAAGGAAGGTGTTTGGGGTTTTTTTTCCCTTTTAAGTTATCTTCTCTTGGTGTTGTTTCTACTTTTTCTCTCTCATTCACTTCAATGCTCGAATCCCACGCTTCTATTTTCTGCCACAGACCTGACAAATGGAACTAAATTCTGGCAAATTTGGTTTCCCGGACAGTTACTCTGGGGACACCAACAAGCCCTGGGGGTCAGCTGAGATGTGCGGAGGGCCAGAGAAGACCTGCCACCCCTCAGCTCCAGCCCAGAACTCCTCCCTTCACTCCTCCGTGCCTGTTGCTGTGCTGGGCTGTGAGGAGGAGGAGGATGAATGGAGCAAGGTGGGTGTGTGGGTGGGGGAAAAGATGTGGTGCGAAGTCCTGTGTGATTGCAACTTTGCATGGTCTGCATCACTTCTGTCAAAGACTGTCCCTGGCCTCCCTGCCAGGGCAGCATGCCCTTCCATGACAGACATGGGTGGTTTGGGCCCAGAGGAGAGATGACTCTCACCTGAGAGGCCCCACAGAAACCAGCACAGACCATGGGGTAACTGAGCAGTTCACAAACTAATTCTTACCACCGGTTCCTTCTGGTCTCCTATCCAGTTCTGCATTTTAACTCCACAATTTCTGCTTTCCTTTTCCATCTTGCCTTTTCCAACTTCTTGTTTTGTAAACATTTCATGCCGTGGGCCTTTTTCTCCTTCAGCTGCTGAGCAGTACGAGAACATCAGAGAAGAACCCATCCCACAGAGCCACCCCGTTCCAGCTCAGCAGAGGGGCCGGGTGGCTGCGGTGGGACCGAGCATCCTCTAGAAGCGTGTGGACAGGGCTCTCCCAGGGCAGGAGCACCATCTCCTGGAGAAGGGATTTATAGCACTGAGGCTCCATGTAAGGTGTTTCCCGCCTCACAGATGGAATGTGGAAGGCACCACCAGTTTGGAACGTACCCACTCTGGTTTCTCTCCCTGTAGGCTGTGGAACACACGTAAAGCAACCCAGTATAAGTGTGTCCCGTGTACAGAGGAGGGAGATGGAAAACTGGCTGAAAATGGGAATACATTTTGTGGGCACATCCCTTTTCCTCTGTGCTGTGCATTAGACAGACTTGAGTGTGAGTTGCAGGATTGGGTGTTAAAGTTTTACTATGGGTGTTATCAGGTGAAGTTCCATCTTATTTCACATTTGAGATTCTGTCTCAAAGAGTCATCGAGTTAATGCAAAGGGCAAATCACATCTTGCTTAAGGAAGGGTCCCTTCACATAGTTTTGAGGTGTAACTCAGAACAAGCTTTCTGCCTGTGTATCTTTCCATCGGTAAATGCAATAAAATGAGATATATACAATGTATTACATCCTGCAGCCCCCATATATTTATTCTCCCACTAAAGTTAAAGGCATGCCTCTGGGCAGGGACAGGTGCATGGATGGAGCCACTGACACACTCCAGTGTGGGATGTCAAGCACGCTCTCAGGGACAACCTTGATTTCCTAACACATCATAGTGGTGTGTGTTCACAACTGCCTATCTCAGCTCTTTGAAAACAAGCGGGTGTGGGCCGTATAGACTCCAGTATTTAAGTAGCATCTGTTTCTGCCTCAACAAGAAAGGCACAGACCTGTTAATTAGAGAAGGATACAAAGATGATCACAGGGGTGGGGCACCTCTCCTACAGAGACAGGCTGAGAGAGTGGGGGCTGTTCAGCCTGCAGAAGGCTACAGGGAGACCTCACTGCAGCCTCACAGTACTTAAAGGGTGCTTATAGAAAAGAGGCAGAGCAATTTTCTTTACACAGGTAGATAGTGATAAGACAAGGGGGAATGGTTTTAAACTAAAAGAGGAAAGATTTAGATTGGATATTAGGAAGAAATTCTTTACTGTGAGGGTGGTGAGGCACTGGAACAGGTTACCCAGAGAAGCTGTGGATATCCTACCCCCGGAAGTATACAAGGTCAGGTTGGATGGGGCCTTGAACAACCTGATTTAGGGGAAGGTGCCCCTGCCCGTGACAGTGGGGGGGAGGGGAGGGGAGGGGGTNGCCAGGCCTTTTTATGATTCTATGATTTATATTTAAGGCAGGCAACATGCTCACTTTGCCTTGCCCACTTGTCTGTCCTTACACACCAGAACACTTGTGTAGGCTCAGGCACCTGAGACAATATTAGATTTTTTAATGTGAATATATGGTGCCACCTGAGACATCCAGACCTCCAGCTGCTGCCTCAGAAGAGAGGGGGACATTCTAACCTGCCTCATTGACCAGCATCATGTCTATAGATCTTCTCCAACCTAAATGATTCTGTGAGTCTACAGGGGTGTCCTGGGTATCCTGCAGAGAAACGCCAGCACCTGAGCACATGACTTTATGAGAAGATCATCAGAATTTAGTAGGAAAAAATAAATGAGACTTTCTGATACTGAAGAAATCCTTGAAGAGGACAGCACTGTGTGTGGGTCACTTCAGCAGAGTACAGGGAGCTCTGCCTGTTTCTGTGGTTTACACATTGATCTCACTAGGTTAGTAAGTCAAAATACGCCATTTTGGGCTCCTTCATCTGTGTCCAGAAGAAAAATGCAGCTCAAAATGATTTAATATGACTGACTCCTGTATGAAACGAAATGGAATGAAATGAAATGATTGTCGGGAGGGCAGCTGCCGATTTACTAACCAGCACTTCACACTTGGAACAAGGAGGTGTTAAATTCTGTCTCTGTCCTTTCTGTAGGGCCTCACCCTGCACGCAGATTCAGTCTGGGCTGACAGTTTTATTTTGTAAGAATCAAAGGCACAGGGACAGTTAAAGGTTATCCTGGGCCTTGATGAATTAGTGGTGTGGAAACTGCAAGTGAAGCCAGATCTGAATCTTGTCAGTAGCTTTTTCCTCTGAATCTTCTCCATAGCTCTTTCCTCTTTCCAGTAATGGTTTGTGGATACAGTATTTATAAGACAGGTTGTAAATGTAAAGTCTCATGATCTCTTCAGGTAGACATAATTGTGCAAGCAGAGGTAGCCACTTGGGCTACATCTATACTGAATTAAATGTTTGTAGGAATACTCATTGGTACCAAGGTCGAGTGCTGTGGATCAGCCCATGTCCACATGGATAAACTCCCATCATCTTCATGCTGATGGTCATGTACAAGCTGTCATCTGAGAAGGTCCCTGGCCTGTGTTAACAACTGAACTGCCCCAGGAACTCTTCATCAGGGTCTGAGTCCAAAACCATACCAGAGACCTTCTTAATCCTGTGGCAATGCTGATTCAGCTCCCTGGCACTATTTAATTTACTTGTGTAAATGAAACGCTGGAGACCCTGGAGATCAGGACAGGGTACCTGATGGGCTTGTGTGTAGAAAACCTAGGTCATTGTCAGGATTGTCTGTGGCCTTGCCTTCATTCCCTCAAAAGCTTATTCCAGCATGGCTAGGCTGAACCTTTGCCAGCCAAGAAAAAGTGGCTTTTCTTGTGGGAAGAAAGGTGATTAAAAAACATTTGATTAAAAAACATTTAATGAAAAATATGAATTTAAATACCCATATCCACGGCCTGGTAAAACCCAGAATCTGTCAGCCATTTTCTAGGTAAGAGGCAGAGCATCCAACTTAAAATGCTTGTTACAAAACATCTGTGAGCTAAACTCAGCTCCTGGAAGAAAGGTCTGGGCCTTTGGTATTTGGTGGGCAGCTGAGAAGGTGGCAGCAAGAGCAATGAAGAACACTGCCCTGGGGAGAGACCTCAGCCAGTGCTGGATGGGACCCTGGGACAGCCACTCTCCTTCACATCTCAGTTTTTCCATCTCTGTAGTAACAGCTCCCTGACTGCTCTTGTGGGCAGCTTGGGAAAAGAATTAAGGAAATACTAAAGGTGTATTTATAACCTTGCACAGGGTTGATATGGATGGTCCTGCTGGAAAGTCAGGAAGGAAGAGTGTCTTCCATGCAACCAGTTTTTCCTCAATTCCTGCATTTCTCTTTTTACTCCCCTACTCAGCACAGCCCAAACCACTTCCCCTGACCGTGTAATGCTTGGGTAGCAATTACCATTCTGGTTTTCTAATTGTAGCTTTGAACGCCAGAGTGACTGATTCCAGCTTAGGCTCCAGTCATAGGAAGTGGGAATGGATACAGCTGGTTGTAGAACCAACTTGAACAATGTGGTCTCCCAAGGAGACTTCATTTCCATTCTCCTAGGCTGATTGTTTCTCTCACCAGGTGGTGGTTGCTTCTTCTAGCACTACAGAAAGCTGAAAACTTGACTCATGAGAAAAATATCCAAAATGTTTGCTACACCATTGTACCATAAATGGCCACATATCTCTCCGGGGATGTTTTTTACTCTGTCTTTCTGAAGCACAATCACCCATTTCTCTAAAATCTCCAACACCCACAGAGTGTCACTTTAGTAGTCACTGTTTCGGAGGAGTGCGATAAAGAAGCAGTTAGGGTAGATTCATTTCACTTGATCTACAACATGAGATTTGTTAGACACACATCAGCTGTGCCACTCTTTGGGCCAGAATTTTTCCTTTTGTCCATTGACTACAAAGCAAGTCTACCAGATCAGCACAGAGCAAGATGCTGAGCAGGTAAAAATCTAATTTTAAGCAAGAATAATCTCACTGTGTGAAACTGGATAGGCAAGTTGTTACTGCTTCATAACACCTTTACAATTGCAACCACAAATATCTTCATTAAAAAACATGAATTTAAATACCCATGTGCATGACATGGTGAAACCCAGAATCTGTCAGCCACTTTCTAGGTAAGAGTCAGAGCATCTGACTTAAAATGCTTGCTGTAAAACATCTGTGAGCTAAACTCAGCTCCTGGAAGAAACACCATTGACCTGGAAAGATGTTCACCTTCCTACCACAGTTGTGTATGAACGACTGGTTGATGAGATGTTGTACTGGCTGTGCTATGAGACAGAGGCATCTCACAGATCTCCTTGGACAACTGGGTCACTCTATCTTGGCTTGCTGTCACCTAGAAAAGCTTGGGCCATTGAAATCTCTCTCATGGCATCTGCCAAATTAGTTACCTTGGATTGAAAAGAGTGCAGCAGAACCAGCGTGACTCAGTTTACCAAAAAACCTGCATTGTATTTCCATTTTATTTCCATCACACACTGGAGGTACACGAGAAGTAACTGAGCCAAATCAAACAGGTATCTGCTTTGGTAAACAGCTTTTCCCTTAGAGGGACACAAATCCTGGCCTCTCACCTATCGAGCTGCCAGGTTTTTACAATTGTTGGAGGAGCTGAAAGCTGTCCAGCCATTTCCTCTTCTGTTGTGTTTGGTTAAAATGGGTCACTGGGTTGCTGCAGAGTTTTTCAGTGGGGAGCAGACAGTGAGAATGGCAGACACATGGAGCAACTGCACACACCTTTTTAGGAAGAGGTGCTGAAGAATAACATATTAGCACCCCCTCACCTCCCAGCCCTTTCTCTTTTTCTGGCTAATTCCAAAAGTTGAAATTTTTCCATTTGGGAGAATTTCAGTCAGGTCCAGAATCACTCATAAAATGGAGGAATTGTTCCAACAATGACCCTGAAACGTTTTCTAATTTTAAAAGGAAATCCGGGAACAAAACCTGGCCAGCTCTAACCTGAACGGTTCACAGTGTGCTCAGGTGGGTAGTTCAGCAGAGAAGCCTGGGTCTCCGTCAGTCTCAGCTTTTACTCTTGCAGGCAGGAATCTTCATAAAGGGAGTTTTCACATCTCACACAGGTAATGAGCAACCAGGAGCCAGCACTCAAACCAAGCAGACCTTGGGCTCTTGCTCATCTCCAACCAAATAATTTAGCACAAACATAAACACCTCCAGAGCTTATTTGGTGGGAGTGAGGGAAATCAAGGTAAAATCCTTGAGCACCAGCTTCAGTCAGGTGTGTGGTAAAGACGGACTTGAAAAACTTGGCAAACATATTTAGGAGTCTACCTGGAAACTTGAGCAGTTACTGACTGTTCCTTCACGTTTCCTGGACTGGGGAAATATTTTTCATTGCTGCTATGTAAAGACTCAACTACCCAAAAACTATGGTTTCTTTGGGGAAAGAGAAAAAAATTACTGTATTTGTCTACTGCAGATGTGATTTTTGACTAATACAGACAGTTGTCTGTATTTTAGGGCATGGTTTTATCAAACTTTGGGAAACCAGGAAATCTCATCTTTTCTTCCTCACTGGCTACCATGAAACTTATCCATGATTTACCTAGGACCCCCAAACTTAAGAGAGGTGGAATTTTAATTCCAAGGCTGCAGCAGGTCAAGAGCCAGGCTTATCTTTCAGCAGGGATTAGCTATAGTTTCTACTAGATTATTCCTGACATGTGGCTCATCATATTACAGGTTAAATGTTTAAAGCAGGGAGAAAAGCATGGGACATAATGAATAACAGCTCTATAACTCTGCTCCCTTCTCTCCAGAATAAATCTATACTGAGTTTAGGAGGTGTGTAGATTAAAAGACTGCCATGACAGGCTATCAACAACCTTACCACATCATATAACAGGAGTGAACTTTAAATCTACCATTTTGGCTACCTTTGAAACTCACTGAGAAGCCCAGTCCTAATATAAAATCTCCTAGTGGTTCACATCTGGGTTTTGTAATTGTCATCTGAAAACAAATAGTGTTAGGAGTGATAAGTGAGTGATCATCTCAGTGGAATCTTAGCACAGCCTTTTTCAGTAATGAAATTATATTGCATTTCTCCCAAATCAAGGGTGAAAAAAATTTTATGTTCAGCTTTTAAACTGTGTTTCCACAGCCGATTTATTTTGTTTTTAAATATGTTCCTCTGCCCTTGCTTTTTTCCCCCACATTTTATTTACTATACCCTAAGCAGGGCTCTGATTTCCCCTCATCCTGCCATGATTACAGCTAGAGTCCTCTGCCAGGGATTCAAAACTTGGTGGACAATTCCCTCTGGGCTTATAAACTCACTGTTGTTCTCCTGCTTCTTTGGGGGAGATGAAAAGCGAATCCATGAGCTGCCAAGAATCACACCCAGGCAGAGATGCGGCGCTGCGAGAGCTGGTCCCTGCTCAGTGTACAGGAGACAGACATGACCCTGGGATGAGTTCATGGGGTCACACCTTGACCCTGATGGAGACCCTTCATCGCCCCGTGCCCCTGTGAAGAACAGAGAGGGATTAAACTGTAGGGCTGCAGTCCGTTTGCATCGAACAGAGTGAACAGACCCCAGCCACAAATCACTCAATATTTTAGAAGGCTCTGAGAGGTTTTTCTTCCTTGCTTTAACCCTTTGTGGCATCTCAGTGCCTGCAGGAGATGGCTAGTGAGCAGTCCTCGAGCACAGGTGGCGATTCTTCCCCTTTTTCATACCACTCGGTCCCCTCCATGCATGCTGAGGCAGGTGGCTGAGAAAACTCCTCTGGGCTATGTATAAGTGAAAGTTTAGCTACTGGGAGAAAATTGTGTATCAAAAGTAAATACAAACATCAGTCCTAACTGCAAACACATCACTGACTGACTTCAGCTCTGTAGAAAATCCCAGTGTAACTGGCCCCAGAGTCAGGTCTTGAGCACGAGCTGAGGGTTACACTGGAGCAGGTGGGATTGTGCGTGCGAGTGAATGGCGCCAGACAGGAGCTGGGCAGTGGGCTCCCAAAGGGTGAGTGCCATGGTTTACTAGATACTCTGAAGAAAATCAACTCTACTGCAGGCAAAACCAGCACAACGAGACACAGCTGGGGACTGCAGTCAGCACCAGTAGCCCATCCCGGGTCTATAGGTAGTATTTGAGTGCTCTCTAGTGGACAGAAAAACTACTCCAGAGGAGAACAAAGCTGATCTGCAGTCCCTGAGCCTAAGTCACTCTCAGCTGAGTGTCTGAGGCACGGGGTCTGTAATAGCCACACACCATGCTGAGTCTCTGTGAGCAGGATTTGGGAGGGAGGCTCAAAGCTGGGTCTCCCTGGTATGTGACACTGCAGAGCAGAGGTTTGATGAGAGAGCAGTGCAGGGTGGCAGGAGATGCCCATGTCACCTGGTAAGAGCTGACTCACAAGCACAAGTACTACCTCAACCCCTTTACACTATTTTTCAGTGCTTTTCCTTGTGTTGAAGAAAATACCTGCCGTTCCTGCTCCTGTGTGTAGTCAGTGGGTAGAAGAGCAGAGAGGTACTGTGGAAGGAGAATAGAAACATTGGTCATGGAAGGGAAGAAGTGGGGAAAAATTGTATGAGCTCATTTACCACCTGCTGCTGAGCCTCCAGGAGCCCTCTGCTCTCAGAGCCCTGCCAGTGCTGGACATAGTAGCTCTGAGGGAAAATATTCTTGTTTCATAGCACAAAGTGGTAAGCCACTGGGTAAAGTGGAAACCTAGACTATGTCAGTGTAAAAACAAGGTTATTATGGAAGTTAGCTCAGGACACAGGCCATAAAATAGTTATGTAGCAGGAAATCCCAGATCAGCAGAACCGCATTACTGAACCCAAATGTTCAAAAGGTGTCCCAGAACCATGAAATTTATAAGGATATTGTATTGCAGTTTGGATTTACTTATAGTAGGTATCTGAGTTTTGAGTTCTGAGAATAACTCATTTTCCTTTTACTTCTGTGAAATGACAGCTAAAAGATATTTTATGATGGTGATACTAAAACCAGAAACAGCCACTTGATTCGTGAAACAGCTACACCTCTAGTTATAGAGGTTATATGCATCTCTCCATAAACTCTTCGTTTAAAACCTGGCTTCTCCATTACCTCTATGTTGGGAGAGCTATTATCTTCGGCTTCCTAGACTCCATTTTTCAGCATGAGTTCCTCTTACATAGACACTTCCCAATGCTCAGACATCTTGAACACAAATAAAACTCCTTCAGTCTCCTACTGAGCTTAATCACTCGTCTCCCACTCATTCTTTTCCTTCATTTTCTAGAGACTTTTCACTGAAATCAGACTCACCTCCTTTTCTTCGAGTATCTTCTCCCACTTGAAGCAGTTGTCTTTAGCCTTGCCTCATCTATGCAGAAACCACTGAGGCTCTAATACAGTAGCACACATACCTGCAGTAAAAAACCATGGGATTGTATTTAGGCAGTTATTCTATGCAAATTAATTAATAGTTTTATTACAGAGGCTATGCTTAAATTAGCCTAGTAAATACTGACTGCATGAATATGCTGATTCAGTTTCCTGAGGGTACAGAAAGAAAGGAAAAAAAACCCAGAAAAAGAATGTATAAAAATAAGTCAAGCAACCTACCATACCAGTCAGTACTGCAGCGTTAAGAAGTAGAGAAAAAAGCCAGAAATCCCAAAGAAAATAGCCCTGAAACTTCACAGTTACTTTTTCTTTCCTTCACTCACAGACAATTGAACGGAGGCAAGGGAGACCATGGAGGAGAGAGGAACAGCTGAGGGTAACCCAAGTAGTAGGTAGGAAAACATAAGTTTGTAAGTGATGACTCCTACTGGTATTGGTTCTCAGATTCTTTGCTCATTCTCCTGCAGGCTTTCCCTTGCAGCTTTCCAGTGGATAATTGAGTCAAAAAATGGGTTCAGTGGAAAAATTTTCTGTGTAGCATCCAAAGCAATATGGGAATCAAACTCCAAATAGTCTAGAAGGTTGTATCTGAAAGAGGCAAGCTGATGCTCAGCTCCTGCAGACAGCTCTATTGGCATATTAGTTTTCTCCTGATAGGTTTGATTTGTGTGCACCTTTTATGCAGAGGTTCACTCTTCACAGTCTCCATCTGATGAAATACCCTGCCCTAACCTCATGGGAAAATCACCTGATTATTTCCACAACTTCAGAGGTTAGCACCACTGAGGCACTTGTTTTATTCATTTGTTATGAAGATACAGGCTGTGTAGTTATAAAAATGATAAGACTTAACTGTAGTTATAAATATGATAAGACTTGTTAGGAAATCAGATAAACAGGCTTGGACTTCTTCATGAGCACACAGACAGCGCACACAACCTCTCCAGGACAAAGAGGGGCAGCTTACTGGGGCCAAGCAGATTTTTTTCTCTTTGGGGAAAAAATCCCCAGCTTTTGAAGCACCTTCACAGGTACTTGGCAATATCTGGATGGACACTGCTCAGTGAGCATGACAAGCTTCACTGGGAACTCATGGCTCAGTCCTGTTCTATTTTTGCTGTCTCAGACAGCAAACTGTCAGCTGCTTACTCCTTGTTACTATCTGAATAAATTGGATTATCCAGGAAGCCAAATGGTGATAAAAATGCCATTAGAGAAGCAATTCGTTATATTTCTTCTTTCAGGAACTCCAGCCAGGGCTTTTTAACCCTTCAGAGGCCACATGAGAACGATTCATGTTCCAAAAGCACTTGCCAGTGGCTTGCAGCATTTCTGGCAACTGCAACTCCTGTGCCAGAAAGGCTGAACTGGGTGGTGGTGTTTACACTCTGCTTAACAAAAGGTTTTTAGCGGCGGGGAGAAAAAACGATGGGGATTTAGGAAGGAACCCCATGAAGGGGAAGGACCACCTATGAAGTCTCCCTTTTTTCATTTTGAGTCATGGGTTTCATGCTCCAGATTTCTTGTTTCACCACAAGCATCAAAAGACTGTTCTGTGTCTGCCACTTTGGACCTCTCTTGATTTTGACAGATTTCCATCACATCCCAAACTCCTCCAGCTGTTCCTTTCCGGGGTGAAAAGTCCTAATCCGTTCACTAGGTCCTCATTCAGGGGCTGCTCCTCTCTGGGAGCACTGCTGCACACCCACTTGGGGTGCTGAGTCTGTTTGGGGACTGGCTGCATTTATACAGTGCCGGCATCTGGTTTTTATCACGTTTATAATATTCCCTGGCATCTCCTGTGGCTTCTGTCTGTCCAGAGGAGGACAACAGAGCTGGTGAGAAGGTTCTGGAGCACAAATGTGATGAGGAGCAGCTGAGGGAGCTGGGAGTGTTTAACCTGGAGAAAAGGAGGCTGGGGGTGGGACCTTGTCGCTCTCTACAACCACCTGAAAGGAGGGCGCAGCCAGGTGCGGGTCGGTTTCTTCTCCCAAGTAACAAGTGACAGATGAGGAAATAGCCTCGAGTTGTACCAGAAGAAGTTTAAATTGGATATTAGGAAAAATTTCTTCACTGAAAGCGTGTTCAGGCATTGGGACAGGCTTAGGGAAGTGGTGGAATTGCTGTCTCTGGGAGTGTTCAAAAAGCATGTGGATGTAGCACTTAGAGTTATGGTTTAGTGCTGAGTATGGTGGATGGGTTAACGATTGGATCCCATGATCTTCGAGGTCTTTTACAACCGTAACGATCTTGTAATCCTGTGATTCCACAAAGCTGTGCCCGGTGCGGAGCTTTTTTTTCCAAGTGCTTCGCTGCAGGAGCCTTGCACACCAGCGCAGAGAAGCCTTGGGATAATCAAGCGCCCGGGTGCGCCCAGCAGCCTGCAAACAAACCAGGGCTGCCCAGCCCGGCCGCGGGTGCCTGAGGGGCAGCAGAGGGACCAGCTGCTTCTCTCTTCTCTCCCAAAAAAAACAACTTTGGAGCACAAAGCCGCTCCGAGGCGTGTGGCCAGCGCTGCCGGGGTGGCCTTGCCTTGCACCCGGCTGACGCTGCCTCGACATGGGGTTGGGTAAGCAGTACCGTGCCCATTTTTTTAAGGCAGGGAGATGCGTTAGAGCTGTTTCCAGCGAGGAGGAGGAAGAAACGCGCCCAGGGATGCACCGAGGCTTGGGGGAAGTTTCAGTCCCGGGAGGAAGAGGAAGTGCGGGGATGAATTAGTGGGGTTCCCGCGGCGGCACTCCCGCTCGTCGGTGTAGTCGTGGCCGAGTGGTTAAGGCGATGGACTAGAAATCCATTGGGGTCTCCCCGCGCAGGTTCGAATCCTGCCGACTACGAGCCGTGCTTCTCTTTTCCTCCCCGTGCCGGACGTTTTCTCCCCCTCGCTCGTTTTGTACCGGAGCCGCCGCCTGACATCCGGCAGGGCGGCCGGTCCAGCCCCGGGAAGGGAGGCGGGACCTCCTCCCGCGGCCATGGAGCAGCGCGGCCCAGCGCCCGCCGTGCTGGTCACCACCAGGTACCGGGGACGGGGCGGGGGAGCGGCCCCGCTCCGGCATCAGCCTTGGCCTCGGCGGGGCAGCCCGGGCAAGGGAGCGGGGGAAGGAGAGGAGGGGGAAGGAAAGGAAGGAGCGCGGGGCGGCGGAGGCTGAGGAATTGGTGGAGCGCAGGGGAAGCCAAGCCGGGTGCTGTTGCTTGGTTTTGCCCCGGGACACTTCAGATGTTCTCCAGTTTTCCTGCATTTCACAGCCGGGGAAGATCCCTGGCCCGTCCTGTGTGCCCTTTCCTCTTGTGATAACTTCGGGTCGTTTCCCGTCCACACTGGCGCAGAGTGTGCTCTCGCCCTCCAGGAACATCTTTTCCTTCTCGGTGTTTCGAGGTGGGTCGGAAGGAATGAGGATTTATCCTGGGGCGTGCAGCGGCCTCTTCGAAGCGCGGTGTCACCAGTGCTTTGGCTGGTGCCCGTTCCCGCTGCCGTGCCCTGCATCCCGGTCCTCGTGCCCACTCTGGATGGAAGCCCAGCCATGGGCAAAATGAGTTTATTCTCCTTTCCGACTTTCTTAAAGCTATGTCCTGCGTGGGCCATTGCATTAAATGTTTAAACCCTGTCTTTTCCTAGATGTGGTAAAGGAACTCTCATGAGAAATGCCTCAAGAAGAAAATGCTTTTGGCAATCTTTTATAGGGAAATTGAGAGATTTCTCTCTCTCTTTTTTTTTTTTTTTAATCTACGAGATATTTGAGACCACATGAAAGCAGTTTCCTATCAGATGAGATGTGAGAAGCAGAAGTGTTGATTCAGCAGGGTCCTTACCTCCTAGGACATAAATAACGACTATTTCAGTCAGTTTAACTTCAAAGCCATTATTTTAATCCTTAAATATTTGGCTGTATCAGGGCCGGACTTCTTTTGGAGCAGTGGCCTTGAACCTTCAAATGTATCTGATGTGACTAAGATGTTTTGTAGAACTGACTTTATATTAAGTTTAGCCTTGGAAATCAAAATCTGAACACCTGGATTTATTTTACAGTTGTTAGACTGAAAAATACCAACTTGCAAATTGTCCCACTGAAACTGGAGTGCTTTCAGTGATAAAATTGGGTATATATATTTATGTGTGGGATTAAGGCTTTAGCAAGTGAACATATTTTCTACCATGTGAGGTAAAATAGGTGTATAGTTGTGACCTTTTCCACTCTTTATACATACTTGTTTTGGGAATAGGATTCCTAGTTGCTGTGGTAAAATATATACTGTAGAATCATAGAATGTGCTGAGTTGGGAGGGAACCATCAGGATCATCGAGTCTAACTCCTGGCCCTGCACAGGACACCCCTAGGAACAAACCATGTGCCTGAGAGCATTGTCTAAACACTTCATGAACTCTGCCAGGCTTGGTGCTGTGACCACTTCTCTGGGGAGCCTGTAAAACCTGTATACTTGTAGTTAGACTATATAGAGAAATAAATTGTTTGGTGACTACTTTGCCTTCACTTAATAGATAAAACTAGTTGTATAATTTTTTTCTCCTTCTGTTATGACCAGAGATGTCTTAGTTTGGTCCCCTGTGGACACAGGTTGTTGGAGCTGGGTGCTGCTGGCAGGGCTGACTTTATCAAGGCAGGAAGCACAGAGTCTGCTCTCCTGGCCACACAGACACTGGAATAAATGTTTCTCTGGTCACAGCATTTCCATCTCTACTTTCTTACTTGAGGTGGCTATTTCCCACCCCCCAGCCCCACCCATGTTGGCCTTTCAGCACAGAAAGCAGATTAATTAAAATACAACTTAATTGTTATATGGAAATCAAAAAACAGGAATGAAAAACTGGCTCTTCCGTTAACTGTGGAAGCTGCTCTGTTCAGCTGACCTTTATAGTCTCCACTTCCTCTGTCCCGGGCCAATCCTGCATGATCTGATCGTGCAATGATCTGATTCACACCAGTGTTACTGGTAAGAATGGTCTCCTTGTATTTGGTGAAGTGATTCCTCTTAGGAAGGCTAACCATGTGCCCAGGTCTCTGGTGAACTGTCTGTATGGTAGACAAAAGTGTAAACTGGAGATAAGCTAGGTTCAAATAAAGAGTAGAAGCAATAAATCTCTGTGTATAATTTAAACAACCAGTTTTCTCCTTTTGCTGCACTTTTTTAAAGCTACAAGTGTAAAATAAATTGTGTTTGATGTGAAAAATGCAGTGAAACTGTACTCTGTCTTGGGATTTGCAGGTGCTGGTTCTGTTTGAATAACAATAACAGTATTTAATTAATTAAAACACTAAGGCTGCTTATTTTGAAAGCATTACAAGAACTAGGGAGCACTTTGGATAGTATGCTCTGTCTGTCTCAGCCTCCCTGCTGATTTCTGTTCATTTAGAATCAGTTTTATATTTAAAAAGAAAACCTGTTGCTATGGGAGAGATAATAGGGGTGTGTTTCCTGTAGGAGATAATAATGAAAGTGATCGTAAGGCCTAAAGCAAACAAACAAAAATGTAGCTATTCCCCCTCCCTCTAATAGTTTTCTATGACATTTCAGTGCAGACTTCTAACAACTTTAAAAGAAAACCCCTGGGTATAGATAAGGTACTTACTAACTTCATGGCATTTTTAGAACTCTCTAATGCAGCAGCTCTTACAGTGAAGTTGTCATTGTGTCATCTCAGAACATCTGTACATGGTTGGTCTTTTCAGCTAAATAAGGCCACTTGAAGATGGTTCACTGGCCATTAATCCTTCTATTTATATTAGAGGTGAAAAGCAGGTTAATTAGTAATTTATACTCTATGCTAACAGAAATAGAAGCAAAGACTCATTTGAGATGGAAAACACCCTTAAGATCATCAAGTCCAAGCATTAACCCAGCACTGCCACATCCACCACTAAACCCTGTTCCCAGGTGCCACATCTACACATCCTTTCAAGGACTGGTAACTCACTCACTTCCCTGGTTTAGTAAGTCATTCCTGAGTTCAAGTGACAGACCTTTTTGCTGCTATAGCTTCAGTCACAACTTTTGAGTGACTGCACATCTGGAGAGCTGTTAAGATCCGATTATTGCGATTATTAGATAGACATGCTTCTACCCGAATTAACATGTAAATGAGACCATATGCTGAAGTCAATAATATGGATTTTATTTAACAGTAAAATGTGTGTGAGAGAGATGAAGACATAGAAAAGAAGGTGGGGGGGAGAAGTAGAGAGACAACAATTAAGTAGAAAAATAATTACTAACCTTATGGATCCAGTAGGGTTCTGTTGGTCCTTCTTCACCCTTTTGGTGGTAGGGGTCCCACAAAACATAGAGTTTAATGGGTTAATATACATTCAGGAATATGTGGGAATGCCCAAGCACCTCCCCTGCAGGGGGGAGTTTTGCACTGTCTATTGCTGCACTGTGAATCATGTGCAGTCCTCTGGTGGAAGGCCCCAGAAATAAGTCTGGGGTGCTTTGAGTGTCTTTGATGGTCTATGACTTTTTAAGACATGACAGCTGCCTCTAGTTGAGCCTGTTATGCCCCATCAGAGGGGATAAATACCTTCAGGCCTACATGTGAGTGTGAATGTCCTGTGCTCAGTGTGTCTCTTCTTGTGAATCAGTGGACTATGGTCTCCTCCAGTCAGAGCCAACCTTCAGCACAGTTGCTGAGCTGGCCTTCCCCATGGAATCCTTGCTGTGATACACTCTTCTCCCCCAGCCCTGTTTACCTCTCCTTAGGCTTGAGATAATTTGGACAATAGTACTACCTTTATCTTATCTCAAGTCCCCATCAGGTGGCTTACTTTACTGTCCATATTTCCAGGAATTCAGAGGGGCAAATTTGGGGTGGGGTTGTTGGTGGTCGCATATGAGGCGTTGCTTCTTTATGCAGTCTGCCATAGTGGGCAAAGTCCTTTGGTGATCTTAACAGTGTTTAAGGCAATTGTGATCTGTAAGTCTCTTATAAGAGCATATCCTCTGCTGCAAATCCTCTGTATTTTCTAAAAAACTCCAGATCCAGTTGATTTTACTGGCAGGTGCCCTGTGAGTCAGCATTTTGGCTGTCACTGAAGGAGGCAGCGCTCCAGATGACTGTAGTTGCAGGTACCACAGGCTGCTGTGTGAAAGCCAGGCACCTGTGTATTCACACACAGGCACTACTGGTCCTGTGTTAGAGCCAACCACATGTAACTGAGAACAAAATTTTGTCTGGATGTGTAAAGTCAAGTTCTTGACTGGCAGAACAGGAGAATGGAGTTCTGGCTGGCTCCCATGAGAATGGGAACAGACAGAGTAGCATCATCAAAATACTGGAGACGGTAGAGCTGTTGTTGAAGCCCTAATGTTTTTAACATGGCTTGCAAAGAGGATTGGGTACAAAATTGGGTCTGTGCCCTTGTCTATTGTTATCCTATTTATCAAGAACTCCCAAGATACTCTCTTTAAAAGGCTTTTTATTCAAGCTTTGCATTAGAGATTCAGAGGCTGCCTTCTTGGGGAAGCTCAGGTTTCATTAAGAACTGATAGAGTTTTGACACGATGAGAGGAGTCTTTTGAAACTTCGTTTGAAACTAAATTGTTTGAGCCTCTTGAAAGTGTATATTAAGTTCTACGCATCGTGTATCCTTAGGTGAAAAGGCGCCTGTGTTAACAAATCTAAACTTCCTAAAGGAAGAGGTAAGAATTCCGCAAGACACCTCTGCAGTCCACAGGAAATCCAGGGTAGATGGGACTTGATAATCCTCATCATTAAGGTTTTAAAAGGTAGAAAAAATGTTTAGTGATCCTAGTTTGGTTCCCTTTTAATCGGTCCCTTCTGATTTCACTAAAAAACATTCACACATAGGAAGGATGTATTCAGAGATTTGTTCAGAGGGTATTCAATCCTCTGGATGATAAACTTTTGATTCTGGCAGAATACTTGGTTCCAGTGATAGTGAGTGTTCTGTGGCTTGGCATAGGATAACTTTGGGGAGAAGGGATGGATCTCTGATCAGTTTTGGTTTTCAGGCTATTGAAACAGACTGTTTATTTCATTAAACATACTTTTTAGTGCTCCAACAGCAGCTGTTTGGTCTTCCTCTTGATGTGTGAGCACTCTAATATGATCCTGGCATTCCTCTTGCAAAAATGTCATAAATATTTCCTTGGGTGGCAGTCTAGGTACAGGATGACACCACAGTTCTGTGGATCTGAAGCTGGCAGGAGAAAAAAAATGCATTGAGTAAACTGCAGCAGCAACTCCCCTGTTGCATTTTCCTTCAAGAGGAGCTGTGGGTGATTCTGACTGCTGGCAACTCTCAGAGGTTAATGCTGTGATTGTCTTCTTTAACTGGGTATGAAAGGACAGGTAGTTCTGTTTCCAGTACGATTTTCTGTAGGAAAGCCAAGATGTTTTGGCTAGTGTGCCCTTTAGGCTGTTTGGCAACAAGACTGGATATCAGACAGTCAAAACCAGAAGGCAACTCTGAGGGAACATGTCCTCCTTTAACCTGCTCAGTCCTGATAGGTGTTTGTCTAAATTTCCTCAAGGACCTTCGCAGGTGGAAACTGTGGTTGGCCCATCAGACTGTTCCAGCAGCTTCCTTTGCATTTCAGGCTTTAATCCAGTTCCCTGGTTGGCTCTTCACAAAGACATTTACCTCAGGTTGTCCCTGTGCTCCAGGGAGCTTCTTCCTTTCGTGGCCCCTTTCAACTATTGTCTCTGTCATTCCTGGGAATGTCCTTAGATAAAGAAGAGGTGGATAGGGCTTGGCATGAGTCATAATGAACAGACCTTTGTCTCAAAATAAACCTGATGAGAGATCATGGGATCTTCTCCCTGCCGTGCTGGGTAAGAGCACTTTCAACTCTTTTGAGTAAAGTCCTGTTCTGAATGAATCTACATCTCTTCACAGAAATGCTGTGTTCCTGGCATGTTGCCTGGAGTGGCTTATGGCAGGTGCTTTGTCATGGAATACAGGCCATGTCCAAATTTGTCTTGTTACAGAGTAGGAACAGTATTGGGGCAGGGTCTGTCTGATGTGCTGTTCCAGCGAGAGCCTTTGCACTCATTTTCTTGGGCTTTTAACCGTATCCTGGGAGAGGGACAGTTAAGAGTCTCTGTGCCAATGCCTGAACTCTGTGTGTTTTCTTCCATAGGCCAATTCAGAATACACACACGGGACTGGATTTGTCAGTGCCAGAATACCAGGAAATCCGTGGGAAGATGATGTCTGGTCATGTCGAATATCACATTGTCGTTGTTACCCGACTGGCTGCCTTCAAATCAGCAAAGCACAAGCCTGAAGATGTGGTTCAATTTATGGTAATTATTTAATCAGAGCTGTGTTAGTGATCACTTTCTTAATCAGCTTTTTATTGTGATGTAGCAGATGCTTCGTCATCAATCATAGCCTCTCCGGGTCAAGGTCCTTGGTAGGACAACACAGTCTGTACCATTTCTGCAATTCCTATTCCATTATGTATATTCCATTATACATACAGTAATTGAACTTTTTATTCCAGGAGCTAAAAGTGACAATGACTGCTGTTGCCTTTAAGGCATTTTTCAATATGGATCAACAAATAGAAACCAATTAAGCTTTTTGTAAGTTCTGCTACAAATTAGTTTCTCCAATATATATATCAGTACTAGACTTGGTCCATAAGCATGAAATAAATATATAACAACTTACTTGAATGGAGCTGTTGCCTTGACATGGCTTTTAAAATCCTTAGTAAGAGAGTTTTACAAGGAAGTGTCCAAATAAACCATTATTGAGCTGGATTGTCGTCTTCATGATACCTGCAGAGTAAAGGTTTGAACACACAGTACATGACTTAAAACAGGTGAAATGAATCTCATCTATGGCATGTGCACATCCACTTAAGCTGTTTCACCTGGGATTGTCTATCAAGCTGATGGGAAAAGGTGCTTTTAGGGTATTTTATTTGATCTTCTTTTAGCTGCCTGCTGAACCACTCCCAACAAGTGCATTTCTCTGTCCATTGACTGTAAAAGGACACACCCTGTTGCGTGCTGTGAACATCTCCTCTTTTCAGATGTTTTGGCAATAACTGTAATGTCAGAGTGATGTGAGTGTGTGGTTACCTGGTAGACCATGACCTGTAGTGTAACTCACACTCCATGGAAGATAATTGATAAAAGCCTATTTAAACAGTCTGATTTGCAGATAAACATCTGTCAGTGTTGTAAGGAGATGCTTGATGAGATCTCCTGCATTTATTCCATACCTTATGCTATATATAACTGTGGTAAAAGCAGCAATGCTGGCATAGGAGTCTCCCTCCTCATCCCTTGCTGCTTTTTCTCTCTCCCACAGTGTTTTCTTTTGTGTGCCAGTGTCATGTGGCTATTCCATAACGGAGGAACGGCTCCTGGCTAAAAATGGGTATTTTGGGGGTTGTTGTTCAGTACTGATTTACACCTGTTCCTTGAGCCTGTGAGTTGCACAGCCTCATTAAAGTTTGTTTTAGAACAGAGAAGGGCCAGACATGGGCAGATAAGAGAAGGGGATGTGCAGTTGGTTTTTTTCATGCAGCAGTACCGGCTTATATTATGTAATATGTCCACACAGCTGTGTGGAAGAAAGAATCTGACTACACCTGAGGTGTTAAACTGGGCTGTTGTCATTTTGTGTCATTTAAGAATAAGTTGATAAAATCAGCTTGTCTATAAAGAGGAGAAACAGACTTTGTACTGAGGCCCCCCTGCTTGCTGGGGTTGTGTGTTCCCCTGTTTGCTCTCTCTGGAAAGATTTTCAGCACTCAGTTGCTCTTCTCAAGTGAAATGAACCTTCCTGATTTCTCCTCTGGCGAGGCCTCCTGACATTTCATTCTTCATGAAGAAGAAAACTGGTGGAGCCTGACGAGAATAACATTTATCTCATCAGTTACATTTTTTTCAGCTGACTAAATATGATATATTATATAGTTTGTTGTGTGAGAGTAATTTAAAACTGTGAGCTGGGAGGTTGAGGATGGATGCTTTCCATCGATTCATTCCAATGAGTCTTGTCTGTATGTATTACTGGAAGGAACAGAGGGATTCACCTGTCCTAACTTATCTCTCTCTAAGTTGGATATTTTAATCTGAGTCTGTCCCTGCTTGGATGGTCAGTGGGGAGAAGGGGAATGGTGTGACTCATCCTCTGGAAATGTCTCTCTTCTTTGACCATAAAGGGGAAGCATCTGCATTTTAGACAGCTGCGGTGGGGGGCTTCAAATCCAGGCTAAAATGCTTGAGGGTCAGTAGAGCTGCACACAAGTCACTGTGTGCACTTGGCAGTGCCCTGGGATTTTCCACTTGGCCTTCAGAAGGCTGTGGGTCTCCCATAGATTTTGTGTGGTATTTGCCTGCCCCACACAAGCTCCTTGGATACCCCAAAGCCTTTCAGATGGCATGGGATGCCTGTTTCTAGGCAGAACAATCTGCTTTCTGTGATAAGATGTCTGCATTTGCTTTTCTATACTCCCATCCCAGTCGGTGCAGTGCTGCGAAAAAGGACGTAGCTGAGCATCTGTGGGGTGGGGGAACTCACTCTGCATAACAGAAATGTCTGGTACCGTTTGAGAAACCCTGAATTACAGTAGGTGTGTGCACAGGGCTGGCAGGTGTGACAGAGGACATGAAGGCATTGGCACTGCCCTGAAACAGTGAGGAGAATACAGTACAGTATCCGAGGTACCACTGGCTGCCTGCGTTCAGGTGAGTTGAGCTTCAGTCATGTTTTACCAAAAGACTCTGACAGTCACAGGGGCTGCGACAAATGGCTTCACCTGGAGAGAAGTCCCAATCCTGTGGCTGCCAGGGAAGGTGGGTTGCACCTGGAGTGTCTGTGCAGTGCCCTGTTCTGCTGGATGCTGGACCAGCACAAACAAGAGCTGTGACCCTTTCCCCAGTTTGCAGGTGTAGTGTAAGAGAACCAGGTACCTGGGGAACAGCAGAGAAGACTGAGGTTACACTGGGCAGGAGATCTAACACATCAGATTTGTATCACAAAGCAGAATGAGATGAGACATCTGAAGGACGAAGAAGAAGCTACTGTGTGCCTGTTCTGGAGCAGAATGGGAGAGGGAACATCTTTTTTTTGCTTTTGTTCAAACTGCCAAGTTGGAGGAAGAAGCCAGTGTCACAGCGCTGAGGTGACACGTAGGTTAGAGAAGGCAGGCAGGGTAGGGTTTTCATTGTCTTTGGATGCGGATTTTCGGATTGTCTCTGTTTTGGCCACCTGGGGAGGAGCCAGGTCCGTGTTTTGTGTCTCCTCCTTGCCCGGTCGCAGTCCCTGAAGCCTCAGAGGCGCCGCCGCTCCCGCCCTGCCCTCAGGGCCTGCACCGCGCGCGGCGGGCGCTGGGCGGCAGCGGCGAGCGCGCCGGGCAGCGGCTCCTCTTTTCCCTGGAAAACGATGGTGAGCAAGGCAGAAGCGTCCTCTAAGCTAGCTGTGATCTCTGGGATGCGATTTAGACCACACTGGGTCACGGGATCATTTGGGTAGGAAACAGCCTTTAAGATCATTGATCCAGCCTTTGACCGATCACCACCTTGTCAAGTAAACCAGGCACCAAATGCCATGTCCTGACATTTCTTGACGCCACCACCTCCCTGGGTAGGCCATTCCAATGTTTAACAACCCTTTCCAAGAAGAAATTCCTTCTGATGTCCAACCTGAACCTCCCCTGGCACAGCTTGAGGCTCTGTCCTCCCGTCCTGTCAAGACTGAGAGATGTGTTAAAGCCCTTTGTCAAAAAACAGATGAACATCAAAAAGAAATTCCAGATCTGACCTGTGGAGCTTTTGCTGTAGGTCTACACAATCCAGAGTGCCCTATTCCCTAGCCTTAAGAGGACTATGCAAAATCAGCATCGTGGCACCTCTAATTAAAATGTTTGTGAAGCATTAACAGAAGAAGAAATTCACTTCTGTGATGACATTCAGATCTAAATTCTTAGAAACTGGAGGGATTTTTTACATTTAAAAAATGCTAGATTTAAAATAGGGTTATAGAACTGCTTAACCTTAAGGTTATATTGGGTAAATAAAGGAAAAGTCAGCTGCATTTCTTTCAAAGGTCAGAATACTCTTGTACTATCAAAAGAGGGAAATTGGTTTTCTCTTTGGTACTGCTGCCAAGGTGATACTTAATTATTGCTTGTAGATTTGCCATTTTCTGTGATAAAAAGAAAAGGCTTAGCTTTTCTGAAAGGCATTTCTTCTAGCCACACCTTAGCTTTTTTAGCAATTAACTTCTCCCTTCCTAGCCTTATTAAAAATCCACCCAGCCTTTAGTGCCTTCTCTTTGTATCTGCATCCGGTTTGATTCTTTTGTACAAATTATTTGTTAGTCAAGTTTTTTTCTTTTTCAAAGCTGAACAAATAACTACTGGTGTCTGACAGGCATAGCACAATTGAGGGAGGCATTTATTATAGAACTGTCTTCCTCTCGTAAAATGTGGGGATGTATGAGTATATGGGTGTGCATTCATTTATGTTTTCATCATTGCCTTTTTGCATATGTTGGCATTTTCTTTTTGGGCCTCAAAATCTGTGCATTGGAGTTAGTTGCTTTTTCCTGACCATACAGGTGTGTCATGAAGATAAATTCCTTCACCTTATGACTTCTGTGATGTGAGAGGGGGAAAAAAAAATCCATGCTCAGTGTAGCAATAGGTTCAGGAGCCACTAAGGATTCATGTTGATTAAAAAGAAATATTAGAGTTCTTGCTCTTCTGCTGGGCAAAACAGATGGGGAGAACAGCATGTGGTCATGTAATTAAAATCTACCATAATGCATACCCACGGGGTCACCGAGCAACA
The DNA here is from genome assembly GCA_013398115.1 of Falcunculus frontatus. Classification (NCBI taxonomy): domain Eukaryota; kingdom Metazoa; phylum Chordata; class Aves; order Passeriformes; genus Falcunculus; species Falcunculus frontatus. The sequence continues at coordinate 621,784 of VZRV01009040.1, forward strand.
TTAATTCTGGTATGGCTTGAATTGGGAGTTTCCAAGCGAAAGCTTGGGTTGTGCTGTCTGGGAGAAGGGATGCTTTTGATTCTTGTATCCAAAGCTAGTTCTTTTAAAGAACAGAGCTGCTGGATCTCCATTTTCTGACAATGTTAAGAAGTGGGCTTTGTAAGAAGAAAGTCACAGTAGCCCTGTTTTTCATGAAATACTATAAAATCAAGCGTGCTCTTTGCTGGCATGCACTGGCTGGCAAAGGGCTTGAGTTAGCTCTAAGACTTCCATTTTGTTGAAATCCTTGGAGTAGATATAAAGCATATGAAGACAAGTGTGAGGTCAGAAATGGGACAGTAAAAGGACCTTTAAAGGGAAAGGAGGCATTAAATCACATTAATACTGAGTGGGATCAAATTCTGCACACAACCGCGAGTCCCAGGCTCATATCCTACAGCGTTCTGGTGTGTACTTTCATGCGTGAGGTCCTTGGGAAGAGGGGGCAAGGCACATGCATGAGATTTGAGGGATTAGCAGCAAACTTCAGACTTTCACTTTGAACTTCCCAGTGGTTTTCTTAACCTTCTAGCTATACTTGATCACATTCAACTTATTTATTTGTTCCCAGTGAAAAAAAAATATTCAACCCATCCCTGTCTCTCTTTTAAGTTCTGTGTTGGATGTTAATTGTTACAGGCAAATAGGGTCTTGACCTGGCAAATGTGCACATGCTTTGCTGTATTTGCATGATTAACTCTTTTGAAGTGAAGCAGATTGAGCCTTTGATACTGTGACTTGACAGAACTCCTTGAAGTGTGTGCACTCAGGCCGACTTACAGGTGGTGGGGGTTTAGCTCCAGAGTGTTCACAGAGTTCAGTTAGAGACATGGAGGGGGAGAGGATAGCTGCAGGATCAAGACCTGGAGGAATTACAGGCAGCAGAAGAAAAATATTTGAATATTAATCAAATGGAACTTTGTTTACTTAATAGGATTGATAAAATGGGGTTTAGAGCAGTGCTTATTTTTTACCCAGACATTTTGGGCCATAGGATCCATCAAGGATTTTCAAAGGGCTGTAAGTGATAACCAGGAAAAGCAAGATTTAATTTTGTTACATGCTGATACACTTTTCTCTTGGAAAATTGACAGAGGATGTCAAATTGAAAGGGTCCAGAATTACTGCGGCAGAGCAGTGCTTTCTGAGTGGAAAGGTGTGAGAATGCTCTGTGTGATGTCTGGGATTCAACCTGAGAAAATACACTCTGTGGAACCTGGCTGGCACTTCTGGCCCCTGTGCTGCTGCATCCAGCTCTGGGGTCTCAAGTACAGGAAAGACATGGACCTGTTGGAGCAGATCCTAGAGGAAGGGTATGAAAGTAGTCATAGAGCTGGGACACCTCTCCTGTGGGGAGACAGAGAGAGCTGGGGCTGTGCAGCCTGGAGAAGAGATGGCTCCAGGCTGACCTTAAAGCCCCTTCCAGTACCTAAAGGGGCTGTGAGAAAGAGGGAGAGGGACTGGTTACAAGGGCCTGGAATTGACAAAGAGGAATGACCTTAAGCTGAAGAAGGGAGGGTTTAGATTAGATGTAAGGGAAAAATTCTTTGTTATGAGGGTGGTGAGGCATGGGAACAGGTTGCCCAGAAAAGTTGTGGCTGCCCCATCCGTGGAAGCGTTCAAGGCTAGGTTGGATGGGGCTTTGGGCAGCCTGATCTAGTGGAAAGTGTCCCTCCCATATTGAACTGGATGATCTTTAAGGTTCCTTCCAACCCAAACCGTTCTGTGATTCTCAGTGCACCAGTCTGGGGCTGTAGGGCTCAGCCAGCCTTACCACAGCATTCCCAGCACCAAATCCAAGGTATGTCTGACAGCAGAGCTGAGTGAGGGTGTCAAGGAGCCCGTAGCTGCCTGGGCTTGAGGCACAGGGACAGTGGATGAGGAGCCCCAGCTGGCAGGGGCTTGCAGGGGCCCCCACTGAGCTTTTAGGTAAGCGGGGAATGGTTTTGGCTGTAGGTCTGACACCTCACTGGTACAGCGGGGTATTCCAGCAGAGGGCATCCCGGCACTGCTGGATATTGGCCTGCACGGTGTGCTGCAGGCTTTGGGAAGCACATTAGTATGCTTTGGAGACTGTGCTGTCACACTTGGTATTCCGTGTCGCGTGTGCGTTCCCGGCGTTGTTGTTCAAAGCCCACGCAGATCCTCAAAGGCGCAATTAGTGATGGGATGCGAGGGTGTGCATTTCCTTTAGGTTCAGTGGTGTAATTAGACATAAATTGAGATTTATGAATAATTTACAGACTTTGATAGAGGAGGAATGAAAATTAAGTGGGGAAAGAAATAAGTTTGTGTATCTCACTTCAGTGTTAGAGTATTTTAAAAAACTGTTTTGGCATAATTTTGATTGGCTGCTGTCTTGTAATGCTTTCAGAAATTAATTTGGTAGTTACTATTGAAATTAATTAGATGTTAAATGTTTTTCACAAATCAGACTTAATTTTTTTTTTTCCTGGGTGGAGGGTAGTGGTGTTTATTCTTTGGAAAGAGCACCACTTAATTCCTTACTGCCCTTACATTTCAGCTTACACAGTGTTGTTGGGAGGGGCTCAGACATCATACCCTGTTCAGAGTGCTACTGGGACCTAGCAAACTAGAAATGTACAGCAATTCAGAAACTCTAGAATTGCTTTCCCCTCTCTTTTTGGGTATCTTTCACTGGTAAGATTACAATATTCTGGAACATCTCTATTGCCCTTACTTTAGTACTTGGTTGCTGAATGGCATTTCAGATCCTACATGTGGAGCACAGTGTTACTCACGCTTAACCTTCATTGCTTTCACAAGTCTAAAATTCTTGGTTTTCATTCCCCTGTTGACTCAGGTTGGGTGTTGTTACAGAGCTGCTTGGCTTTTGTGACTGGACACTGAACCCACAGTGAACATCGTACAGCTGAAATGCAAATGCTTTTCCAAATCATCTGGCTGGGCTGATAATTACTGCGAAAGGCAGGGAAGCGTGAAAGTTGAGGTGGTTATTGCTCTTTGTGCCCACATGTGAATCAGTGAACTGGTCGAGGTGTGCCTGTTGTTGTCAGGGCCTGTTCCCTGGCCTGGAGGGCAGCTCACACAGTCTGCCTGCATGCGCAGGATTAAACTTTCTTACCATCTGTACATCTGCAGTGTGCATCAGTACCCAAACTGGCTGCTCAGAGGTCTCTCCACTGGGCCAGATCTTGGGCTGAAGAGTTACCTGGGGGCGTGATAGCTGCCCAGAGTGTAGGAACTGTGCCAGACATGGTCAGCTTCCAGTAGACACTATAAATGACGTTTCTAGTAGATGCTCTCAGGTTCCAGTGCCTGGGAATGTGCCTGATGCTGTTTGGTTTGCTTGTATAGATGCAGTGTAGGGATTCTACTTTAATCTATAACTCATTTACCTTCTGTGCTTCTGTTGGGGTTTTAGGAGTTCTATTTTCTTTTTCTCCTAAAGGAATTTTTCCCCATACACACTGCTGAGGGGCAGTGATTGCCAGCTACTTAAGAGAGACGAAAAGACCTGGCCCCAGGGGGAGGAGTCCAGCTGGCTGGCCCCTTTTACCTGGGATCTTCTCGTGTAGGGCCGGGATGCCGGGAGATCTGGACTGGGAAAAGGGGGTTGGGCAGGGCCCCTAGCTCACTTGGGCTCTCGGCGTTCAGAGGGGAAGGAGGCTGCGATCGCTGTGGAGAGAATTCACCATCACTGCAGGCTTCTGCCTTCTGCTGATTTCCTCCATTCCTGCTGTTCCCGAGGGTCCTGCTGGGGCACCGGGATCGGCTGCCCAGGGGTTTGTGAGGCAGCTTTTCACCCGCCGTTCCCGTGTGGTGCCGAGCTCGCTGCGGAGCGCCCCCTGCCGGCGCGGGGGAACATCGCACCCGCCCTGCGCACCGGGAGCCGCCAGCGCCCCCTGCCGGCCGTGAGCGGAACTGCACCGAGGGGAAAGGGGCTGAGAGCTGAGAGGGGCATCACTGGGTTCTGGTTCTGTTTGGTATCACTGCCATAGTTACTGTGGTTTGTTTGCCTTGCTATACATATATATATATATTAGTAAAGAACTGTTATTCCTATTCCTCATGTCTTTGCCCAAAAGCCCCCTTAATTCCAAAATTATAATAATTCGGAGGAAAGCGGGTTACATTTTCCATTCCAAGGGAGGCTCCTGCCTTCCTTAGCAGACACCTGTCTTTCAAACCAAGACAGCTTTTTGTTAGGTTGACTTTCTTTTATCACTGTTTCGGTGGGAAAACTGCATTTCTCCATTCCAAGATGTGGTGCTTGAGTCTCTCCATCTTTTATATCCATCTCATTAAATACAGTACTGCACATATTGCAGTGTTAATCAGGATTCACTCCACTAGAGTTCAGCAACACATGTTACAGGAGGATAAGAGCTGGACCCTAAAAGAGTATCTGTGTCCTATGCACTCCACTAGCACTATTTTTTTATTTTTTTTTAATCTCTGTATTAATTGAAACACATTAGTAGATTATGAGGCCATGGAGGGCCTTGACAAATATATTATCTGTGTAATACTGCAGAACATGACAGTCACCCTCACTGCATCTGTAATATCACTTAGAGATAGTGTTTTGCTTGTGTGTGGGTTTTGTGTATTGGTTTAAGGTACTGAATTCAGTACTTAATGTGGCATAGAAGCCACACCTTTTCTAACCAACATTCCCATAGCTGTTGCTTTTCTTGTAATATCTTGAGCCTTTTTTCTCTTCAGGCTTCCTGTCTTTGTCCGCAGAAGGAATGACTCCATTCGCTGTTGGCATCTTCTCCCTGTATGAGAACCTTTTAGGCCATGGCCAACTTGTTGATTTTTATTTTCTCATGGATGAACTGAATAGTCAGGGGTCAGCTGAGGTCTTTGCCCTTAGGTTTTTGTGTTAGGTGCGCTGCAGGGCAGCAAATGTGACAGTTTTTTAGGCCTAAGCAGCCAAAGGGCACTGAAGCCACCAGGAGTGAGGAATGGAACAGTGGTGCAAAGACACAGGCAGCTTTCTCTACCATATACCTACCAGGCAGGGCTTTTCTTCCCTCCTGTCTCAGGACTGGGCATCACTTTAGTGGACAAGGATTCCAGCTGTCAGAAAAGTATCTGGAGCAGTGACCTTCCCAGTATTTCATTAGCTGATGAGTCAGACAAATGGATTCTGGCAATGAACTTTAATTCCATTAAGCAGTGGATTTTAATAACAGAATTGGAAGACCAGCAACAATGCTTGAGGATTCACTGGGTACATAATGGGCTTTTGCTAGGCCATATGTAAAGCACCTTGCTAATACATGGTTTCCCACTTCAGTTTCCACAGCTGATGTTTCATAGCACTTAAACTGCTGCTTTGCTGCTCCTGTCTCTCCTGCAAAGAAATTAACTCAGGCAACACATTTTCATTGCAGGTTTCTAAGAAGTACAGTGAGATTGAAGAGCTCTACCAGAGACTGGCAGCACGGTATCCACAGGTTTCTCTTCCACTCCTGCCTAGAAAAGTTCTCTTTGTCGGGGAATCTGACATCTCTGAACGAAGAGCAATGTTCAATGATATAATGAAATTCATCTCCAAGGATGAGGATCTAGCAACGAGTCCTGAGTTACTGGAATTTTTAGGTAACTAAGAGATGTGAGTGTCCCCTCTCCCATGAATGTGCTTTATGGAAGTGTTAAGTTCTTGACTCAGGTAGCCAAAAACTGTAGAATGCCAGAATAAAGGCTGTCACTGCAAATATCCTCATGTGCATTTACAGTGCTGCACAGTCGTGTTTGCTAGTGTTTTTCCCTCCTCTCAGTGGACACATGCCTCATTCAGGGCTGTTGATAGACACCTTCAAAGCAAGCAGTGTGCTATCCTGTTTCTGATGTCCTGCTGTGCTTCAGAACATGTAAGTTTAGAAAGCTAAACAGTCATATGTTGTCAGTGGGGAGATGGACCCTAAAGGGACAGTGCAGGGTCTCCCTTAGTGAGCAACTCTTCCATGTTTTGTCTGGTTTTCCTCCAAATTATCGACTCTGAGAAAGATTTAAAGAGAAGACAGATTCTTTATTAGTTAAATGCATTCTCTGGCTAGCTTTTTTTTCTTTTTAATTTATTTTTAAATCATTTTTTTCTTAGTTTTCCTTAGCCCTGTGTCCAGCTTTTGTTTTTTCTAGTGATTCGTATAGTTCCTTTCTTATGTCCCTTGGGCATAGCAGGGAGTTACTGAATGAATGGAACATATGAGTTCTCTGCTTTTAATTCAACTGAGAGCTGCTGAGCAGGGAATACCCCAGCCTGGTGCTGTGCAGGATTCCTAGTGGAGGATTACTTTTAAGTAAGTGAAGTTGCAAGATGCTAACAAATGTCACCAGCCCATTTTGCAGAAGTGGCAAGTGTGGCCAGATTAGTTCTATGAAATTGGCAGCTTCCTGAAGTCAAAGGGGGCAAAGCTGCTTAATGCCTGGCAAGATATAGGTAGTAAGGTTTTCAAGTGGTTTTTGTCTGGTTTTAGGTTTGTGGTTTTTTACCCTGGCATTGTTCTCTTGAAAGCAGACCCCTTGCACTGAGAATTCAGAATTCATTGTTGATTGATCTTTGCCTGCTGGTTAACCTAACCATGGTGCACGTCTGCAGCTAAACTAGGCTGGACTGCATTCTGTGGGCAGATTGGGTGCAAGTAATGTGACACGTTCATCAGAAATTGCTTTAGAATAATGTAAGTCCTGCCCTGATTTGGCAGATGCAGACATGAAAAGCTGGGTGAGATGAGTCTCCCGTGCCGTGTCACTTCAATAGTCAAAATGCTGTAACCATGAATTTTACCCACGACAGTTTTCAGTAGCCTTTTTTTTAGCTAGTCTCGTTATTTTAAATTGCTTCCCTGGACATCCAGAAACTCAACAGCAAGGAATCATTTCCTCCTCATTCTGCTGGCCTTTGCATGTATCAGGTATGGTGAGAAGACTTAGTTTTGTGTTTCGGTTGGCCGAATTTGCCGAGTTGGGTGCATCTTGCATGCTGAAGGGTGTTAAAACTTCAGGCTTCATTTTTCAGTGTAAACTGAAGAGCTGTTCTAGAAACATGCTGTCCAGTGCTCTAATTTTAGCCCAATTAAATAGTATCGAGAAATGGATTTTATCTCAAGTAGCTATGTGACAGTTAGCTACCTACATCTAAGCAGAGTTTTTACAGTCCCTCTGTAGCCAGTGGAGAGAAAAAGGCACTTCAGAGAGAAACTTCTCATACGACTTTATTTGGATGGGATGAATCACCATGTGGAAATTCTATTGTTTCTGTTGACTGTAAAAAGAACATAAATAAGCTGATTTGACATATGCTGCTGTGTCTCAGATAAAGTTCATTTCCTCTATCTTTTTATACTTAACTACTTTAAACCAGTAAACAGATCAGACACATAATGACACATAGTGAATAAAGGGAACAGTGGGAGTGTTTTGAAAGAGTTTCACAGAAGCAGATCATGTCGTTCATTCCTCAAAACAAAACCATCAGGAACAGGTGCAAGGTATAAAAAAATCTATAGTTGTTATCCTGTGTATTCAGTTTTGCCTCCATTACTGTGTTTCACAGGAACAAAATCTTCCAGTGCCGTTGATTTCAAGGGTAAAAACATGCCTGATGACAGGGAGAAAGAAGATGAAGAAAATGAGGTGTTGGATTTTTTCAAAGAGGAGAAGACACCTGACTTAATCTCACAGCTTTTATCAATGGAAAATGTCAAAAAAGAGGAGAAAAAAGAAGAAGGAGATGAGGAAGAAGAGGAAATTTTAGACCCTCTTGGTGTAATCAGGTATGGCTAAAATCTTATAAATTAGGTATTTAGATTTTAGCCTTTCTGATAAGGCAGTTGTATGTCACTGTCCCATCATCCCATCCTTTTATTATATTGACCACTTTCAGCTAAATTTCACAGAGGAGGAGGGACCTCTGCAGTTCATGAATGAGGTGCCTTGGTAGAGGGAAGAAACATTGTGGTGCCTTTTCCGTGCATTCCTCAGGACATCCAAGTGACAGGGACATCGTGAATGCCTTGGTCACAGTCCCAGTTACAGAAGGTTCTTTGCTGGGCACTGCAGGGTTCTACCACAAAGCATCAACCCTCCAGCATCCACTGGATGTGCTGTTCTGGAGTATACTGGACACTCTACACTGTCTAGAACTGCTTTTGAGCTCACTTTGTGGCTTTTCTTTCCTTTTTCCTTTGTCTGAAGGTGTCACATGCTAAATGCCACTAAGGCATAAGCAGTAACAGCTTGAAAAACAGTAATTGAATCAAAGTTTCCTGATATTAGTATCTGGGTTTGTTTACCTGTCCAGTAATTTTCAGACAGTTTTCTTCTCTTCTTAGGGTGTCTCAGGCTTTAGATGTCCAAAAGAGAAGGTGTAGCTGTTCTTCATCTTCAGTAAGCACTGACTGACCCAGCTGGATTGTTTCAGCCACCCAGAGTCACCAGCCACTACTGAATGTTCTTTGTCTTGGCTCTAGACTGTACTTTCAAAATGCTTCTGCATAGCAATAGGCAGTAACTGGTAGTAACAAGCCAGACCCCTCTTTTGGTGCTTCCCAGTGACATTAAATCATTTCCAGGGGATCATTCACTCTTGGCTCTAAGCTGGAGTCTCCTACACTAAGTTTGGTCAAATAGGATGATTAATACTGAAAGCACTGTTTGGACTTTGCTCCTGCTGTTATAATAATATTTAGTTGTAGATGTCCAGATATTGTCCCTTTTTACTTGAAATATTTAATCCTTTAAATATCACCAGAAAACACTGAATATTACTCTTTTGACAAAACATGCTGAATTACTCAGCATCAAAACTATTCTTACGTTAAAGGAGAGTTTAAAAATTTAAATAACTATTTACAGTGAGAAGTTAGATAAAGCAATACTTCCCACAAAATGGTCCTTAGTTTGTATGTTTACAAAAGCAGCTGCCCTTTTTTTGGATAGGAAAATGATCTATTGGGTTAGCAAATGCAATGCTATATTTTCCAACTTACAACAAATAGAAGCTGTAAAGAGCTTGCTATGCCAAAACAAGCAAGAAGTTTGCTTTTCTGCTCTGCACAGTTTGACATAGCATTTGAAAATCTTGATTATTTTGGTCTTCTAATGCATTGAAGAATGACAAGATCTGGTATTTAATCCTCATTTAGTTTATTGCTTCCATTCCTTTCAAGTACAGAATTCTTACTGAGTCAAAATAACTTCATTTATATGAGAAGCGTGGTCTTCACTGGGACAGAGCTGCACCATGACATGTTATGCAGTCAGATGTTTTTCACTCTAAAGCAGTGGCTGGCTATCTATAAAAGAAATTTCCATATCTATTTATTGTTACTTTTTGTGACTCTCACATGTACAGTGTTGGGGCAGAAACATGGAAGTGGAAATGAGAATCCTGGGTTGGATTTTACATTGTTTCTGTTCTCCTGTAACTCATCCTGCTTCCATGGAAGGTATTTTCAGCTCACATCAATGGAGAACAGATTGGACATCAGCACTGTATCCCAGCTCTGTGCCATCTAGTAAGAAGTGTCTGGGTAAGAGGCCAAAGGCAGGAGCTTCATGGTCAGTGGATGGGCAGCTCTCGGGGGACCATTTTAGGGTGTCTTCTATGCCTGTTAAAATGTTTGGTGCTTACATGCTTTGAAGCACAGCTTTAGTGCTTCAGATGTGCTTGAAGTTACTTTGGCATGGGAATAAATAACAGGAGATGATGCAGATAGATGAATGTGTTTAGTAGTAAATTGTCCCCTAGTGCCTAGTAAATTCCAGTTAAAAATGAAAAAGATAATCCATGGTCCTTTCCTCTCTGAAAAACCTTTGAAAAGATGTAGAGTTAGCACTGAAACAAGCCAATCCATTTCATATAGTAGTGGTGGCCAGAGTGCTTTGAGCAGCAGAGCTGTGAACTAAATTGAATCATGTGTTTGGCATAATCTTACAGGTTTTTTGCTTTCTGGATGAGGATGAAACTGCTCCAGTAGCACAGGCCTCCATATGCTGTCAGCACGCTTCATTTGGTAACAACTTCTCCTCCTGGGCCAGAAGGCTGTGAATTGGATTTGGCCCAGCACTGCTGCTGTACTGCTGAACCACCCAATATTCAGTTAAATATCTGGCCTTAGGGGTAAAATGCTAAGCTGGGGCCCTTTTTTTCTGGTTTTGTATTGCTGGTGACCATCCAGGTGGAAGCTCATAATGGCCTGGTTCCTTTTGCCTGGAAGAGACACCCCAGTGGTGCTGATTCTGTGCCTCGCATTCAAGGATGTGTCTGAGTTGCTCTTTGATGTCAGGTGGGCAAACTCACTTGCCAGTTCAGCTCTTCATCTTCTGTGGGTATTAATGATGATCTACAAGCTTTGTGTTTCTCTGTTGTATGGTTCTTACACCTCAAAGCTTTCTCTCTGTGTTAGCAGGGTGGTTCTGGGGTTCTTAACCACAGAAAAACAGGGGATTTTGCTGTCCAAATCAGGAACATGTCAAAAACAATACATATTTCTGATTAAATTTTAACATTTTAACACCCCTCCTCCTTTTTATTTTTTACCCCAGAAGTCTGGTTCTTCCTAGGATAAAAGGTGCTGAAAATTAAATTACATTTGTGGGATGCAGTGTTGAAATTCATTGAAATATGTTTTCTTCTCTTCACCCTCTGCCTTTCTTGATCATTTGGAATACTGGTATTCCAGTGTATTGTCACCAATTACTCAAAGTTTTCCTGGACATTTGTAGAAATCTTTTCAGCTTTGGGTAGAATCTACAGGTCCTGTAAGAAAAATCACTCCTAATGCAGAGTAAGATGATCCTTTGATATCAGCTATGCATAAAGGAATGAATTATAGTATACTCACTTTTGTAGCAGTGTCACACTTTTAGCTCTATTTCACTTTTCTTAGTACTGTAAGGCTCTCATAGCATTTTTTTTTTAAGTTAGCATCTCTTGGATTTGGGCTTTTTTTCTTTTTTTTCTCTTTAGCCACAATCATTATAATATTCCTTTGTTAAAATGTTTTAATTCCCTTATAAGTAGGAAATCAGATACCTATTTAACTCCCCACTGTAGGGACAATATTAAGTATATCGACTTAGCTTTGTCACTGCTTTTTATCACTCTTCTTGAAATCCATAGAGCTCAACATTTGCAGATACATATTTTTAAAACCTTAGTAGGCTACCGTGGTGCTTTGGTATCTGGGTTTTTAGAGGTGCAGTGTCTTTTAACAATGTTCTAAAGGATTTTCCTCATAAATTGCAAAATAGTACAGTGTGGCTAGTCTCAATTGCAGAGAGTTCTCCAACTGGAATGCCTTTAGGAATGAAAGGAACAAGAGTGATGGATCTGAAAGAGGCTAATCCTCTGAAGGGCAAGGCATGGAAGAGAGACACAAGCTGGATGAGCTATTCACCTGAATTTAATGGTACTGTTGAAAATTCTGCAATGGAAAAAGGTGTGATTTGCCAGTGGTTTGAGGGAGGTTGGCGTGGAGTGAGGGGAGCTGTGGGAAGGAGGGATCCAGAGCAGCAGCAGCACTCAGCCAGCTCGGCCGTGCCAGGGTGCCTTGGCCAGGGCTGACTGAGCAGTGTCTGGCTGTGGCTGTACCATGACATTCTCCTGTCCTCTCAGTGAGGTTGGCTGTGTCCAGAATGCCCACTGGAAGTGGCTGCTGGCCTGTGCTGCCTCCTGGGCTGTGAGTAGGATGGTTTGGGAAAAGGCAGGTTGTCCCATGCCAGTGGGGTACCAGGGGCTGTTCTAACAGCTTGAATTGTTGAACCAAGCTCCTGTGCCCAGGCCCAGGCTGTGAAGGAATTATGGCCCTATGTTCCTCTACCCACAGAGCTTTCTGCCTGCTGTCATCTTTGCTCCACTCTGCCCTCAAGGTTCCCTAGGGCTTGGCTTTCTGTAGAGAATTCAGGCATCCAGTTGTGGATTTTTTCACTTAATCCAAGCAAGATCAAGTTCACATTTCTAGGTCTTAAAGCAAGTTAAAAACCACATCACAGTAACTGAATTGGGGTTTGTCTTCTTCCTCTATGGGTGAAATACAGAGTTTTACTGTTTGTATGTTGTAGCCAAGAGCTTTAGCATCCCTCTCCTCCCACTTTGGAGTTACAACAACTGAATTTAGTACTTGTATTCAGTTCATTCCAAAAAACATCAGACAGCAGCTGATTAAAATGAGTGCAAACCAGCTCCTCTGAACAAAGCAGCAGCCATTCTGCAAAAGGAGCGTGGCTGCCTCATGGGTTAAAACTTGCAGCAGCCCTTTCAGTGCATGCGTTTCTTCAGCTGCAGTTAACTTCTGAGGTAATATTTATTCACCACTTTGGGAGAACCCACTTTTTCCTGAGCTTTCTTTTCCTGTCTTCATCAGCTCTCTGCAGCCCTCACAGGACCCTCTCCTCCACACACGGTTCCTCCCTTCCGTCCTTTTTCCTTTGCCTCCCTAAATCTTTCAGTGACAGCATGTATTTCCCCAGGCATAGGTTTTTCCTGGCAAACTGCACAGAGGTGAGTATTCCCTAGGCAAGAATTCTTCTATCTCCTTGTGAGTCCTGGAGAGTTTCTGTCACAACTCTGTGCCTTTGCTATTGTTTCAGAGATTTCCCCCGGTGGCTTCTCCTCATCCAAATTTGTGCCTCTCCTGAGAAATACAGACACGTGGGTGGGTGGAAGCTTTGCATCTGTTGTGTTTAAACACAGCTAAGTCCTGACAATAGTTAGGAAGGGATGGGGCTGGTGAGGGCTGACCTTTTGTGTGTCTTTTGCCAGAGGTTTTTTAATCTGTGTAGCTGGTTGTTGCTGGGGTCAAGCTCAAGCACCTCCAGTGCCTGAGGTTTGCTGTTGCTGGATTTAGTTGGTAAGGAGATTATTAAAGCACTTGGTGCTTTTCCTGGCTGCAGATGAAATGGGTGATGGCTTGGAGCAGCAGATTGGCAGGGAATGAGCAGCCAGGAGCCAGCCCTGGCCTTGCCAGAGCCTGCAGAGCCAGGCAGGCTGCAGGAGGAGGTAGGTTGGCACACAAGCCAGCAGTTGTTTCTGGGTTGCATCCTACACCTTCGTGTTTCTCAGCCCCTTAATGGCAGCCAGGCTAGAGTTTGACTCCTGAGTTGTTGATCCCAGCGCTCCCTTTCCTTTCCTCTTCCCTGTTGTGGCAGTGAAGAGGAAAGGAAATGGCCTCAGCCTTTTGTCTTTGGGGAAGAAATGAGTGGCAACATTTGATTGTGCTTCCCCTGCCAGAAACCATGGGCAACTGTGAGTGGCCGATGAAGAGGCAGAAATCAGCTTAAGGGGAATCCTGCATTTAGCATCTTTTCAAGTGGTTTTATTGATGGAGTGCCCAGAGCTGTAATAGGTGAGGGCAGTATACTTGCTCATGGATTTTCCCCTCCAAGGAAGAGAATTTCTGCAGGCTGGAGTGGTGTCGTAGCACAGCTGCTGTCTGCTGGACAGATGGTCTGGAGCAAACTTGTCAAAACGTGTGTTCAGCTGCTGTGCCTTCTGGTCCTTGGCTGGCAGGGTTATATTCCTGCCACTCCTCAGGCATCCTACTCCTCAGCCACTCGCAAATTCACAGCTGCCTTTTGGTCCAGCCAGGTGTGGGTTTGCCTTCCCCTCTGAATCCAGTAGGATTTATACACAGCATAAAAACAACTTGTCTGTTTGTCCCGGTCACCTAAGAGAGAGTGAAGGTGTCAAAACATCAAAGAAGAGAGAAGATACAGGTTATTTTTTCTTTCATAAAATCCAGATAGTCAAAACAGTGAACGAGAAAATAGAGCTTTGTTTTCCTAGCAGTGTATGTATCTGTGCTTACAGCTGTGAAGCTTTCAGAGATTTAAACAGGCAAATCTTTATTTTCTGTCAGTTGTTGAGTCACAAGCTTAGTTTGCAAGGCATGTTTGACCATCACTTTGCCAAGTGACACAAGTATTTGTCACAATTCCAATCCAGCTGCTGTCCGATTGGCAATTTGCAACATCCGAGTAAACAACCCCATTGGTCTTCTACTGACAGATGAAATTTTTCTGAAAACCAAAGATAATAGTCTGGTATAGTGTTCTCCATCAAAGAGAGGAGAAAGATGAAAAGGGAGCAAAAATTCTGTGATACCTACCCAGTTAAAGGAAAAGCCTCACTTACTTTTCATAAATTGTCTGGTCTCAACCTTTTTTAGGGGCAACCTTGTAGACTCTCCTTGGGGTTGTTTTTAACTGGGTGGCTAGGGAGTAAAGCAGGTTGGCAGGAATTCAGTCCCTCCGGTTTGTCTCTCCTGAACCTTTTTGTTTTTATAGGTGCTTTGTGAGTGGTGTTTTCCCATGCAGTGGTCTTTCCTTTCTCTTCAGCCACCAATCCCGTGTCCTGAGAGCAGCTTCCAATGTGTTTCTTTAATGCAAATCTTGCTGTCCCCCCACAAATGGAAGGTTGAGGGTGATTGAAAGAAAATGATGGAAAATGAAACCATGTTTAGCTACTGGATCTCACAGAATCATCCATATTCCTTCTGTGTTATATCTTCTGAGTGGCAGAAACCTGTTCTCTTGGCATAACTCTACCGAGGCTTGTGTGGCTCCAGGTCATGGAACTGAGACCCTTTTCTAGCTTTACTTTCCAGCCGGGGGAATTGAGTTGGATATGTGAAGGACTTGGCCCTCTTCTCACATGGCTTTTTTTTGGAAGGGCAGACTGAATGAAATTATGTTCAGGAAAACTGAGATTTTGGGGTACTTCTGGACTTGTAGTTGACATATGTTCTATCCATAAGCACTCTATGTTGCCTGGGTGATTGCTGCTCTGTCTGCTCCTGGCAATCAGAAGGAACTGTACCTTGGGATCAGAGCTAGGGAACTCGCACTGTCGGAGATATTTGGAGTGGATACACAACTCACAGCTCTAAAGTTGGCTGCTCTGTGTTTTCTTTTATTTTGGAAATAGTCATTTCCCTGACCTAAGGAAAACTTGTGAGAGTCCTCCCTGTGCCAGCATTGTCCTTATCTGCATTCCTATTTCCCTGTCTAGTGTTGGATTTTTGGTCCCATGAGATTATGCAGTCATTATTTCCCCAGGTTTTTAAGCAATTGCCTGGCTTAAAGTTCAGTGGTGAGTTTCTGTCGTGACTGGCTTGAGTGATTGCAGTACATGCACAGCTGGAACATGAGGCTCCTTTGGGAAAGAGTTTAAGTAATTATTTTAATGTGCTTCATTTTCTTTCTGATTAGAACACTGAATATACTTTAATGGGTTTTATAAATAGTTAATTTGTGTTTATGCCATCATCCTAAGCCCAAAAGGCTGAAAATAGCTCTCTAGTCTGTGTAGTGTTACAGCTGTGTGTACCATCCGGTGGTGTTCTCAAGCAGAACACAAATGTAACTACACCTGGGGTAAAATGCAGCAAGGACGTAATTGCTTCATGCAGCACTTCATTGCAGCATCGGACCATAAGTGAAGGACGCTTAATTCAACTGGAAATGCAGAGGGAATTGCACCCGTGTAAATGCAAATACCCAGCTTGGAATTTGACCAGGTTGCTAAAGTAGATTGTCTGCTTTTAAGGAAGATTTCACAGGATTTTTAATAGAGCTGGTTCATTGTTTACAATGTACTAAAGGGATAAAACTTAACATGCACTTTTCTGTATACAGAAGAACTGTGAAGCCAAGTAATATCAGGGAACTGGAATGAAATGCCATTGCCACTAGCTGGCACCAGCTTTCAAATAATTCCCATAGTCCTCTGAGTAAACTCCTGGCTTTTGGTTTCCCCCTCCTGTTTGGCAGTGACGTGCAGGCATTTGCAGCAGAGCTGGGCAGCACTGAAGGTGTGCAGGAGCTGCTGTGAGCCGCTCTGCAGGCATATCCAGCAAGTCCTTATTTAACTGAGACGGGAGGAGTAGGAGACAGGAGATCCTTTAGAGAGGCTACAGGATAAATTTATGACTACACAGAATCAAAAGTGTCTTTTTTTTTACTTCTCCTTTGGAAGAGGATTGAACATGATGTAATTGTGCAGATTTAAACGTGTTTTGTTTCACGGACTTTACAATAATAGGATGACTCAAGTCCTTAGTTAGAATAAAAAAGCATTACCTCATCGATGAGCCTGCTCCTTTCACCAAGGCGGGGGAAATCTTTAATCGACAGATGCAGGGAACTGCTCGTAGATGAGACAGACTGCTAATGAGGGATGGATTCAGAGCTGCCCTATTGCTTTACTGTTCACTGAGTAAAACAGAATTGTTGGCCATAGAAGAAGCTGTGGGGTGAATGTGTGCTCAGTGTAAGTGGAGATGGGAGACTTGCTTTTCCTTTCATCTAATGCTGTCAGGTTCCTAATTCAGCAGACTTAATAAAACCATTGTTCCATTTTCCCCGTGGACCTGCTGCAGACATTTCTGTCTTCATTTCAAACGATCAAAGAATCAGCTTTTGGAAAACCATTTTTGAAAGCAATCTGTAAAACTTTGCCAAAAATGCATGATTTAGCTATATAACTATAGGCAGGTACTAATTAACACACCTGGGGATAGGATCTCGTACTGCTTGCCCCTTGCAGCATTTGGCTGCGTCTGGAATCATCTGAAGTGTCATTAAAAAGGAATAGCCCTAAGGACAGACACATCTGGGACTCAGCAGCTCGTCATTCTGCACTTGAATTTCTTGGGTCATATCACACTACTTAAAAGTTAGATTTCTCCATTATCCCTTTAGTAAAAGGAATAAAGCTGATTTTATAGATCTGCCTGGGGAAATGTTTCCGTTTGCACAGAAATGTAGCATTCAGATAGTTGTTAATGACCATTGTCATTGAAGCAAAAGAAATGCTTTCCATTACCTTCTGTACATTTTGGGTAAGAGTCCAAACCCTTTCTTTCCATATTGTCTGAGATGCCCAGTCATGTCCAGATCATAGAGGGAGTAAGATTTATTACAACAGTGAAATACACAGCTGTGGTAGGTGGATTGGCTGTGGCTAAGCTAGTAAATAAAAGCAGACAGGAACTGTAGTGCTGCTTTTGCCAACTAGAATAAAGTAGCTTCTGTCCAACAGCTAAATCCTTCCACTCCCCAGAGCAAGCTGGCCGTGTCCAAAACAGGAAGAGCCCTAAGCTTGTACTGATCCCTAAACTTTGTCCAGGAATCATTTGGGAAAGCAATAATTAGCCCAGGCCTAATTCATGCCAGGGAGCATGCTAAAAACTCACAGGGCGGTTACTGTGCCCCATTATCCCAGCCCAAGCACTCACAACATTTATTTGCTGTTGTTGGCCTTGTGTTTCCCTCAGGGCAGCCTGAGGAAGGTGCATTTTTAGGAGTGAGGATTGGAGCTGTTGGGGCCCTGTAAGGAGGTGCAGGCAGTGCTGAGTGTATGCCTGGAACCTGAGGATGCTCCATCGCCATAAAGCCCCAGGGGCATTTTGCAGCAAGGATGGTCTGGCTGCCATAGCTCCTCTCAGCTGGCACTCTCGTGGGTGGAGGCACAGCTCAGGAGCAACTCCGGGACTGAAGAGTTGCAGCCTGCCTCTTTTGGGCTGTAACAGAGTTCAGCCCTGTGGGTGTGAGCTGTGGTGTATTAGGTGGCTTGGAAAAGGTCTTGACTTTGATTTTCACTAGTATAGATTATTTTCTGAGGTCTCCTTTCTGAGCCATGATTTTCTGTAATAACTGCTCATTATTTGTCATGATATACAAATGGATTGGAGTGGCATGAATGGAAGACTTCTAAGCTTCTCTCTTCCTTGCTTTATTGGGTTTTTGTCTGTAATAGCATCTGAGGCATGCTTGACGGCATCATTAAACACAAAGCATGGTGTCATGTCCTCAAAACCATCTGATAACGTTATCTAGACCCATTTGCAACAGACATCTGATTTTTCATCTGTGTGATGGCTTATCTGCCAGCATAGGCTGTTGTTGTGTGTAACAGTCTTGTCCTGGAAACTTGTTCCTGAATCATCCATCTTTCTCCTCTTGGCTATGAGTGACAGAACCATGGCCCCAACTGTTCCTGTAATAGGAAAAGAAGCAAATGTGTTCTCAAGAGGCTCCTGAGGTATAACCCTCACTTCCTCCCTCAGGGGCCGTTACACCAAACCCTGACCTCACTGGAGTTGTTTTTATTTGTTCAGTGGTGGTGCCAGGAGACAAGGGCAGTGCCACACAATGCAGGATGCTGGAACAGGAAGGAGAAACACATGGTCCAGAACTGTGTGCCAAAGTCTCGAGAGAATTAGTTTCAATTCTTCATTTCAAAGACATCCTGTTTAGGCTGCAGATAGCTCACTTCTGGTTTTCAGGACCACATTTCGTTCCTGACCTGTAGAGGAACAGTGCTGGCATGCCCTGACATGCAGAGGTGCAGTGAGAGTGAATTCTGAAAGGTTGTGAGGTGTTTTGGGGCTATCCAAACATTGTGGTTTGTTGACAGTAAGCATCGGTTTAGTTGGAGGTGGTGCTGGAGCTGTCACCCAGCCTGTTGTATCCCTTACTCTCATGGAGGAACTGGTCTGCCAGTCCTTTTCCAGCTGTTGGCTGCGCAGCACCATTGCTCACAGGAGGGATGCCATCATGGTGCCATTGTGTGCTGCTGGTGGATATTATGAAAGATGTCAAGATGTCCTTAAGCCCTACAGCCAAATGGACAACATGGCAAAGGACAGCAGTCTCCTTTCTGCTCTCTGCTTATCACTTCTTCCTGGAAGGGGCTGGTACCCAGGACCCCTCTCAAGGACCCTTTCTAGAAGGTGGCATGGACATGGAGTTTCCCTCCATATACAGTCCTCTGGTAGTATCACACCAGCCTTTGCTCCCTCAAACACCCCCACATGCCTTTGTTCTGTGCCCAAAGCATGTCATTAGCACCAGTTCAGGCTGTGACTTTGCAGAGCTCTAGCACAACTGTCATGTCATTTCAAGCACTTTGAACTTAAAAACAGATGCAGAATAAACATTAATTCCAGAATGCCACACAGAACAAGAGAAGACCAAGGCCAAGTGTTTTAAAGGATAGATACAGCCCTGCACCAGCTCTCTTGTTCAGCAGGGTATGTGTGTGTGCTGCCTCCTGTGCTCATGGCACTTCTGCTGTGGAATTCTGACAGTCGTGGGAAGGCAGGCAGCCTCAAAACCTTTCCTTTCCTTCAAGAGACCACTGGCAGGTATAGCAGGTTGCCCCTGGCTGGACACCAGGTGCCCACCAAAGCCACTCTGTCACTGCCTTCCTCAGCTGGGCATGGGAGAGAAATTATAATGACAGACTCATGGGTTGAGATAAGGGCAGAGGGAGATCATTCACCAGTGACCGTCACAGGCAAAACAGGCTCCATTTGGGGAAATTAACTGAATTTATTACCAGTCAAATCAGAGTAGGATAATGAGAAATAAAATTGAATTATAAAACACCTTCCCCCCACCCCTCCCTTCTTCCTGCACTCAACTTCACTCCTGATTTTCTCTACCTCCCCTCCAGCAGAGCAGGGGGATGGGGGATGGGGAATGGGGGCTGGGGTCACTTCATCACACGTTGTCTCTGCTGTTCCTTCTCCTCAGGGGGAGGACTCCTCACACTCTTCCCCCTGGGGTCGCAAGTCCCACCAGCAGACCTGCTCCAGTGTGGGCTTGTCTCTTCATGGGCCACAGGTCCTGCCAGGAGCCTGCTCCAGTGTGGGATCTCCATAGGGTCACAGCCTCCTTCAGGCATCCACCTACTCCAGACTGGGATCCTTCACAGGCTGAAGGTGGATCTCTGCTCCCCCATGGGCTGCAGGGGCACAGCTGTCTCACCATGGGCTGCACCAGGGGCTGCAGGGGACTCTCTGCTCTGGTACCTGGAGCATCTTCTCTGCCTTCTTCACTGCCCTGGGCATCTGCAGGACTGTTTCTCTCACATTCTCATTCTTTTCTGGCTGCAGTTGGAGAATAGTTTTTCCCCCTTATCTGTGCTATCGCAGAGGCACTACCACCGTGGCTGGTGGGCTCAGCCTTGGCCAGTGAGGAGTCGCTCCTGGAGCTGGCTGGCATTGACTCTTTCGGACACGGGGAAGCTTCCAGCAGTTTCTCACAGAAGCCACCCCTGTAGCCCCTGCCCTCTACCAAAACCTTGCCATGCAAACCCAGTACAGCAGGTACCAATGTCTCCTGTTGGAAGAGCAAAGGAAGATGAAGAGAGACAGGAGTGAGGCCAGAAGCTGGGTGGGCAGCATGAAGGGGCTCGGCTGCAGGAACAAGTCAGCCCTGTGAATCAGCATTTTGACCATGTTTGATGTACTGTATATTTGCAACCACACTGACCCTGTAGTGTTTGTTCTCTGTCCTGGCCGAGTGGCATGTGAAAGGTCTGCTGTAGTATTTCTGCGTATGGATCCAAATTCTGAAATGCCCTGGGTCTGTGTTTTCTGTCTGAAATCATCGTTCTTCCTCCATCATTGCCATAGCCAGTGTAACACCAGGGAGTAAAAGCTTAAAACATTGTGCAGTTATTTGTAATTGCTACTCCCCTGCTTTCATCAGCATAATTTCAGCACTTTTCCACTAGTCCCTCTTACTGACACAGATCAGTGATACAATTTCTGTTCCCTCTGTGTATTCAACCAAAGATTCTCCTTACCAAACCTCAGGTAATTCCTCACGTCTCCAGCTTACTAGATGGTACAAGATTCTTCACAGTGTAGAGCTTTAATGTTCTTTGAATGCATTTAGGATTTGTGAGTCAGCAAACTGACCCCAAGGATCAGGCTCACACTGTGAGTGACCAGTAGCTAAGCCTGGAAGGAGCTCTCCTTGGCTGATGGAGCACTACGTTTGTTGCTTTTTGTCCCCACACGAGCCTGAGGTCTCACATCATCTGGGGTATGAGAGCCTGAGATGTTTACCAGCATTTCTACCCACAGTCTGTGTTCCCTGATCCATTTTCCTTGCATCATCCCTTGCAGCACAGGAATATTCAGTGTTTAAAGCAGCCATCCCAAGGGGCCAGCGGGCAGGAGCAGATCATCAGGTGACTGAGCAGGAGAGCAAGGAGTGGGGTCTCAAAGGAGTCAGTTGTGTGGATCTACAGGCTCATGTTGCTTGTGTCAAGTCATAATCCTCAGAGATGCTAGCTGGAGGCCTGAGATCATCTATCTGCCAGCTCTGAAGAGGGCTGTGGGAATAGTGTGTCACTGTGGCTGGGCTGAGCTCAGAGAAGTTTTGTCAGTGGGAGGGGAGTGAATTTTATTATGATTTTGGAGTATTATCATGGCTGCCAAATAACACCAGCAGTGAGTTGGATTGCATGCATAAACCAGAACACTTGTGAACACTACTCATTTCTTCTTCTTTCAGTCACATGTTGTGGCTTGCTGGCACTTAGCAGGTTCCAGTGATTCAGTGCCCAGCCCTGCTGTGCTCCCCAAGGGACCCCACTCCAGCCTGACAGCCAGGTGCTGGCACACTGAGCTCAGTGCCCAGCCCCTGGAATTACTGACCTTACAAAAGCTTTGCTGCTGAGAAATCAGGCTAGTTAGCGATAAAATCATAAATGGGAATCCAATTTTAAAAATGCAGAATTATGTCAGCTTTTTTTCTGCTTACAGCAGACAGCAGCCCCTAGGCAGCCACCACAGTAGAGCCTCAGTGTCTTGCCTAGGAGAGACAGTTTGTGTCTGGGGTGCTCCCTGGTGTGACTGTTCCTACAGTCTGACCTCCAGCAGTGTCTGTAACATCACAAGTGGAATTGCTTTATGCAATAGGTATATCCATGGCCTAGGGAATATTTCACCCAGAGCAATTTTATCTTACATCTGTTAAAAAAAAATCATCACAAGAAACCTGTAGGCAGGAAAGCTGTGTTCTCTTTTTGTGGAAGATGTTTTGATCTCATGATCAGCAGGAGAGGCAGCAGCCGGAGCACGGCGCTGTGTCTGCAACAGCGGTGTCATTTAGCTCTGACAATGTCTCACTGTGTCCTACTCTCTTGTAGTTCCTGTGGAGCCATCTCTGAGTTGTGGTGAGAGGTCTGTTTTACCCATGGCACAGCCAAGAGGAAAAAGTGACCTCTGTGAACAGCAAGATGGGGGTAGGGAAGGCAGTGGGGAACCAGGCTCAGCCCCATCATCCCTCCCCGAGTCAATGCAAATCCTGCTTGGCTACTGCTGGAATCTGCTCACTGCCGTGGTAACTGGCCCTTCTCAAGCTTTTCAAAAGCTCTTTAGATGTGGTGTGACAGGTATGTCAGACAAAATTTTAGGCTGGAACATCATGTGCAGGTTGCTAGAGGTTTTTCTGTCGGCTGGGGGTTGGTCTGTGCAGGTACCAGGCAAAGAAAAGGAAATGTACCCATCAGACTGAGTTTTATGTGGAGCGTCAGGGATTAGAGAGGCCAGATGTTTTTTATGCAAACATCCTCAATCCTATTTAAAGCTTTTCTGTTCACAGACAGAGAAAAAATAGAGTTGTGTCTGCAGTCTGGGCTCTTGTACCCGTTTTGCTTTAGGATGTGGTGGGGAGGGAATTCAGGTGAGGCAGCAGCAAAGTGGAAATGGTCTCCTCCTGAGGAGCACAGTGTGAGGCCAGAGGGCTGAACAGCATTCTGTTGTGAGGAGTTAAATAACCTAAAATTAAAACTTTATTAAGTAGAGGTAGTGGTTACAAACAGTCAGGCTGCCTGTCCTTGGAAGGAGGCACCAAATAGTTGCAGGTCCTGCTGATTTGACCTTGCCAAGGCCTGTAGTGAGATGACACTTTTAAACTTCTAGTTTTAAGCTGAAAAAGGGTAGGTTTAGATGATATTTAAGTACAATAAAGGTGGTGAGACACTGGCCCAGAGAGGTGGTGGATGCCCCACCTCTGGAAGCGTTCAAGGTCAGGTTGGACAGGGCTCTGAGCAACCTAATGACAGGTGTCCCTGTCAACAGCAGGGGGGTTGGAATAGGTGATCTTTAATGTCCCTTCCAACCCAAACCATTTTCTGACTCTACTGTTCCATGAGGTGTGAGCGCCCAACACATCTGAAAATGATGTATCAGCTATTCACATGTTCAGTGCTTCTTCAGAAAATAGCTCTAACAAGAAGCTACAGTAGTGTGTTCATGTGGGGAGGGGAGGGGGTTTCACCATTTCAGCATTGAAGAAACCAATCACTTCTCCAAAATGGTTGCTATTTGCATTCATCACTTAGTTGCTACTTGTAAGAATTCTCAGCATGACATTGCATATGTTCAGTACCTTTAACTCCCTCTTTGTGAGGCCTTCTTTTTAAGTGTTTGGTCCCAAATCTGTTGAGAGTGTGGCAGGAAACATGCTCACTAGTAAGTTTTTTCACACACTGTTTCAGCTTTGGTGACTTGGATTGTGAGGCTGCTCAGGATGTCTTGTGAAGAATGTCTCATAAAGGGATGATGTTGGCAGGTTGATTTCATTACAGTGGTCAAATTTAAATTCCTGTGGCACATTTTATTGGTGATTTATACTGCATATAGACATCACTTTACAGGCATGCAACACATTACTCACTCAAGAATTTGTTAATTTTGGAGCTACAGACCTGTAACACTCATTAATTAATGTAAGAGAACGATTTTTTTTTCCTTAGAGTGTAAGTTTTATAGGGTTAAAAAAAAGTTTACTGAGAAGTAACTCCTGAAATGTAGCTATTCCTGAAAGTAATTCCTTTAGCTTGAGTAGTGACTTTAAAGGAAATAAACCAAGGAATAATGTCTTGCAGAATTTGTTAAGTCCAAGCTGTTCTCCCTCAGCAAGTTTTACACTCTGGTTTACTCTAGAAAATCAGAGGAAAACAATAAAGAAATCTCCTTTATGTTAATTTTCTTTCTTTCCAATCTACTCTGTAACCCTAATTCCCTTGCCAGACTTATGAGTGCCTGAGTGCTTTATTAGCTGTTTAGTTGAAAACATTCTAGGAAATGTTTCTGTATTATGATTATTGCTAATGAGCTGTGTACTAAACAGAAGTTGTCTATCTGTGGTCTTCTCATCTGCTTTCAAATTACATTGGAAAAGGATATAATCAGAAAACTTGGGGACAGATTATTAACACAGCTTGCCTTTGTTTAGGAAGAACAGGTATTCTTGAGTTCTGAATCCTTCAGAAAAATCTCTCCACAAAAGCAAGTCCCTGGATGGGAGCTGAACTCTTGAAAATCTGTTCCTTCAGGCTTTCTTTCCATCTGTTGCTCTGCTGGAACAATAATCCAAGGCTGACCTAATCTGGGAGCTGCAGCAGACAAACTTTGCAACCGAATGCTCTTGTTCCAAGTGATTTCTAATTAGAGATTTATTCCATCAATTATGCATTATCTTATTTTGGGACATGCCAAAGCCATTTAAAATACTGTAAATTAGTGTGTTGTCCACAAGAAAAAGATTTCTGTGTGAGGTAAAGTATCCCTGCAGCCAGCACTTACCGTGGTGGTTTAGTGCTTAGGAGTGAGGCTGTGTGAGCTGATGGGCTTTGAATTTCTGTTGGGCATCCCTTGGCCAAAGCGGATGAGAATGACCCCTTTTGTCCTGTCTGTTGTTATCAGGCAGCTCTGGAAAATGAGCACTGTTGAGTGAAAAGAAAGCAGCAGATGACATTTTGTTTTCTGCACAAACTAGTGTATAGGATCTTTGTTTTTCCGATGTGGTTTTCAAGAAGATGTGCTAATATTGCTGCTATTTTAGCTGTAGCTCTTTTGTTCAAGCCTGAACGTAGATTTGTGGGAGTTGGGATGTCCATTTATATTAGTGAGCTCTTCCCTTGTAAAATTCCATGGATACCTAATACATGAGTATGTATATTCTGAATAAGTCTTTTTTAATATTACTGTAACACTCCTTTTCCGGAGCATAATCTTATTTCTGTAAAAAAGAGATGGTCATATTTTCAGAATAATAACATCTGAAAACTTCTGCCTGTGTGCTGGGATTACACTTGCTCTGGATAACAACACTGACTGTTTTAACCCAGCAGTGGGCATGGGGCAGGGACTTCTCTCTGGATGGAGTACAGTAGTCATGCTCCGTGATTTAAATCAGTCTCACCCAGCGTTGGATCTGGAGTTCCAATGTTTCACAAACAGCTGTCACACACACAGGTCTGGAAATCTTCTGCCTTCGGAATGTCTTAGTCATCCTTGATGCTGTTTTCCACAGCTGACCAGAAAGCTTTCATGCATTGTGGCTCTGCCAGTGAGACCTGGAGGCTACCAAATGAGTGACCTACACTGTGTCAGTAAACAGTAACAGGAGGACTGTGCTCACAAAATGAATGAGGTTTGAAACTGTCTGCATACAGGGTTTTGTTGACATTTTCAGAGGTGATTTGAGGATCATTTGGGAGCCAGGAGTCTCAGCTGGGCTTTCAAGTGTTCCAGCAGCCTGACTAGGTGGATTCATATACTCTAGTTTTTGGTCATCCAGTTTTGGTCCATGTCACTTAGGAGGCCAGTCTTTATGTACAGTCACTTAGGAGGCAGTTCGGCACCTTTTTAGTCAGAGCAGGAGACAGGAGTGTTGTTTGAGGTATTCTCACAGTGCTTCCTGTGTAGATGTCAGTAAGGCTTAACTGGGTAAATAGTTTCTGCTGAACAAAGGATACGTCATCTTTAGGGCTGCTTTGGTTTTTGTTAAGGTTTTAAAAGTCACTGGAGTGATGTTCCCAAAGTTCACTTGTTTCATAAATGAAGAAATGGCAATAACATGGGTCATCTTCTGCCAGCTGGATGCTGATAGTTTCAAAATGTCAGATGCCGAGGTTGTGAGCATGATGTATGAAGAAGGTGCTAATGAAGTGCAGGGTTTGAGTATAGTAATACTTTGGAAGACTCAATGTTCCTTCATTTCTGTCTTGCCCAAAGACTCTGTTTTCCTACACAAGTTTACTGCACCCTGGTACATCACTGTCATTGAATTAGCTGTCCTCACAGCTTCTCCTCTGCCTGGGTGCCAGCTTGGGACTTCACAATCAGCTCGGCTCCAGCCAAGTCCCTGGGCCCTACTTATGAGGAGGTAGCACCAATATACAGAGAGAGGATTGGGGGGCAGGCAGATGCACACTCAGGCCAGCTGCAGAACCTCAGACAGGCTCTGAAACTTCTCACACCCCCCTTGTCATCCGTTAACCTCTGCCCAGCAGTACAGTCTGGACTGGCACAGCTAAATACAGAACCGTGGGAATCCTGTTTCCCACTTAGGGACTGACCTCAACAGAGTCCCTGTATGGATATGCTGGAATTACTTGGCAGTCCAACAGGGGCTCGCTTAGAAGGGTAGTGAGAGGAGACAAGTTGAAGGCAGAAAAGCAACTTCTTACCGGTACCAGTCAAGCCCAGCGGGTCTGGCCCTGTGCCCTGTAGCTGCCAGTGGAGTCCCCTGGCAAACAGAAAGTAAGCCCGTGTCAGTGGGCTGGTTTGGTGGCCAGGCCACACAGAGGGTTGTTACCAGGACCTTTCAGTTCCATTATTTTTGTTTTACATACTGTTCTTTATGATGCTCTTTATGATTCTCTTCCCTTTCTTTGGTACTTCCCACCATTCTGGTATTTACTGGAAATACTTGAGCTAACTAACAGTGAACTCCTTGCTAACTTCACTGGGGTAAGACCTGTTGCTTGGCAATGTACTGGCTCGTGTATGTAATTACCTGTGCCACGATGGGCTCTTATGCATCAGGAGAGCTGTTGTAACTCTCTGAATGGACAAGGGTACTTGTCAAAGACTTTGGGCATTCTGTAGGTTGGCAAATCCTCACCTGTATTGTCATACTGCTCTCAAAGAATACTTTGTGAGGCATGAATTACGCAAATAAAGGTTGCTTCTTCCCTAGTAGATCAGATTTATTTGTGTTTACTAATTCTTTTTTTTTAATCACTTTGTCAGCTCTGAAAGACTTAGTCCTACTGTTCTTCTGGTTTTGTTGTTGTATGTTTTACCTTTTCCTTTAATACTTAGGTTATTTGAGTGATAGATCCCTTACTCCATTTAATAACGCAATGAATTGGAGTTCGTGTAGAAATCCTGGGTGAAAGCTGCCTGTACATATTATAACTTTAGATTTTGACAGGTTTTGGAAGAAGGGTATTTTACAAATAGCTCCGTTTGAAGCAGTTCCTTGGAGATGAGCTTTGAAAAGTAGCTCAAATTCAGAAGTTACTCAAGGCATATCCCTAATGAATATGAATGCAAAAAAAAAAGAAATTCATTAACGTTTCTTCTGCTTTAAAATGAAGGTTTTTGTCATAAACAGTTTGGCAAATTAGTTGCTGACACCTGCATATACCTTTAGTGTATCAAATAGGGTATATTTCCAAATAAATCAATATTTAAGTTCTGTATGGGGCTTGCTCTAAGGCTGCATTTGCTGCAAAGTGGTGGTAGCAAGGTAATACCATCCATGAGTTCCAGTTTGTTGATAATAAACTTGTGAAAATAACTGGAAGTAACCGGACTCCACTTTTATGTGCAGCTGTAATTGGAAGAGGATTTTACAAGACTCTTTAGTGTAGTTGGAATGTGTGTGTAATCTTTTGACCTTGTTCTTAGTTTTTGATGACTGTGGCATGTTAAGTGCTGATAATTGGGTTTGCTCTAGGCTGAAACCTGACCTGCCCTCTACAAAGGAGAAGATCAGATCTTCTATTGGAAGAGGCATTCAAAGGGGCTACCTTAGAAATTGCAGGGCCAGGGCTGCTGAGAGTAAGGATCTCTGAAATATGGCAATCACTTAGGAAGGGCATGCTGTCCTAGGGACTGCTTCTCTTTTCAGCCTAGTTTGAATTGGACTTTTCACCCAAAGGGTTTTGTCCTCTAAATTTTCTGTGCCATCTGGTTTGCCTCATAACTCAAGCTCCCTTATTGTGAGAGCTGCCTTGTAGCTTCAGCTGCTAGAATGTGAGTCCTGGGTATGAGAGAGCAAAAGGCAGGTGCTTTTCATTCTGTTCTTGGAAGGCGAGTCAACTCTCCTTTTTTAAGCCATGTGCAGATGAGAGGTGTCTAATACCTTCATGAAAGGAGTATGCAGCAATCATAAACAGCAGCAGAACTGATGAGGAAATGGAGCCAAAGGGATTTTTTAAAACCTGTCCAAAGGGATCAGTGCTACAGACCAACTTGCACTTTGTATTTCAAGCCATCCCTTTCTGTCTGTCTCGAACGGTGTTGCTGGAACTGATGTTCTTTCTTATTTTAAGCTTTCTGTGTGGGAGGAGTAAAACTGCTGAAATGTTTCTGAGTGGTAGTTTGCACAGTACAGCATTGTTAGCTCTGTTTTTTCCATTCCCATTGGGCTCCTTGACAGATATTAAGAATATACAACATGGCTACAGGTAGAGAATATCAGACCAACAGTCCCTCCAGCTCAGTATCCCATTCTTGCCAGCAATTAACAGATGCCTGTATACCTTTGTCTAAACCTTTTCGAGCCTCCCACCATCTATTTTCTGCTTATGAGACTTTCTAGCCGTAAATCTTGCTTGTTAAATGAAGAGTTGCAGCTGACTTTCTTTTCTCTTTTGTTTTAGAACTAAAAAAACAAAGAAGGCACCTGGTCCTCCAGGCAAGGAAGAGAAGCCCAAATTGACCATTTTTGAGGAGGGGTTGGATCCAGATGAAGAACTCTTTGGCCCAGAAAAAGATTTCTCATCAGGTGGTCCCAGAAGGAAGATGAAAGAGAGTAAATCTGTTCTATATTTGTGTATACACAGATTGTTTTATCTAAAGCATGTGTATAACTGAGCCTTTAAAATACAGTGATGCATAGTATACAGGCTAAATAATGGCTTGGAAATGTTAAGGCAAATCTTCAGCTGAGCAGAATCATCTAGAATCATTCAGAAAGAACAAATGAAACCTGTAGCTCCCACAGCTGTTCCTTGTAAACATTTTGAACTGGGATATTAAGGTCTGTGGGAGCTGGCTGTCCCACAGTCACTCAGGCCACACTAACAAGAGTAATGTGACCTACTTTTGAGTGCAAGGAAAATGCAGATTTACCAAGTCCCTAGAGTGCAGAGTATCACTGCACTTTGTGGGCTGGAAGTCTTTGGAAAAAAAAGAATTCTACATGATCTGTTTTTTCAAGCCAACTAGCCAGATTTACTAGTTAGTGCAGGCATTGTGTTACATAGCATGATTTAGCTACAGCAGTTTCTGATTACCCTTTCTAGATCTGAAGTTGTTTGAAGACCCAGACCTTGGTGGGATGGTGAGACTGGGTGACTCACTCCTGCTGCCAGCTGCCTGTGAGCACAGCAATTATGTGCTGAGCAGGGCTCCTGAAGAGGACACTGAGGAACTGCTGAGGTACTCATCTCAAATCTGTCATGTGGGATGAAGGTGGTCTGAGATGTTATTTAGATCTTGAAAGAGATTAATTTGGGGGCAAAGCTTAAATACTCAGAATGCAAACTATGAATCAATACTTGTACTGACAAGTAAAATGTAAGATGTGTGCCATGGAGCTTGGAAATAAACACTTTAAAAAGGAAATTAGGAAGACCCTTTGGGAAAGGTAGGGTGCAGGCAATTATTCTGTGACTCCAAAGGAAGGGTCTTGAAGGCCCAGGGTGTGCTATCTTGCTCTTGTTTTCTGACATGACACTTCCACTTTCTGCAAATGATCCACAGGGAACCTGACCTCCATTGCGAAAAGTGAGGAACAAAGCCCAGAGATAAAGGGCAGTTCAGCTCCAGGGACCTGAAATCAGGGGCTCTTGCCACGAGAGGAATGATTTTCATGCTGATGGCTCACAGACTTCCATGCATGCTTCCAGGAGGGATCCTGTGCATGCCTCCACAGCAGTAAAGATCTCTTTATCACCCTGCATTTAATTTTTAATCTAGTGGAAAGGAGGGCTGGAGCTCAGAGTTGCAGGAGGGTATAATTTATTGCTTCTCCCTTGATAGTGGAGCACTGGAACACATCGGCACATAACGCATTTATCCCTGACATCTCTCTCACAGGGCAGGTTTGCCTGTACTGATAATCCTCAAGAGATCAAGCAGGGAACCAATGCTTGGAGAGACACAGGGAATCTGTGCTGCAGTAATGAGTCAAATTCATTCCTTCTGGGTCTCAAGCTGGCATGTGAATGATGAGGCCAGTCTGCTTCCAGTGCTAATTTGTGTCAACCAGCTCCTGTTAAGGATGTATGATTTCCACAGTAGGTACTAAACCCAGGAGAGAGACTCTGTGTGTGGTTTCAAACCTCTCCTGAAGCAGGTAATTTTGCAGCTGTTGCTTTCTACGCATGGAAAAGTGCTGGCTATCTGAGCAGTAATACCTGACTTACTTTAAACAGAAGTTAAATTGGGCTGGGTGCCATCTTCATTACATTCTGACAGCCCACCTGATGTTTATAGAAGCTGATGGGGCAGGACATGACCTGATTTTATGCTGTGGTATATTAGGAGCAAATACACCTGTGCTTGCAGTATTTTTTTCTCTGCTAGTGATCTCAGCATACAGCACTTCATCTAGAGTGTTCATATGACTACAGGAGAAGGGCATGTTCCAGTGCAGTCCTTGCATTTTTATCCACTGGAGAGAACTTCTCTGTCTGTCGTGTTAATGTCTTTTGGATTATATATGTTCAGAGGAAGGTCTCTGAAGTCTGCTCTGAGACCAACAGACCATGCTTTCAGATCAGTTTGAGATCATCAACAGCAGCAGCACACCCAGATGGTTATGGGAACCCATGGGAAAAGATTTCATTTCTTTTAAATTCCAGTAGTTTTCATTTATTCCTGATTTGTCCCAGTGCTTTCAAAAGCTGATAAGTCATCAAAATCCAGTTAGAAATGAATACATGTAATGAAGCAGAAAATCATGCCAGTGGTCCAATGGGAAAGTTGTGATGGGAATCCAGAGGCAACTCCTGGCTGTGGAAGAGGTATAGGCAGATTGGTCAGGATCTGTTGACCTGTTCAGGTGCCTAATACCCTCTGAAATTCCCCTGGTAAACCCGGTTCATGCTGTTATCTGCACATCATACAGGGCTGGTGAACTCAATGCAAGGCAGTTGAGGGTAAAGGAGAAGCTGCTGTCAAAGAGGAGAGGAGGAGTGGCAGTGCTGTTTTAACCTAATGCAACACTTCACCTCCCCTCTATGCAAATTCACTGCAGTCACCTGAAATCCCATAGCGGAATTTTCTTCAGCGGTTGTGCAAAATGCACTTCATTTTCTGTGCGGCTGTAAGCCACAGCAGAACAATCAGGTCTCGTAAATAAAGAGGCAGCATTTGAAGCATCATCTCCCACCTTCCCTTACCACCAAACTGGTGTTGAATGTTCTTGCAGGGCAGTGCCACAGTGTCTTTTCCAGGCAGTGACCCTTTGTGGTGAGAAAATGTTCAACATAAACTGAGCTCTGCAATCTCCCTGGCATGGGAGCTTGAACTTATTTTGAAGCCTGAGAATAAGTCTTGCCTTTGCCCTGTATATGTTGACAGTTACTTTTCTTTCCCAAAAGGGACCGAAGAAATCTCTCCCCAGCCCTCAGATCAGAGTAGGAGCTGTGGCAACTTGTTCCTTTAGTGGGCTAGAGCTGGATATGCTATGAGAGGGAAGTGGAAACATCTTGGTCTCTTGGACATAGTCATACTGGTTATATCATACCAAAAGTTTACCTGGGCACATTTTGTTAAGATCTAGGACTGTCCTGAGGTGTGATGCACCAGCAGGTCTGTGGTAGGTCCAGAAACCTGGACATGTTCGCTGCACTCCAATGGAGCAGCTGAATAAAGCAGATGTGGGAGCTCTTCACTGGTGTAGTGAACATTCACATGCACCTCAGGGTCTGCTCACATGTGTGTGGTAGATCTGAGAAGTGTCTGACTCACTGCGAATCATGAGCAGAATAGGAGAGAGCTGCCTAAGGCAGAGGAGGGCAGAACATTCTTCCAGAGGGGGATGGGAGGAAGATAATGTTCAGAGCAGAACATGGGAGCAACCGAATCCTTTGTGATCTTTATGGTACCTGAGTGGTTGTAGCACCACAGCAGTGTCAGCACAGCAGTGAATCCTCAGCAGTGGCTGTAACTCATGAGGCAGAGGCTGTTAAGGAGACAAATGAGCCTGCAAAATGTGCATGGGCTGTGCTTGTCACAACATGAGGGAGAAGAAAATCTGATAAATGTTCTCATTGCAAACTGAAGACTGTGCTCTCTCTGCTCATATGAAATGAGAATTACTGTTTTAAATAGAATCACCAACTTTACATTAACAAGTGTTGAGTGTTGAGAAGAACCAATTGCTTTGTAAGTGCGACGGGAGATTCCATGGGCTTTATCCCATGGGACTCTACAAAGCAGATCCCTGAAGACGCCAAAGTCTGCTCTCTTGAAATCCAGGGTAGCGCCTCTGCTGAGCACCCACTGCACTGTCCTGAGAGACTCAAACTCCACCATTTCATGGGCACTGCAGCCCAGCTGCCCTTGAGCTTCACATTCCCCTCCTTGTTGGTGAGAACAACGTCAAGCCTAGCACCTCTCCTTGTTGGCTCCTTTGTCACTTGGAGAAATAAATTGGCCTCAGTGCATTCCAGAAACCTCCTGGATTGCTTAAGCCGTGCTGGTTGTCCTTCCAACAGATATTGGGGTGGTTGAAGTCTTCCTTGAGGACCAAGGTTTGTGAATGTGAAGCTGCTCTTGTCTATAGAGTACCTTATCCACTCACTCTTCCTGGTCAGGTGGCCTGTAGCAGACCCCCACTACAATGTCACCTGTCCCTGCCTTCCCTTTAATCCTGACCCCTGAGTTCTTGGATGGCTCCTCATCTGAGGCTCATGGCTGAGCTCTGTGCACTCCAGCTGGTCGTTGGCATAGAGGGTGACAGTCCCTCCTCATGTCCCCTTCCTGTCCTTAGTAAAGAGCCTGTATCCTTCCATTCCAACACTCCAGTCCCAGGAGCCATCCCACCATGTCTCCATGATGCCGATGAGATCATAGCCCTGCAGGCATGCGCTCTTCTGCCTCATTAATCTCAATCATGCCTGCCTGGTGTGATGGATCAGGTTTTTGTGGAAAACCAGTGCTGGAATTGATCCTGTGAATGTTGCAGCAGCTCTGTGGGCCCACAGAATTACATAAATTATCACACATCCTAGCCTGAAATAATTATCACAGCTGTCTGAGCAGCCTTTTAGGAGAGATTTAATTAGCTTCACCTTTGATAATGAATAGGGAGCTGAGATGGAAGGAAGCAGCTGTCAGCACAACATTTGTCTTTTTCCAGTGCTGAAAAAAAGTGTCAGCAGCAGGATCCCTGTTCTGCTGCCCTGTGATGGCAGATCTGGTGTGTTCCTTCTTAGGATTACACTGATAACCCTTTCAGGAACATTATAGGTTTTAAGACTGCAGCTGTTTATGAAACTGCACCCCAAACACCATTCAGTCTATAGAGCTTCTTGAGCAGGTTTGTCAGCTTCTGGTTTGCCAAGGAGCTGTTGCCACCCTTGAAGCACAAAAAGTTTGTGTGTTCTTCTTTCAGCAGGCATTAGCAGTTGCTGAATTCAGAGAGTAGCAAGTCTTTAACCTATGCAGGAGTCGTATGGGGCGACATTCCAGCACCAATGCTCACTGTCCTGAGAATATGAGAACAACACTATAGTTGGGAAAAAAGCTTTGAGAAACTCCAGAGGGTTTAAACATAGATCCTTTGGGGAGAGGGTTATTTGGGCAACGTACAGGTGGAAGAGAAGGTTGCAATAACTGAGTCAGAAATTTCCTGACCACTGTAGGGCAGTTTTTCTTGCTTGCTGTGACCAAACTGTGGGGAAAAGTCCTTGATTTGGCTGCAGTAGGTTATAGAAAAACAAATTCTTCTGTGATGGTTTTCAAGCATTTATTTTTTTCATTCCT
Source organism: Falcunculus frontatus (assembly GCA_013398115.1). Lineage (NCBI taxonomy): Eukaryota > Metazoa > Chordata > Aves > Passeriformes > Falcunculus > Falcunculus frontatus. The sequence goes on from VZRV01009040.1 coordinate 655,647, forward strand.
GTGATGTGTGGGGATGCTACTTACAAGCATTAGAAAAGCTATAAAGTAAACTTGCCAACAAAACAAAAAGGTTTTTGCTAGACCGGAAACATTAATCCTTGCCCCACCGCTAGGAACATGTACAGGTTGTGTAGAATAATGTACAGAGGCAATGTGGAGTCTTAGTGTAGCAAGAGATGCTTTAGCTGGGCTTGAGACCCACCAGATTTCAACCATCTTGCCCCAGGTTGTTTGCGTTTTTGACAGACATCATCAGCTCAAGGGGCAAAAGCTGCCTGCTCTGCCCTGCCCTAGCTGTGACTTTGGCTGGGGATTGGGGAACTTTCTAGAGAAGCAGGAGAGAGAGGTTTGAACTTTTTCAGACTGGAAAAATTGACTTGTCTCATTTCCCAGGTGAGCGATGTAACCAGCAGGTTGATTTCCTCAGAGAGCTTCTTGTAGGACTGACCTGCACTGATGAGCCTGTTCTCTGGCACTCAGCTGGGCAGCACCACTGGGCTGCACCCGTGCTGTGGGACTCTGCAGCTGCAGAACAAGAGGACTGTGTGCAGCTGCCTCCTGGGAATGGTCCCTGTCCCTCACCAGCTTCGAGTTGTGCTGGAGAGTTTTTTGGAGGAGGGCTAATCTCTCCCAGACCAAAACCATGCCTGTGGTTCCAATACAGACTGTCATATTCCAGTGTCCAGAAATATTTCCTGGCCCTGGTTGAAATACCGCTGTGAATTTACCTATAATGGATTGTAGGAGAAAGGTGAAGCAGGAGGAGAGATACCTCCTTCACAGCCCCCAGTGCTTGGCATTCCTGGGGTTAACTCCAGCCTGTATCTGTCCCTGGGCCTTGCTGGACATCACACTCTCTCCTGACCACAGCAGACGTGATGGGCAACAGCAGATACTTTAAAGTCTCCTGCCTATTTTTGGGCACAAGTCTTTTCCCTAATAGTAGATGTGATATTACAGCACTCCCCAAGGCTTCACTGAGGTATCTCTCGTACTTGGAATTAACACCAGACAAAATAAAGATAATAAGATAGGGAAAGATGAAAGTCTGTTCTGCAAGAACTGCAGTTAGTTGCACAACTGAGCTTCAAGCATGAGCCTTTTGGATACTTTAGCACATTATGGGAGTCTTTGTCTCTTGCTTTCATTACAGATTCTCATCACTAAAGCATTCCCAGCAAGCAGAGGTCACTGTCCCCATCACGTTGTATGTACAGTCATTCCTGTCCCAAAGATCTGGTCCAGAGAGATGGGACAAAGTTCAGAGAAGTGGCATCTAAAATGTTGATGTACTTGTGGCAGCTGCATCTGTCTCCAAGTCAGAACTCGTTTACTGTCTGGAAGTCCACATGCCAGCAGTCATGAAGGGCTTTGTGACAGCCTTTCTTCAGTAAGGGCTTTGATTGCTTTCTGTGTCAGAGAGAATTTCCACCAATAGTCTGTGAATAAGCACAACAATATGGCAGGAATTTTAAACAATGTGGCGCTGCTTTTCTTTTACAGAAAAAGAAAGAGACTAATTAAAGAATGATTAATTGCATGGATTCTGTGCCTGATTGTCTATAAAAATATGGGGTGGGAAGGTTCTTCCTTTAATCTTGTTTCAGAATAGTTGCTTGATTTTTTTCTTTCTCCTCCTGGCCTGGAGTTAAATATGGTGGTACTTATGCACTGTAACAATTCATTTGCTTTCAAGAAATAGAAGTCCTTGTTTCTATCTCTGCCTGAGGCATTTTGCATTTTACCTCTTTAGTTTTGCAAAGACAGTTGTGTTTCACATGATCAAACAGCAGTGGATCAAACAGCTTGCCTAGCACTGCATCGCTGAAAAGCAGGTTTTAAGGCAAAGACCACATATTATCTGCTGTGTTCTGTCTAAGAGACTTCTGTCTAACAGAGGTCTTGAAAAAATCCAGGACAGAAAAAGGAAATTACATCATCAGCTTCCAGGCTTTTTCCTGCATAATCTTTGGCTTAAAAGCAGAACACCAAACTCCCACCCCCTAAAGACCCCCACAACCTACTGGACTGGATCTTCTGAGGGTATTTTTTTGGCTGTGCTGAGTGGTTTTGTTGCTGTGATTAGCACAGAAGCTGGAGTAGAGAATTTGGGAAGTTGAACCGTCATACCAGGTTAGTGAGCTGGATTTACTGCTGCCCTTTCTGGGTAGTGCACCTAGTTCAAAATCCTGCTTCCTCCATATGGTCTCTATGTATATTGCGTATTGTTCCTCTGGTTATTATGTTTTCTGGTATTTAAGACCAAAACTTTATGACATGGACACTGATTCATTCACTATTTGTTTATGCCAAGAAGGGAGGCTTTAGAAATACCAGCCCTAACAAGTTTTGTTTATTACACGGCAAAGAGAACAAGAACATGTCTTGGCAGTGTGATCACAGGTGTGATATCTCTCGGATATCAGTGTTCACAACAAACAGAAAGGCCGGGGTTTAAATGAAATTAATTTCTTTGTAGATGAGGAATTCAGAAATACATTGAGTGTGTTTTGTAAGTTAAGTAGGATATGTCACCCACAAGGAATCACGGAAAATAAAAGACATCAGAAATCTTATCTAAATAAAAGAGAATATAATCTCCAGAGTTACTCAGAGAGGATGAAATTTGAGGCGCTGCCTGCTGGAATACCACTGGTAGAGTTCAAGGTGCAGAACTCTGGGGCAGTGAATGGCTCTGTCCATCAGGTGGTCGGTTCAGGTGTTCCCTAGTTTTAGATGTCAGTCTTCATGCTGTTGATTTTACAAGAGTAGCCTTGGTTAAAAGTGATTCCTTTTAGATTCCCTTCGGGAGTCACAAGAGGATCTGTCTGACTTCAGGAATGGTTTTACCTTAAAGGGTTCTGACTGTCTGTACGTCAGAAAATTTAGGCTAATCCTTATTGACCTCATGGCCGGTTCACGGTGGGTGTAGTTTGTCTCAGCCTGGGCAGGACAGTTGTGAGTTCCTCACAGCTTTTAATGAGGCTGAACACAAAAAAGAAACCCTTGAAATCATGCAGTTTATCTTAGTAATAGTGGGATCCTTAGTTTGAGGGGGCTGTAGCTCTTGAAGTACCTATGGTTTTAACATTCAAACAATATTCACTATGGATGGAGGAATAAAGTGTCTCAGAGAGGTTGGTTCTTCAGTTGATCATGTTCCCTGTGGTCCTGGACAGTTGCCTTATCAGTTGCTTACCAAATTATGGAAAAGCTCAGCTTTACTTTTATCTGTCTGCAGAAAGCCTCACCAGTTGTACTGCCATGTGGTAGAGGCATTTACAGTATCTCTCCTAAGGCTACCGGTGAACAAAGAGAGAAAGGGAGTAATCACTGTCCCATTTAGGAAACAGAAATTATCCCAGTGGTTTCACAGGGATCTGGATAACCCCCCAAGATGCCTCATTGCTTAGCAGTGAGGAAGTTATAAACTGGATGTTAGGAAAAGGTTTTTCTCCCAGAGGGGGGTTGGGCACTGGAACAAGCTCCCCAGGGCAGTGGTCACAGCACCAAGCCTGACAGAGCTCAGGGAGCATTTGGACAATGTTTTAAGGCACATGGTGTGACTCTTGGGATGTCCTGTACAGGGCCAGGAGTTGGACTTGATGATGATGGGTCCCTTCCAGCTCAGGATATTCTATGATCCCATGATTCTAACTACAAAAAGCAAATGAGCGCAAGAACCAAAAGATGCATGACATGAAATGATTCATTCATGCTCCAGGGACTGCCTGCCTACAGGTCATGGAGAAGAAGGAACTAAAAAGGCATCTTCCATAGACTCCTGTACCTTATCCTGTTCCAGTGCGTGGAGCCACTGGAGAGCACCCTTTTTCTTTCCTCCACATTTTGACTTTCCAAAGGCACACAGTTCTTGGAGTCACAAGATAATCTATGACAAGGGCTCTCTTAAAATCCTTAAACAGCTCATGTGGGAACAGAGTTGGGCACGCACAGCCTGCTGCATCTCTGATAAGGTCAAACAATGCAGGTAGAAAATACTCTGAACTGTTTGAGGTGTTCTGGGTTATTTCAGTAGGAATCAGAGGGAAATTATCACCAAAAAGAGTTGTTTGTACATGGTCACAGATTGCAAAACTTCTTCAGTTTCCCAGAACCAAATGTGAACACAGAATTTTTGAATCCATTAGTGTTTCCAGTTTCTCATGATTGAGCATGGGGATGCTCAGTCTCAGTTTTGGGTGATGGGGATGAAGAGGAAACAGAGCTGAATGTGGAAAATTTTACTTCCCCATGAAAATTTATGGGGAAGCAAACCATCCTGTCACAAATCAAAAACATTTCTTTCCCAAACTAAAATAAAGTTTGGTGGTTTTAGTAATCGCAAATTGCCTTTAATTTAGGCATTTGAAAACATGCTGTAAAATTAACTTGTATAGTGAAGTGAAAAGCCACATTATAAAAAGGATGGTTCTTGCAGAAACTTCTATGGAGAGAGAAATTTATCAGAGTAGGTCCTTTCCTACAGAAAGTTTTGTTTTGAAAGATTGCATTTTCTTAGAAAACAAAAAGCAATTCAGAAATTCCCAGGATGTTACTGATGTTTTCTTTTAATTACAGAGTTGAAGATGATTTTGAGAAACTCTTAGAGGTTACCTCCAAACCAAAACCTAAGGTCCCACCAAAACCACCACTGCCTCAGAAGCCAGCTGTTGCCCCCAGGAGCACTAATTCACCATCAGTGGCAAAGCAAAAGGAAGACAGGATTCAGACGATGAATGAAGTGGACATTCTCCAGTATATCCAGGAAAATGAATCTATCAACAACCAGGATACCAGTCTTTTTTGAAGATACGTATTTTTAAAATGTGATGTTGCCTTCTTGGCCCCAACTCCCAGTGAGCTCAAGTGACAGCAGCAAGAACTGACCAGGTGTTCCTACTGTCACAGTGCTCATTTGTGTATCAGGAGAGAGAGAGCAGCAAGTTTAAATAGCAGAACCTCTGTTTGAGGTTTTCAAAACAGTGCATCTGTGATATAATGTTGCCTTAGATTTTCAGGGTTTTACAGGGAATGTGGACAAGGATGTAGCACTACAGATTGTCTACTGCTGTTTTAGTATCAACATAGTACAGTTTTGGCCAGTTGATTGAAAATGGTGAGGATGTTGTGCACATGGCAACTGTGAATGATGTCCAACAAATGGTCTGAGGCAGGATAGAATGCTGTTCCTGTCATTTTTATACTGTGTATTTCAGCTCACTGGAAAGGCCATTTTCCTTTCATCCAGTGCATTTTTGTAGCAGTCTTTTCCTCCCTTACTGGTACTTTGGTAATTTTTAACAGGAACTGCTAAATATAGTTTAACAGTTCCTCTGTCTTTCAGTGAAACATTGAAATCCCAGCTAAGCCTGACAATCTGCTGCCTTAATTGCTGTGCCTCAATTGCACAAATGCCAAGTTGTAAGAGAACTTTAGGCCTGCAGAGACCACACTGTGCATCTCTGACTCCTGGGGAGAGCAGCAGATGACTGAGGGTGGCTAAGAACACTCTCCAGACATAGAATGGAGGTTGCAGTGCGTAGGAGGTTTGGATGCTGTAGGACTCCTGTGAACAAGGGCTAATTTTTTCCAGCCAAGTCTTCCTGGGCTTCTACTGTAATTAGTAGAGAGAGAGAAATTTCTTCAGGGGGTGATTCAGTGCAGGTGTGTTAATGGAGGAACTCTGAATTGCTCTCTGGAGTTGCTCTTTCTCTCCTTTTCCTTCACTTCTCTGAGAATTTGAAGAACCAGCCATTGTGATTAGTTCCACTAAGCTAAAATGATTTTGTGTGATAATACAGTGGTCTGTTCTTTACCATGTAATGGCTAAAACAAAGAAGGACAAACTTAGCATTATCTAGAGGGAAAAAAAATAGGAAAAAAATATACTGGAGAAATGTTAATATGCAGGAAAAGAAAAACACGATAGAATAGGCATCTAAGATTTTCCCTCTTCTTGCCCAACTCAGGCAATCTGGTTGAAGATACTGAATTTACACCTAATGTGAGTTGATACCAGCTGTCATGCAGAAAGAGATTCCAGAACTCATTCCATGTGTGGTCTAGCCGGAGATGAAGACAAGCTCCCCAGAGGGAAAATTTTAATATATTTAAGCCATATCATCATCTCAATATTTGCCTGTCTAATATAGAACAAAATAAATAGAAAGCATTATATATTTTAATAATGAAATTATTTCTATTAGCATTTCCTTTTTAAGTCAATGGAAAATATTATGAAGGTATTTTGCTTTGATGGGACAGATAAAAAAATGACCATTGGTTCTCCTCTGTGTATGGTATGTTTTACTATAATAAAACATTTTGCTAACCCGCAGGTGTTACTGCTGTTGCTGTTGTTCTCTAGGTTGTACAGTAGCAGCACAGAATCGATTCCATTCAGCCCATGAGGAGTGTTACGTGGTGTTAAAGTGTAAATAAGTATGAAACGAAAAATGTAGCTGTGCTCACATTTCCTCTGAGAGCAGCTAAACGGAGAACCAAAGGTACTACCTGGTCCTGTCTGTTCCCACAGTGCCCTGGTGCAATTAGGAGTCTTGTTCATCCCATCCTGCAAAAGGGGAATAAAAGCAGTGAGGAGAAAATAAATGCCTTGCCCAAGAGCAGGCAAGGAATAGCAGGCAGGAGAAATTAATTCAGGGCAGCCTTCCTGTTGCACTCCCTGCTGTCATGAGCAACCACTGTATATTTAACTGAGGGCTCAAGGAGCAGCATCTCCATTTTTTCAGCACTGCTTGGGGACACTGCTCGCATTTCTGTATTTTTGGACTACAGCCCATCACATAGCCTGAACACTGCTAAAACTTCCAAACTGCAGGCCATGGATTTAATGATCAGTAGACTGAGTGCAGTTCTTCACCCTCCTTGAATGGTCAAGGAATATTTTGCCCCCCAGCTCTCCCTAAAATTGTCAAATTCTAAGCACAGGGAAGGAAGAGCTGTTAATTGTTTCCTGTGCTAGATTTTTAAGATTATTTTGAGGTCAGTATTTTACTTCAAAAAAAAAAAAAATCTAGCATTCCTGTCAAGAAACTAATATAAAAGGATCCTTCATAAACCCTGGTGTTAGGCTTTTGTTTTACAATGCAAATGTCTAGCTGCAGTCATAAGAGGTGAGTTACAGTCCTTGAATACATTATATTTAATGAATCATTATTATACAAGAGAAGAATGTCAGACAAATGTAGCCCAGAAAAATTGAACATACTATTAGAAATGACATAGGGAAACTATACAATATACTTCGCATCCTGCCAGAAGAGAACTTTCTTTTTTTCTCTCCCTTTCATATATCACTTCTAGTGGCAGCTATTTGATTAGCCTGCTCTTGACAACCCTTGAAATTCAGTTATGGACTCTAATGTAGTTCTTGGCTGACAGTCATCACCTTCCAACATTAGTAATAGAGTTCATCAAAAGATTTGAAAAGTAAGAGTTATATTTAAACCCTCAAAAAAGATGGGGAAGTTAGTGATTAGAACTCATAATAGATATCTCTATTGCTTTACAAGGAGCTTCTTGTTTTGCATAACATTCTGCTTGCTCTGTGGTACAGCATTAATTGACAACTAACACTGTATACTTCATTATTTGGGTCACAGTTAAATTATTTCACCAAGCTGAATATTTCACAGATGAGTTGTGGGTTGTCTGCTCAGGTCTGCTCAGTTGCTGAATTTTTAGGAAAGCTAATTCCCACTTAGCACTTAAGGCCTAGTTCTGTCAGTGACAATTTGGGTTGAGTCATAAAACAATATATTAATTGAAACTGATATTTCTGCTAATTTTTGCCCAGATGTTAGCTTCTGCAAAGAAGCTGAGTTTTCCTGCAGCAGAATACAGAAGTCAACCTCTGATTGAAGGTCATGAAAATCCAGCACGCTCATGGGGCACTAAGGCATTACCTACTGTAAATGAGCAATCCCTGAGGTTGTTAGATTTAATACAGAGTACTGGAAAGCACTGATGTTTCACTTAAAAATGTGACTGTCACTAATTCACCAATGATTCTTGAATTTTTGTTTGTGTATGCATCAACCACATTTAATCTAAATTGATGTGATCACACATTTGTGACAGTTTAAACCTCTGTGGGTCAAGAAGAGAGAAGGCTTTTACTGTGAAGTTTTATCTGTATTCTTACTTCTTTTATCTATATTCTTACTTTTCATCTTAACATCAACAACTGGAGTAAATTAAGTCACTTGCTTTCTGTATTGTGCCCTCTCCTTCCTTAATTCATCTTTAAACCCCCCCAGTCCAATTTTTTTCAGCCCTCACCGGATCACTGATCTTCCCTTATAGCCTCCTGCATATTGTTATTTCATGTCACATGTTGAACCTAATGAAGAATTCAAGTGATGGGAAAATCATGTGCACTGCTTTGAGTGAAGATACTAGCACTGGAAGGTGGTAAATTAAATTAATTGTCAAATTAAGTGCTGCTGTGAGAGTTCAGAAGTCAATGAAGCTACTTAAAGGATTGATTAGTTCTAGATATTTAGGGACTAAGTTTTATTCATACCAAGATGTTATGGATGCTTAAAATTTATATGGGTTCAAGAAGGCACCGGTTAGATTCATGGAAGAGAAATCAATCAATGGTTATGCCACTTAGAGCTTGGAAAGTCCTTGAGCTACAAGTTACTGGAAACAAGGAAAATACTCAACGGCCAAATATTGTCATATTTCTCTAGAGTGATTTTCTTTTGGCTATTTCTTTTGGATATTCTGAGGAATACTGTTCTGGGCTAACCCAAAAGTCACACGGAATGAGTCACTCGGGGAGGATTTGGTGACTGAGAGAACAGAACATACTCAGTGCTTTATCACCCTGCTTCCCAGCACCCTCCATAAGATCCCTCCACTGGCCTTACAACAACAAAGCAGTTTCTCCTATTTACTCAGGAGAGATTCCTGGAGTCAGTGGAAGTTTTGATTTGCAATATATACTTTTTCAAAAGCTGCTTTTGACATATAGTGAGCAGTAAAAGTCCAGATGGTATGAGAGGAAGATTTCAACGATTCTTGAACGTTCTTCCAGATCCAGATCCTCTGCTCTACTGAGACCTCATCTGGAGTACGACACACAGTTCTGGTCCCCCTGATATAAGAAGGACATGGAGCTGTTGGAGCAAGTCCAGAGGAGGCCATGAAGTTGATGAGGGGACTGGAGCACCTCCCCTGTGAAGACAGGCTGAGAGAGTTGGGGCTGTTCAGCCTGGAGAAGAGAAGGTTGCGTTGAGACCTCATAGCAACCTTCCAATATCTGAAGAGGGCTACAGAGAAGATGGAGAGGGACTCTTCTTTAGGAACTGTAGTGACAGGGCAAGGGGAAGTGGCTTCAAAGTGGAGGTAGGGTTAGATTAGATACTAGGAAGAAATTATTTACTGTGATGGTGCTCAGACACTGGAACAGGTTCCCCAGAGAAGCTGTGGATGCCCCATTCCCTGGAATTGTTCAAGGCCAGGCTGGATGGGCCTTTGGGCAGCCTGGTCTAGTGGAATTTGCTCCTGCCATGGGGTAGCATTATGGTCAGTGTCTTGTCAGCATCTTCCTTGTGGTCCTTCAGTCACCCAAAAATCATAACAATATATGAAAACCCATCATTTTGTTGGGTTTTGGTAAAAGAAATGTAAACCAGTCTCTCCTTGAACTCATTAAATACTCTCGGAATGCAATTTAGCTATTTTCTGCCAAAGGCAATGTTTCTGTGCCATTGATGTCATCAAAAGGTTGCTTCCTGTGACTGCTGTGAGGGTCATGCTCTCAATCTAAGCTGTCAAAACCTCATACAGATCAGTGGAAGCCTCGTCGTGCTGATGCTGGAGAGAGGAGGTAAAGGAATAGGATGTGACACCACTGACAAGCCTGACGGGCCTGGAGAGCGCCACTGAGAAACAGGAGAGACAGAACAGAATGAAAGAAGGCATCTGCCTGATTTATATACACAGCTCCAGAGCCGTTCAATTCCCCTGAAATATCACAGCTGTAGGGCTGAAATCAGCAATTCATTTGGTGGTTCTTTGGTGAGAGGAGCTCCGTGGTTTTTCAAATGAACATAAAAGTGAACAAAACAAAATTACGAAATTTCTGGGGTAATTACTGAGCGCTTTTCTCACTTCTCTGCTAATCTATCTGCTTTTTAAGTTCGCCCAGAGATTTTGTCTAATGATCACAAACTTCTCCAATTTTTTTTTTTGCAATAATGATTTAATGACATTGATTTTACTTCAGAAGAGCTTACAGAAATAGTCCATTTGGTAATGTCTGGGTATGTTAACAAGTTCTTACTGTGAATAAAACCAATAATTTATTTACCCTGAATGCTGAGAATCAAAACTACCTAGTGCTTCCCTCCCATCTTAAGCAATCAAATCTGCAGGCTACTATGATTTGTTTTCCTGCTTATGCCTTCCCCTGTCTCAACCTTTCATAGCTTACATATTTAATCTTGTGTACAGACCCCAAAAGGATTTTTTAATGTCCAGAACTGCTGTCTCATTACAGCTGCAATGCCTACTTAAAACAACAAAAAACCCCGCAAAAACCAAACAAAACTCATTTACATGGAATTGTGTGGAAAATTCCTCTTTTTCATGAGGAATGATAAAGCTGAGGCTGTCTTCATCAGTGGTTTAGTTCAGCTCAAGGGAGCATTTTCATAGCACATCTGGTTGGCTTGCCTAACCATACTCTGGTTCATACAGAGGTGCCATGGCAGCAAACTGGACACTTGGGTCCAGAGGACCCACCCAGAAATAGCAGTAACCTCCCCCAGGTGTGTGCAGTGCGCAGTGGGGACTCACCACCAGCTGTTTCCCTCTGCACATCCTCTCCCATTGAGCTGCTGCACTTGCTGGTGTCATCAGCTCATGTTTGGTGGTAAATTGGGCCCCAAATCCACCTGAACTCAGTCAGTTCCATTCCACCTCAGCAGTAAGGGATTGTACTGAGGGAGCAAAGGGAGGGAGGGGCAAAATCATAAGGAGGTTCAGATGTTCCCTGGTCTGCAGGTGCTGGAATGGGTTTCACAGTACCCAGCCAGGTCCCCTTCTGTAACAGCTTGGTCTCTGTTCATCTGTCTCTGCTCTCCAGGCTGTTCATGAGCGTTGCATTAAGCAAACATTGGCTCAGCTAAAGGAAAAAGTTGTATTGTGTGGAGATGGCAGGAGAGAAAACAAACTCCCACATCTCCTGCTCTCAAGTAGATGTCCTACTTGCTATAAAATCCCTGTTCCTTCTTCTAGGAATCCTGTTTATTTCCAGTTTCAGCTGGGAAGGTAATGCATGGCTTTGGCACTGCTGTGATTCATGTTTGCTGGAGAAATGGAAAATGGAGGTTCAGAACTCCCTGCAGCTGAGAAAGGCAAAAGGCCTGCATGTCTGCCCTCCTGGGTGAGTAGCCAGTTCACCAGGAAAAAAGTTAGAAGAAATAAAAATTTCCTTAAGCAACAAGACAGGAGACTCAGTCACAGGCCTGGCTTAAAAACTGGTCACTGGGGGTCACTATGATACGCTGTTGCTTCTCCCGTTTCCAAGCTGGCACCACACAGGTTGATTGGGGTGGCAGGGCTCGGTTTGCTCTGCCCAGAGGTGCGTTTTCAGCTAAGGCTGACAAGCAAAGGCTGTTCTGAATAGTTCTGCACTTGCTGAAGTACCAGCTCCTGTTTTCCCATATTTGCAAGTGTGTGCATGACGACTGGGTTTTGTAGAGTAGCCATGAGCTGATCCATTTCCATTTAATGCAGTAATTAGCAGATTGACTGCCTTCCCCTGTGAGGTACTGACCTGCAGTGGCTCCTCCCCTAATTACTGCAGGTGAAATCTGCAATGTCTTCATTTACCACAGCTTTTTTTTCCATTTCTGTTGCTGTTTCTTTTTTTATTTTCCTTTTTTTCTTCTTCTTCTATTTCTTTTTTTCCACTTGACCTGCCAATTTACCAGCTGAGTAAAAGAAAATCATGGGGTTTCTTTTGTTCAGCCAAAGGATAAGAGGAGAAAGAAAAAATTGGGAGTTTAGTGGAAAAAAGAAAAGTTTCCCTAGAGCCATGTTTGAATAACGAATCCCATGTAATTCTACCACACAGGGAGTTACACAGGGCAGCATTAGAATCCAGTAAGAGATCCCGGGACATGGCAGGTACCACTGCTGTCTGCTGTCTCACCTTGCTGTGCAGACTGTGCTGCTTGGTAGGGACACTTCAAAAGGTGCTGGGGAAGGCTGACAGCGCCGTGTCCCTGCCCTGGGGTTGGGGTATTCACCCATGTGGCTGTCGGAGACCTGCTGCCCCCTTTCCTTTTCCTGTGGCTATTTTAATAACAGCCATTTCATGAAAACAACTTGGTTATTTTCAACACTTCAGTAGAGACTGGGATTTAAGACTTTGGAGTCATTTATAGACCCTGTGTTCCTCTCTGTCTGACAATATGTATGTATATAGTACATATGAGAACATGGAAAAATCAGAGAGGCTCATTAATCTTCCCACAGTTAAAGAGGGACTCTGTAGCAGAGCCAGCAAAAGATTTGTCTGGTTTCATATCTTGGCCATGAACCTCAAGGCTAAACTAAAAATATAAACCAAACAATCCTGTGGGTTAAGGGATTTTCTGATTTGTTTTCACATTTTTGTGATGTGCATAAGGATGACCTGAAATATTCACCCTCTGAAAAAACTTCTGCCTGCCTTTTTTTCTGTTTTGTTAGAAATTTAGGAATATGCTTTGTCTGCTGGACAGGCAGAGAACTGGTCACATTGTGACAGATGAAAGGAGGGAAAACTATCTGTTTTGGTATTACAGGTTTTAATTTCTTTTCCAGTTGATTTCCTATTTCACTTTAAAATGTGGAACAATATTTGTGAGAAAAACAATGTTTGTTACGATTGCTAATTAATTTTCCCGACACTAAGGGTGTGAGAATCTGGGTTTCCTCCTATTTTTTCCCAATAAAATATAAGAAGGAAATGACTGACCTTTAAAAATGAAAGAGGAAAAGCTCAAGTGTTTTCTTTATTATGTCAGAAAAACAGGTCCAAACTCTAAATTCCTTTTAAAATCACCTTTCTTTTCCCCATCAGTCTCCAGTTCCTGAACCAGTCACAGTTCAGTCACCACAGCCTGCTCAGAATAGGGGTGAATAAAGCTTTTACTGGATTGGTGTCAGAACACCGTAAGACAAAACTTTTTAGTGGAACTTTTTTTTTTTAAACTCATAGTCAGCTTGTGACAGCAAAACCCAGAGATGCCTTCAGAGGTACAAACACTAGAAAGCTGCCTGAGTGGCTTTCCCCAGCATGAAGCACTTCAGACTCTGTGGTCCCTTTAAAAAATGGGTACTGGGTATAGAAATGGGAAAGGCCCCTTTTCCTGCGGTTTTGCCGTGTCCCAGGACGGGGCTGCCCTTTGAACAGAGCGGAGCTGCTGCCCCTCGGGCACGGGCAGGGTGTAGCCGAGCCTGAAATGGAAATGGCATCAGCCGAGGGAGCGTCCTCTTGCTGCAGCCTGAACGCCGCGCAGTGACGGCAGCCTGCTTCTTGGAAACACGGCCGAGGGAATGCCGGCAGCGTGTGGGAATGCTGCCCAACGAGACAGTGCGTGGCACTGCGACTGTGCGCTTCCCCAAAAGGGAAAGCCGGCTCAGGGACTGAACCCAGAAGCTTTCAGGTCGCTGGTGGCAACAGGTGGTTCTGCTGTCACCACACCTTGTTACGTGTGTGGGGGGAACAGGGCACGGGCAGGCAGAGCGAGAAGTGAGGTCTTGGAGTAGGAATAAAAAGCGTAGTTTCCTGGGATCTGAGTTGTTTCTAATCACTGGAGGCTTCCTGCTATTTTTTCCCTATTGATTACATGTCACAAATGAGACAATAATCCCATTTGGCACCTGGCTAAACCAATATGAACATGATTCTTATTAGTATTAAGTGGCAAGCTATTCCTGCTGCAGATAAATATGTCTAGCCATTTCCTTTATATTTTTCTTTCCTGTTTTTAGTTCCTTAAACTTTGCCAGGTTTTAATTGTTCAGGATAACATTTCACATGTCCCATTATTTGGCTACAGTTGAGATATTAAAAATTCAGATATTAAGAATGCTTCAACTCAAACAGCTCATCAGTCTTCATATGAAGAAGTTGTAGAAAGTTCTTCTACTTCTTATATTTTTTCTTAAAACTGTGGGTGAGAAGGCTTTATGGTCTCAAAGCTTGAAAGAATGGTTTGGGTATCAGCACGGGAATCACTTAGATGTCAGAATTGTTCCTTTTGGTTTATTAATTAGAAGCAGACAAATAAAGCCTACATCTTCTGAAATTCATCTGTATGATAAAAGACAAAAAATAGAAAACAAGAAAAAAAAGGAAAAAAGCTAACGTATAAACTACCAGTACTGAAATGTTGTGGTCAGTTCTGTACCTTTTGCCATGAACATGGTCTCCCCTGTCAGTGCCCATCTACAGCCAGTCAGTGGGCACAATCTCCCTCCTCCAAAAGCCCAGTGCAGGAGGAGGCTGAGCAAGACCTGCACATCTCCTGGCTGCCACTGTCCTGCTCTGAAGGGGCTGTTGCATGTGGTGATTGGCTTGGAGATGGGGACAAGAAAGACTTGGGGGCCAGCAGCTGCAGGCCAAGCAGATATTGGACATCTGCGCTTAGGCAAAGGACCCAAACCTCGAGGATGGTGTTTCCCATCCCAGAGCTGGCAGCTGAGAACTGTTTTATAGTCAGTGAAACAACTGGTGTTTCCAGGCTGCTTCATCTGACCTTCATCTAACCCAGGCTGAGGTGACATGCCCTCTGGAAGTGCCTGATCTCCTTTCCAAGGGTCAGCTCGCTCAGCTGCAGGCTGGGAGCATCTAAACTTAGGTGAAAGGGATCCTGCCCGAGGAGCCTCTCTCCCAGGAGTCGTGCTGGGTGTCCCTGGGCTGTAAGCAGAGGAGGCAGCCAGCTGTCAGGAGGCTATTCCAGGCTGGGACCCATCGGCTGGAGTTGTGCCATGAGCATGATTTTGGCCCTGTTTCTGCACATGTGCTGGGGGTCATTTGCTAACAGACAAACCAGCCAAAGCATGCACTGGCAGCGGGTACGTGAGGGAAAATGGAGAGGCAGCGGCTTGTCCCAGGTGGGACTTGGCTCCTCTCAAGCCATGAAGGTTTATCTCACTGTGGAGCAGAGCTCTGTCCCTTTCCTCTGGGTGCTGGCCGTGTGGCAAAAGTACATTTTTACAGGGAGTCTTTGAAAATTTCTTCCTAAATGTTAACCTTGGGAGGGCTGTAGAAGTGTTGGGGTGGACACTTAGAGCATCTACCTGTTAAGAGGGAGGCACAGGTCTGTCTCCCCTAAGGGAAGCACAGCAGTGCATGTTTCCCCCAGCAGCTGCCTAACTGCTGACCTGGAACATAAAACACAGCCCTGGACACATCCTCCTCAGGCACCTTTTAAACACAATTTATTCCACTGACCAGCAATACGCAGCTGCTCATGTGGTCCATGGGGCAGATGTGGCCTTGTGATGCTGTGCTGGGCTGGGCTGTGCACAGCAGGACCTTCTTGCCCTCTCTAGTTCAACACACATGAGCCTGAGCTGCCACACAGATACTTGATTACTGCCTTTCTGACACCCCAGTGAAATAAATTCATCAAAGGGGAGCAGAATCGTCACAGGAACCTGAAACCTGTGCCTGGTCTAAAAAAAAAATTCCACAGATATTTTGATCTTAAAGGGATTACTACCCTGGGGCTTTTGTACCTTGAGTGATTATTTGATATTGCCTTCATGTCATATAGAAAGGATTGGCATTTAATTTAATTTAAGTATTTGGGAGTGTTGAGATATTCCTCATTACAGAAGCTGGGGGAATGCCAGAGTCCAGGTGCCGAGTTTCACGTGGACAGACACAATACTTGTGTGATCTGTACTGTTGTGCAGTAAAAATGGCAAGGAATGATTTGCTGGGTATTACTATTGTTCATTTGCTCGTATAGCCAACTCCCATTTTCCCATAGGAACAGCTAACAGTAGAGAGTCTAATAGGTTTCCAAATGTTTCCCTGCCCTTCAGGATAAAACTGCTGGGTTTAGAGTTAGGTTAAAAGACTCAGGAAATTGCTTCAATAAGCTGAAATTTCTGTTGATAATGAAACCTTTCAGAAACCTTTGCTGCAATCTGCCAATTTTGTCCCTAATCTGAGTAACTCCGCCACTGGGATTTAAAAGAGAAAAGGTCAGGCTGAGATGAACATGGTCTCCCCTGATGCTAACAAAACCCTCGGCTCCGTGACTAGCCTGGGATCACACATCAGCCCAGAGGTGGGGAGCACTGAACAGCCAGGATGCATCAGCACATCCCTGGGATAGCAAATGCCACTGCTGCCGTGTCCTGGGGACCATGGCAATGGGTGCCCCAGCAGAGGTGCTGGCACGGGGGTGGTACCACCTAATATGAATTTCCTCCTTCAACATCTCTGCTGTGGCTGCTGCTTCCTGCCACTTGTTCATGGACATGTTCTTCAGCAGGTCTTGACCTCTTCCAGGGAACATAATTTCAACAATATATTCTCCAGAACTCCCATCTGGAATGGTGCAATCTAAGCCTCGGTCGAGGAAAGCCTGACACGGCGCTGTAAGGCTCAGACATGGTGTGGAAGGTACCTCCTGCCATGAGAGGAATGATCCCTCTTGGCCCCCCGCAATGCTGCCTAACCTCTTCTTGCCACAGACTACTCACATCCTTTCTCTGCTGGCCCAGGACATACTCAGGTGTTTATTAAAAAGCACCTGACCAACCTACTGGTAGCTGATTCCCTGCAGGACCTCCAGCACTGAGACCAGATGGCACAGGGTGTCACACTGTTGTAGGAGTGGTCCATGGTGTGAGCTGACCCCCAGACCAGGGGACACCATCGTGGCCAGGTGTGTGCTGGGGACCACCAACCACCTCGGCATCTGGGAGAGACTGAAACATTAAGGGTTAATGACTCAAACAATAGACCATTTGCAAAAGCAGCAGGATGTGCTTTGCTGAGCCCAGGTTTGCACCCCCAGAAGCAGAGATGTTGGGCCTGTGGTGCTGAAACTTCTGATCTGCATAAGCACAGCCCAGGAACAGAGGGGGTGCACACCCACCACTGGAGGATGACTGTGACAAACCAAACTGTTTAGCAACTTGGTGATTTTTGAGCCATATAAGAGAAAAGACTGATAAGAAGCAGATCCACCCCTTGACAGATCAAGACTGCAACCATCACGTTGACCAATGGACATCTCAGTTGCAACAACCAAATCTCATCTCTGGATCCATGGGTGATGATAGTTTTCCACTCCACTGTCCACTCTCATCCTTTCTTTCTCTTTCTTGTTTTTCCTTATATATTTTCTTAAGAGATACTTTTATACTTTTAGATTGTTATATTTCTATAGATAATAACCAAAATGTCTACATACCTCCTTTCCATTGCAACCAAATTGTTCTAAAAGAAACCTGAAAAAATAGATATGTGTATACTGGTCATTCAGTGTCATTTGAGTCTAATCCACCCCAAGGGATCTACTAAAAAGGACCATTACAGCATCACAGGAAAAGTCCTGCTGGTGCAGGTTGACTTTCCCAATAGGTCTGAGCCAAGCTTGGGGACTGCAGCTTTGCTGGGGCGTTTACTGGAAGTTGCAACGTGAGGGAAGAGCATGGGAGTTCTCAGAACTCTCTCTTTTCTTGCTATGCTACATGAGTTTTTTACGCAGATTCGGTCCCAAGGAGGATGCTTTCGAAATAAATTAATTCCCAAAGTAACCATAACTTCCCCAAGGATGTTAATAAAACCAATACATTCTCAATATGACAAAAGATGACTGGCAAGGACATGCAGAAGAAAGTAAACTCTTTAGTGGCACGTGAGCTCAGAAGGAAAGAGCTGTTTCCTATTACACAGACCATTTCCCATAAATGTTAACTTGAAGCAGTTACTTCAGTAGTGCCAGCCAGGCATTTGTTTTTCTCCGTACAGTTTTGAGTAATTCATGACTAATAGGCCCAGCCTCACTGATAAGTGCACAGAAGGCTCACTGCCCATGTTTTCCACCAGTGTAATTAACTTTTATGGAGTTGCTCCCGATTTGCACCCATTAAGACACTCTGACATGTGACTGCAGATTGGCAGGTTATCACACAGCTCCTCAGCAGCAGCAAGTGCCCGAGCGTGATGTGAGGCTCTGGCAGCAGGGGTTGGGTATGACATCACGTAGCTCACAGTGAGAGAGGATGCATCTACCCCAGATTGCCTCACATCTCCCAAAGGCTGAAATGTTGGTCCAGACAGCCATCACAACTCCCACTGCACGTGGGAGCAAACGTGTCTGACTGTCTTCCGTGCAGAATATACTTTCCATGATTGCCCCTGGCTATTTTAGGGTGTTGTCTCCACTCATATCCAGCGATGTTGGATCCAGCCAAGCTCCATGTCCTGCCATGGATACACCAAGTACTGGAGCCTTCTGCTGGCCAGTGATCACCAAGGTCTCCTGCCATTCAGCTGTGCCAGTAACTCCACACCCGCTGAGGATGTTGGTCTGCAGCTATCAGAGCTGTTTGACACATGGGGTAGCACATGGGATCACTGTGCACCTGCTGGAGGTGCACCGTGTGGTGGCACTGCCTCCCCAGGGATCTCCACCACCACAGTCTTCACTCAACTCCAGCTGTGAATAAGGATGAGATATTCCTGCTGGAACCCAGGGGCCCTGCAGCAGCAAATGACAATTTTTGAAAATGAGACAAAGCCACAGAGGGAAGGAGGGAAGAGATTGTACCCCCATTTGAAGTCAGTCAGAAATCAGCTGCTGTCCCATGGGCTTTGCCCACCACTTTGACTGCAAAATCTGCTTCCCAGTAGCTGACCCAGCCCCAAATGACCTCCACCCAGAGCTTCACCCTACATGTTGGTGTTGCAGACCAAAAAACTGCCCTGACTGTGTGCTGGCCTGCCAGGGACCTTCCATTTTAGGCAAACACCCTGTCCTCTTTCAAAAAACAGACCTTTGTTGTTGAGCTGTAACCTAGAGCAGAGGTATATTTAGTGCTTTTTTTTTTCTACCCAGATCAAACAGTGGTGGATACAAGCTTGGATGCAAAGAGGAAACAGGAGAAGCAGCAGGGGTAGAGTAGAGGGAGCTGGTTAAGCTTCTTGCAAGCAAGGGAATGGTCGGTAGAGAAACATTGGACTTTAGAATGTTACTGGTAATTAATAGTTCAAAACCTTCAGCAAAATAAAATGTTTGAGAATATTGTATGTTTCATGAAGGTTTTATACATGGCATTTTTTCCGGTGGTCCCAAGTGTTTAATAAATCATATTTATCTCCCCCTTAATCTGCCTTTTTGTTCATGAACTAGCTAAGTGAGGTCAGAGATAAACAGTGAAAGGGCACTTTTGGCAAAGGGAAGCTTTAAATATGTCACATTTAATAGAAGCAGTAAGTGCACAAAATCTCAGGATCTATAAAGGGCTTTGTGGAGGGAGGTTAATTTGCATCTCTATTGGATATCTTTCACTAATTATCTTTTTGTTGTTAATGTTCTTACTTCCTTTACCATATGGATGAGTATTAAGGCATTTCCTCTGCAATTTAGGGAATGGTTGACACAGTTCACTGCAGAGCTGGGACTCTTGAGCACAGATCAGTTGTGGAGAGTGCTGCAAGAATCATTAGGGAGAGATGCCCACAGGGACTTGGACTTCTTTTTCCCTGTCTTTGCACTTACAAATTTGTTACAGTCCACAAGATCACCTAAGCAGAGGCATGCCAGATGTTATTTGTGAATCCATGGATGGAGTCGAAACACAAATTAGTGTCAAAAATAATCCCCTGGTTTCCGAGGCACCCTTTATCTCTGAAGTATTTGCCAGCACAGCCAGGCCAGGAAAAGTCTCTCTCACACGCAGCCTTTTCAGTGATAATGCTGTTTTACCACATCTGTTAAGGACTGACACATTTTCCCGTAAAATAAGAGGAGTAAGTGCCCAAAACCTGGAGGAAATAAATGTTGCTGCTATCTTCAGGAAGGAGGACCCAAGGAACTACAAGCTGACCAGACTCAACTTTATCCCTGGAAACCATTTCCAGGTACATGAATGACAGGAAAGCCACCAGGAGCAGTCAGCACAGTTTCACTAAGGGGAAGCCATGCTTGACCAACTTTACAAACTCCTATGCAGAAATGACTGGTCTGGACATGGGGGAGGAGGAGTGGATAGTTTCTACCTGGATGTCTCTGAGGACTTCAATGCTGTCTTATATTAGATGCCCATAGACAAGCTGCTGATGTGTGGGTGAGTTGAGCAGACAGTAAGGGGGATGGAAAACTGGCTGAATGGCTGGGCCCAGAGGGTGGTGATGGGTGACAAAGTTTAGTTGGCAGCCAGTGACTGGGAGTATAGGGTCTATACTGGTTCCAGTCCTGTTTGACATCCTCACTGATGGTCTGGATGAGGGGGAAGTGTGTACACTCAGCAAGTTTGCTGATGGTACAAAACTGTGAGGAGTGGCTGACACCACAAGGCCACACTGCCATCCAGAGACCTCAACAGGCTGGAGAAATGAACCAACAGGAACCTCATGAAGTTCAACAAGGAGAAGTGTGAAGTCCTGCACCTGGGGAGAGACAGCTCCATGCACTAGAATATGCTGGGGGCCACCCCATTGGAAAGCACCTTGTCAGAAAAGGATCTGGGGGTCCTGCTGGACGTCAAGTTGAACACGAGCCACGAGTGTACCTTTGTGGCAAAGAAGGCAAATGGTACCATGGCCTGCATTAGACAAAGAAGTGCCAGCAGGTCAAGATCCTTCCACTCTACTCAGCACTTGTGAGGTCACAGCTGGAGTGTTGGGTCCAGTTGTGGGCTTCCCAGTGCAAGAGAGACGTGGACATAGTGGAGAGATTGAAAAAAGCTCATGAAAAAGATCAAGGAATGGTCTTTTGATCATCTCTCCTATGAGGAAGAGCTGGGACTTTTCAGTGTGGAGAGAAGGTTCAAGGGGAATCTAATCAATGCATGTAAATGCCTGAAGGGAGGTTGCAATGTCAGAGCCAGACCCTTTTTGGTGGTTCCCAATGACAGGACAAGAGACAATAGGGACAAACTGAAACACAGAAGAGTCTCTCTGAATATTAGGAAACACTTTTTTACCGTGGGGTTGACTGAACTCTGGCACAGGTTGCCCAGGGAGGTTAAGGTGTCTCCACTCTTAGCCCACAATGGTGGAACAGTCACATGTTGAGGTATTTTGATGGCCTCTATTGAAGGTGATCTCGTATCAACCCAGCTTCAGAGCTGGAAGAAGAGCAGTGAATTCCCACAAGACTTGGTGCCCACCAGTACTGGAGTATTTCTGTGGAAGCCAA
Organism: Falcunculus frontatus; assembly: GCA_013398115.1. Lineage (NCBI taxonomy): Eukaryota > Metazoa > Chordata > Aves > Passeriformes > Falcunculus > Falcunculus frontatus. The sequence continues at coordinate 677,069 of VZRV01009040.1, forward strand.
GAGGACTGAGGGCAGGATAGAAGCTGGGGTTTCACACATCATTTTGGCCATTGTGGCTCCCCAGTGTTACCCAGAGCTTCATCCTGGATGCAGAGGCTGCCTGTCACCACAGGCCTCTCCACCTTTCACCTAAGACACCATGGACTGTCAACTTGCCCTCAAATCCCATGCTGTGTATCAGTGTACTTACTTCTGTGGAGGAAGGTGAGCAATTTAATGCTGAATTTAAACTTGTAAGAAACAGGCACTCTCACTATCAGATAAAGATTAATTCAGATCCTGTCGCATTCTCAAGACTTTATTCTTGGCTGGTCTGACTCCTTGCATGGATGCAACCTGCATGTTCGAACAAGGAGCAACTGTTTTTCAGGCATCTTTGGCTCCTGCTGTGCTGAGATCTCCTTTGTTTTCTGCAGCACTGCGGTGATTGATTGATCTTGCACCCATGCCAGTGCCTGAAGCTCAAAAGCTGAGGATGCTGGGCAGGCTGGAGCTGGGGAGCTGCAGGGACACCAATGAGTTGTTCTTTAGCACCCTCCAGCCATCTAAATTAGGAAAAGGAAGAAACACAACAATGGACTCTTTCTGAAATACTGAGACCAACAGTTTAAATGCTAGCTGCTACTCAGCAGAATCCACACTGCAATTTGAACAAACACACAACCACCCTCTGGCTCCTAATTTTGTGCCCACATTACAGCCCAGACTCAGCTGTGAGCTAGAGGTGATATTTGGTGTTGTATAAATGGGAAAAGCCTGAACCCAAAAGGGCTAGCCCATGTCGATACCCACCTGTGACCAGTTTGGAGGGACTGTGCTGCTCTCACCCACAGTACCACTGCTGAGCCACAATGTGCAGAGAGGACTCCCTTCCCTTCCTAACTCCTTCTCAGAGAGGAGCCTGGGTTCAGCTGGATCCAATCTCAACAGTTTAAGTAACTTTTTCCCCCGCAGGATTCAAAGATATCAAATCAGATTCATTTACATAAAATTATTTATTATGAAAAATTATTAGAAAAAAGATGTTAATTGGGATTATATGCAGTATAAAAGCTAAAACTACTAGTAGTGTATAGTATAACAGTGAACTATGTCAAAGCAATTATATTAAAGCTGGCAAAAAGAAACAGCTACTAAGTAGAGACTGATGTAACTCACCAATATCAACACTCGTGGGCAGGCCTCTTTCTCTCGACCTCAAGGAGAATCTTTGATGAGCATCCCCAAAACCCAAGGGAGAAATCTCCACACACTCCAAGGAGGAATGTGTTAGAAGAACCTGCCTTTTTGCAAGTGGGACTAGACTTTTATATCATAAAGTGATAGACTGCAAGTTATGTCTCCAGGTCCACTGTGTCAGCTTAGCATTTTTAGATAAAGATATTTTACCGTATCTGCCAGATTTTTACTTCAGCATCAGGGTGAGTCAGACTGGTTTTAGCATAATTCAACACCAAAAGCAGCCCCCTCACAGTCCACCACTGATAGCCTTGCAAACAGGGCATTGTTCAAGTTGCTTGACCATCTTCCAGGGCAGAGCACCCTGCTACACTCCACCCCATGACTGCAGTCAGTCATCTTTACCTCATGAAGTGGTAATACAGGTACCTCTTGCCTCCATGCTATAAAAGTGTCCTCTGCTTGTGTGTACATTATAGTTAAATATGTTGAGATACATCAATCTCCTAGGTTTTACTATTTTATCCTAACTTAGATAGTTTGAAAAAGTGTTAGTGATGTTATAATCATACCTTACACTTTTACATACAAAATTATTACAAAAAAGTGTTAGAATTTAGTTAAAAATATTAAATGGAGCATACTATGGAATTAGCTATTGATTCTGGCAGAAACCCTGTTATTATTTCAATTTATGTACTTCTGGAATCATTAGTATCCTCATTTGTTGGATTAGGTACCACACTCATATATAAAATATATATATATATAATGATTACTTACAAAAACCAGATTCTGATTAATAACAATATTATAATAACAGGGTATAGCAATAAATTCAGAATGCTCACCATGGTTGGGGATCATCCAAACATCCACACAGTGATGTTCTCCTATCCCTTTTTACCCTCTCTAGTACAACAGTGAATTTTCCACATCATGATGGACAGTGATTAATATTTTTTGATTATCCTTTTTTCAGTTGTACCAGTTTGTGTAGACCAGAATGTTCCAACAGTTTTTAACCAGGGTAATGTCCATTCCCATAGGTGCTGATGCATGACAACACCACCTTCAAGCTGTAGAGGGACCCTTGTAGGCAGGTACATACTGGCCCATGAGATCTGTTGTGTTTGCAAATCCACATTTCAGCAGCCTCCAAGGATATTATCCACTGTAGTGTTCCAGGTGTTACCATCAGGATGATGACCAGGAGCAGCCATTGATCTGTAAAATAAAAGAATATATATCTCGGCAGGTGTGCCGGATGGGCTAGGTTAATTTTTTCGGTATGGAATGTGGGAATTATCCATGAACTGCTTCCGTGCTGGTGGCCATTAGAGTCTGTAGCCACCAAGGCTAACAGTCCTTGAGTGTCCATTAGAGTCGTAGGCACAATTCCAGTGTGGGGTAGTTTGACCTTGACTGGTTGGAACACCTTTAGGTTGGCCTGGAAAGCTTGACCATTGGCATGAGCTTTGACCCATCCTATGTGGATTGGTTGGGACTGAGCCTGTAAAAACAACCACTTCCAATCTTCCTTCTGCCACACCTCTTTTCCATTGACCTGCCAAACTAATGTTTTCCATTGACACATCCACTGGCACCGGCCCAGATTGCATAAGAATCAACACCTATTGTCTTTGCTTTCTCTCTTACTGCCAGCAATACAGCTTTTAACAGTCCCACCAGTGCACTTCCTATTCCTTCTTCTACTACTTCCATTCCTGTCTGAATGTTAAAAGCAACTGCTCTGTACTTCCATTTACCATCAATGCATTTGGCTGAGACATCAACAAACCAGATCTCTTTAACTTCACTCTGATGTAAATGTAGGAGCATCAAGTATAGGGCTAGGTTTATATGGCTGTTGCAAAGCCAGCATATCTGGGGTTAAAGCTATTTAATTTTGTAGGTTTTGTTGTCCCTTCAGTTATATCCATCTGATCCATGAGTCCTGAGACACACAAACCATTTGTGTATTGTTGGTCTTTGTGCAATCCCATCTGGTGAAGCACCGCCTTTCATAATACTGACTAACAGGTTAAAAGGTCCTTGGACTTGCAAAGGTTGATGCTGTTGAATTTTTCTACTTGATTAAGAGCTCAGGTCAGAGACAATAATCTCCTTTCCCAATCAATGTATCTCTTATCAGTATCCTTCAGTGCTGTGGAGCTTAACCTTAATGGTTGTTTGGGTCCATGTGGACTTTCCTGGAACACATTACAATAAGTCCCATGTTCAGCAAAACCCCATTCAACTATTATAGGACCACTGGGATGAACAGGACCTAGTGATTGATATGTTTTTAACTCTCCCGTCAGTGTTTGCAAAGCCTGTTTGTGACTATCAAGCCGCTCCCAGGTCTGTTTTTTCCTCATTAACATCTTGCCATTATAAAAAATCCAGGAACATTTCTCCAGCATCCTAAAGTACCCATGACCTTTTGAAGTTCCTTTTTAGTAGTACGAGTGGGTGTAGCATCCAATTTTGTAACGGTTCCATCTGGGATTGCAGCCTGACCAGCAACCCACCAGGTTCCTGGGAATTTTACCTCTTTAGAAAGGCCTTGGCATTTAGTAGAGGCATTTCCACCCCCTTGTCATTTAATTTATTCCATAGATTCTGTGCTGTTGTTCTTACTGCATCTTCCTCTTCACCTGCTACCAACACATCATCAGTGTATTGATGATCCTTCAGTGTATTGATAAAAATCCTTCCAGGATTTTTATTTGTTGAAGGAGTTCAGCTAAAGCATTGAGTGCTATGATAGGTGAATACTTATATCCTTGGGACAGGCAATTAAAGGTGCATTGTGTTCCCTCCCAAGTGAATGTAAATTTGGGGTTGTCTTCTTCCTGAAGCGGAACCATGAAGAACATGTCTTTTTCATTAAAAACTGCCATCCATTTATGTGCAGCTGCCTGCAGGGCAGCAGTGAGACTCGCAATATTTGGGACAGCTGCAGTGAGAGTTTCTGTGTTAGCATTAAGCGGTCAGTGATGAGTTGTTAAGTGCCAGCTCCCATCTGGTTTTCTTAGCGGCCAAACAGGGTTATTATATGGGGAATGTGTCCTAAATATATTACCCCTTTGTTCTAAATTTTTAATTAATTAATTTACCCCTTCTTTGGCTGCAGGAGGAATAGGGTACTGCTTGATCTTAGTCACAGCAGAAGCAGGTAAAACTGGAGCAATTTTTAATAGATTAATTTTTCTTTTTTTTTCCAGAAAATGTACTATATGGAGTTTTTGTGGGCCCAAATGAACAGACATTCCCATTGGGCAATTGCCAAACTTTTCCTTTAAGGATATCGTATCCTAAAATGTTTTCTTCGCGATCTGCAATTGCAAATGTGTGTGAGGTCATTCGTTTTTCCTCAGGCAGCCATGAACAGACTTTGGCAGTATAACATACAGTAATTTGTTCATTGAACCCTCTTAGACGGAATCTCTTTCCTTTAAAACTTAAGTTTAATTTTTTAGCATTTCTGGGGATGATCAAAGACAGCTGAGCTCCTGTGTCAATTAAAGCTCAAAGGTTTTTTTTCTAGGTCCTACTGTTAAGTAGATATGGGGCCCACCCTTATCAGACCATTGGAAGAAAAGAATGTCCTGGGTGTTAAGGCCCAAACTTCGCCCAGGGCTTAGGGGTTGTTTTCCTTTTGTGTTTCAAAAGGGCTGGGGGTGTGTTTTTCCTGTGGAGGCTTTTCGCTACACCTCTGTATGGCTTTGACCAAGTCTGCTATCACCGAGTTGGGCTGTCCCCTGAGGGTGGCACGGGGTATCCCAAAGCCACTGCAGTCCTCCATAGCTCGTTTCACTGTTCTCGCAAGTGAGCGGGAGGCTTTGATTTTTCTTTTCTTCCGGGCAAGTTCCGTTTAAAAGTCCTCACCCATCTTTCAGGAAGTCTCTACATTCCAAACTTTGGGGTCCTTTCAGTAGCCCAAGTTTGCTCTCCAGAATGGTTTTCCCAGCCCACTTCTCTTGCATAGTTCCCCATGACATGTAAGAGATCTGCCCACATAGGGATAACTCTCCTTGGGGCTTGTGGCTCTTGTAAAGCTTCATTATGCATTACATCTTTTCTGATTTCATCTCGTCGCTGCAGTAAATACATTTTTAGTATTGTAGGGGCTCCATTAACAGCAGTCTTAAACTAGGGTCCACCTCTGCTGAGACTGGAATGTCTGCATGTGCTCATCTGTGCATTGCCTGGAGGCAAGCTGCCATTGTAACAGAAGCAAACATTTCATCAACTGATCTAATGGGTATGGAAACTGGCTCTCCTCTGTCCAAAATATGTATTCCTCCTGCCCAATATGCAACCCTGCTGGTCATTGAATGGGATTCATTGGCAGGCTCAGGTCCCAGGTTTAATAAGACTCCCGGACCCCACAACTCGGAGCTCTCACATACAGCCAGCAAAATTCCATCTCTCCCAGAGAGACTCACTCTCCAGAAATACTCAGTTTTTGACTCCCCTGGTTTTCATTCATATTTTTCACGTATGTTTATCCATTGCAGGGGATCCCAGGCAGTAGTTCTGATCGTGTTCCTCCTCTGACCTCCTTGAGGTCCTTTGGACACTTTGGGCTTAGTTATGGGACTCCTTTTTAACTCTGGAACCCCTTCCTCTCTAAGAGGTGGGGGTTTAATTTTTTTTGTCGGAGTCCCATTCAACCTCATCAGCATTTTCATCAGGGCTTTCCCAGTTATCACCATCCCAGTTCTCAGGTGAAACTATCAATTCTCATAATTTTTTAACAACAATAGGATTGGGGGGGGTTAATAATGCTAATTTTAATACTCATTCCAAGTTTTTTGTCTTTTCCTTAGATTCTTTTAACTGTTTTTTCAATCGGTCATTTTGATACTGTAGAGAAAGTTCTGCAAGTTTTCTTTCTTCTATTTCTTCTCTCAGATTATTAGTTTCTTTTAGCATTTGTTTTCTTCATTGCCATACAGACTTTAGGCATAATCCCAGTGCATGACAGATAATACCTTTTCCTTTTTTTATCTTTCAGTAATCCCTGTTTTGTATCTAACCTCTCCTGTATCTTTTCCCACTCACACCAATTGTCCCCAGGCCAGGGATCATCGGCATCAATGTGTATACTATGCCTCCATAAATATTCTGTCAAACCTTTTGTCTGTTTCTCCAGATCATTTGCCATCCTGCCAAGACTACACCAAACTGTGGCAGGTGGAAGCTGAAGCTTCAGACAAAGCTCCTATGAGCTTCAGACAAAGTCTAGTAAAGAAGCCCTGCCACTGAGCGACGAGACACTGAGAGGACTCCCTTGCCTTCTAAACTCCTTGGGGAGAAACTTAGGGGTGGTTGGATCCAATCTCAGCCTCAGAGTTTGTCAATGGTTTAAGCAACTTTGTCCAGCAGAACTGAAAGATAGCAAATCAGTTATATTTACATATAATTTATTATTTATTATGACAAATAATTAGACAAAAGATCTTAATCAGAATTATTTACTACACAGTATGAAAGCTAAACCTACTAGTAGTGTACACTATAACATAGTGCACTATACTAAAGCAATTATATTAAAGCAATTATATTAAAGCTAGCGAAAAGAAACAATTTTTAAGTAGAGATTGATGTAACTCACCAATATCAACACCTGTGGGCAGGCCTCTTTCTCCTAACCTCGAGGAATATCCCTGGTGGGCATCCTCCAAACCCAAGGGAGGAATTTCCACACACTCCAAGGAGGAATATGTCAGAAGAACCTTCTTATTTGCAAGTGGGACTGGGCTTTTATACTATAAACACAACCAATTCCCCCTTTTGGAAAGAGGTGATGCAGGTCCTGTGCTGCCCAGGGCTCCCCCGTACCCTCCCGAGGCACTGCCTACTCCTTTCTCTTCCAAGTGGGACTTGGAAGATGTGATGGAGCAGTGAAGCCGGCCCAGCCCTGCAGCTCAGCCTTGCTTTCTGTGCACAGGCTCCTCCAGAGTGATTGATGGTCAGCCACGCGTCTCCAGGTCAGCCGTGTCAGATTAACGCTTTTAGATAAGGATGCTTTACTCTATCTGCCACGTCTTTACCTCATTATCAGGATGAGTCAGAGGGGGGTTAGTGTAATTCAACACCAAAAGCAGCAGGACTCCCCTCCCCCCTTCACCACCCCCAGACCACCACTGATGGCCTTGCAAAGAGGGCGCTGTTCGAGTTCCTTGACCACATTCCAGGAGAGAGCATCCTGCTTCAGCAAGGACCTCTGCTGACCATCAGAGGAGCAGCTGTGAGGACACAGCCCCTGCAAGTGTTCAAGGCCAGGCTGGATGGAGCTCTGAGCAACCTGATCTAGCGGAAGATGTCCCTGCCCATGACATGGGGGTTGGAACTGGTCTTTGGGGTCCCTTCCAGCCCAAGCCGTTCTATGATTCTTTGATTATTGCTGTCTCTGGGTCTTTGCCTGCTATTTTCCTCCTGCATTCCTGTACCCATGGCAGTGAGGTCTGATACTGGTGACTCTGATGATACTGAACACTCTACTCCTCTCATTACTCCCCACAAAAAGAAACTTAGGAATATGAGATAGATCCTGATACCCCCAAGTATTGCTGTGTGCTGTGGCTGGACTCACCAGCAGAGTTTGGAGGGATGTCAAAGCTCTCTCAGTGATCTCCCCATCATCACCTCCACCTCGACAGCCAGTCTGGCTGGAGCATCACTCCTGGCAGAATCTGCAGAGGAGGAGGATGCTGGAGCCTTCCCCCCTCTCTGCATCATCAGACCCCACTCAGTGAATTGCTGAGGCCAGAGAGGGGGCTGGGCTTCCCCAGAATTTGCAGAAGAGGTGAGTGGAGCCAGGCCAAGGAGCTGAAGGAGCAGTTTGGTCACACAGCCCTTTCTGAAACACAACATTCTGTGACACTGGGGTATCACCTCTCTGAAGGCAATGTGCAGCAGACCTGCAACAAACAGGCATCCACAGTCACCCCCATGCCTGGTAGCCTGAGAGGCTCAACAAAGCTGCAATATTCCCTCTTTTCTGCTCCATCCCTTCTGCTTCTCCTCAGAAGTACAGCCAAGTCCCATTCCTACCTGAAAGAAAACAAGACCTTATTTTGTAACTCAAAAAACAGTGAGAGGATTAACTCTTCTCTAATCCTTCTTCTCTAGGAGGGACTGAATACCCTTTTCATCAGGCACACTGCAGTTTGACTGACTTCACCTTGACTAACCCTTTACTTCAACACTCTTTGTCCTCTATTTTGATTCATTTTCACCTCCTCTAAGCCTCTGTAGTTGCCATGAGTTTTCAAATATGCTACCTGCCTTCAAATGGGCCTCATTTCCTCTGCTTGAACTGTTTGAACTTCCAAAAGGGACTTGTTAAGCCAAGCCTTATTAATATCACACAGCACAGAACTAAGAGACTTTGCTCTCAGCACATCACCATCAGACACTGGGTTCAAGAGAGTGAGGAGCAATTGGCACTCATGCTCAGAAGGCAGCAGTCCTGACACACTGGGTGCTAAAAATAAGTATACAGTCATAGCTGGTTACCTGAGTACTGTCGAGTTCTCTGTAGAATCCACAGGGAGAGACCAGAACTTCCAGAGGATAATCTAACCTTCTTAAGATTTATATTGCTTTCTGTTGGTCTTCATTTTCTCAGTCTCATCTACCTTCCTAAGGATTTCTGCAGAACTGTAATTTTGTTCAAGGTGGCATTTAAGGTAAAATATCCATGCAAATTAGATTAGTTCTGGATCGTTTGATCCCTTCCCAATTTCTGAGCAAACACTGCCAACCATTTTCAGAAGTGCCAACACCTGATGAACAAACCACTGTTACCCTTGCTGTTGCCGACTTCTTGTCTCCTGAGATGTAAGCACACAGCCAGCATTATTCTACACCAGTTAAATAACCTCATTTCACAGGTAGTTTACACCAAGGGAAAGCATATCAACAGGTGTTTTAATATCTGAAAATATAATTTCCAGTTTGGAAAAGTGAGATCTCTGGGAAGTGGCATAAGGAAAATGTCATTAATGCAACTAAAGTGCAGTTTACACTGAGTTTTGGGCTTAAATTCATAGAATAAGCAGTTGTGGGAACCAGACTACTTTTGCAGGTGACACATAATACCAGGCTACTGACTCTGCTCCATGTCTCCCTGCATCCAAGGCCTCAACAGCAGCCACACATGCATGCCTGGCACAAACCAAGGGTGTTGCTGTCAGCAGCATTTATCATAGTGCAATGTCTGTGCTCAGGAACATACAGGCAAAACTGATAGTCGTCCTCTGCATGAGAGTAGTCAGAGCTTTTGCTTGGGGAAAAAATCCTATTTTCTCTACTTCCTTTGGCCCCTATTCTACAAAACTTGCACCCACAGCTTCTGTATGCAGGAATGCTTTAACTCACAACAGTATGAGGTTACTTCAGGTGAAAAAGCTCCCCATGACTCCCATGGGCTTATAAGGTTGGGAGACAAGGTTCTAGGCTTGTGAATGGTGGGAGTTAACCCACCATTAAGTTTGGAGGGAGAAAAATGAGAAAACATTGGCCTTTGTCAGGGCTGGGGGCTGCGGGTGAGAGCCTTTCCCTCTCACCTTAGTGAGTTGTGCTGTCCCTCTGTGATCCATGGGGATAAGGACGGACTGGCCAACAACAGGGATATCTCTTCTGGGAAGGCAATTTGCAATTTATCCTCAGTTATCTCAGGTGAAAATGAAATGTGTCCCAAGAGGGCACAGCCTTGCCTACCTATTTAATTACTGCACGGGGATGTGCTTCAGGCAGCTTTGTAGCTCTCACAGCACGTGGTTTCATACAGCAAAATCAGTGACCAAACTCCCACTGTCAGAGCTCTCCAAGAGCCAGCTGCCACCTCTGGATGCACAGAGTCATTGCAGTGTTGCCTTTCCGTGTCCCAGGGGACGCACAAACAGTGGCCACAGATAGAAGATCTCAGGACACAAGGTCCCATAAATCTGGGCTGCACAAAAAAGCCTGTCAGCCGAGCCAGGCTGCTGCAATGAACCTACAGTTCCCAACATTTACTATTCCGGAACAAAGCAGCCATAAATGCTCCATTTAAATTCTGGCTTTGAAAGGCTCTTATTTAAATCCAGACAGACACTGCTGAAACCAACACAAGTGGCACAAAGACACACGGGTGCCTGGCATTTTCCCATGTGACGCTCCAGTTACACCCTCAGAATATGTGAAACCCAGCATCCCATTTACCAGAAGTGGTCTGGCAGGGCTGAATTGGCCATGACTATTTATGGGAAAGGCCTCCTAACTCAAAGCATCCTCCAAAACGCAGCACACAGAAACCTGCTTGTCCCCAGAATGGGGTGCACTAACCACAGTGCTAATGAATGCAGATGGCAGAGATGCCTCTCACCCTGCTAAATGGCCTGTGAAGTTGGGTATTTTGCTTTCTGGGCTCAGGGAGGCACAGAAGGAAGGTGTGGCATTTCTCATGCCAAGAAGAAGCCCTGTGCCCCCCTTGTTCATGGAGAACAGGCTGAGAGTGGAGCTTGTGGTGCTGGGAAGCTGCAGCAGTAGCCCTCGTGGTGGGACTGGTCTGGATCCCACAACAGCAACACAGCTCCTGCCTAGAGCTTTGCAGAATAATAGTCCTTTCAATTAGTGATTAAACCAGTATCTCTGCAAACTCTGATTGTTTCTGGTTTGCAATTGGAATGGATAGTGGTTTGTTGCCCTTTTTCTTCTAAATTGGTCTTAAAGTGTTCTCATCTTACTGAACTCTTTTTAATTAAATACTTTGCTCTTATTGAACTGATGGCCCAGCCTGTCTGAGGACAGTTTGATTTCTATTCACTTATTAATATGCCTAACTAAATATTGCAAACAAACTGAAGATGGGTAAGGCCACTTCCAAGTTGGTGAATTGACTGTGGGCCTCTTCCACCTTCAATCTTCAGCTGTTGCAGCACAAAAACTAATCTTCCCTGTGAAACTGAAACACAAGAGTCTATGTTGTTTATGAGGCTGTTATCCTCAAAAATGAGGAGGTGATGACCAAAGCTGAAGGAAGGACAGGCTCACCCTCATATCTCAACAGATTGGAACGCAAACTTAAGGAGAGGGGAAGGATCACCACTGAACTTTAAAGCCTAAAAGTACCTAAGTCAGAGAAAGGCCTGTAAATCTTTTGGCCCTTAAAGAGGTCAAGTCTTGTAGTAAGAAAGAACAGAAGGGCAGTAGGAACTGGACAAACCTTGCCAAGTATGGTTGGAGCAGAGATGCAGGGGTATTCCCGCTGCCAGTGCTGGGAACAGTTGTGATTTACAGCCTCCCCAAGGCATCTGTGCTTGCAGGGATGGGGACACAGGGAGAGGGAAAGCACTGGGCTCTCATGTGCCTTTGCACTGCAACACTGGGAAGGAGCAAGTCCCAGAAACGGCGCAGAGACTGATGTCAGGGAGTGCCACATGCCTGCATATCTGCAATGGTAGCTGATGCCTCAGCAGCCAGATGATTTTTAAAAATACTGTGGAAGGGACTAGAGAGATAGGTGCTCACTGTTTTTTGTTCTGGTCCTTCAGTTGCAGGCTCAGGAGAGGATGCTTCACCTTGAACTTGGTCTTCTGACCAGTGAAAGGGTTCATCTGTCAAGACTAGATCCAAGGCTTTGTGCTGTGACATTAATCAAATGACGGTAAAACCATTGCTGAGAATCAAAAAATGAGCCTGAACTGAAGTAGGCTCTTTTAATTGAATGAAAATGGGCTTTTCATGAGGTGATCAACCCCCAGTGGCAGGCTGGGGTGGCAAGTGCCCCGCCAGATGGGAAATGCCTGGCCCTGGCACCAAAGCCCACTGACACCTCTGGTCTGTGAGCAATGCCTGGACCCCCACCAGCAAACATCCCAGTCCTGTGTGTCCCAGTGACATGCACCCATTGCTTCCCAGAAGCCTTTTAAAAATACTTAATCTCCTTAGCCAGGAAGACAGCTGGGTAAGAAGTTACGTGTTTGAGCAGCCCAGGGTGGGAGGTGTCCTGTTCCTCAAGATGCTGGCAGAGAGCATTGTCCCTAATGACTCCCTGTGGGAAGCAGTAGAACATGCTGACCCAGAGCAGGCAGCAGCCAGGACAGCAGTGTCCCTGGAGAAGATTATTTTAGTGTTTTCAAAGCCATTGAGCTTTGGTTGAACTCAGCCAGTACCAAAATTTGACGGGACAAGAAGTGCATTCTGCTGGCAATGCGAATTAATGGATTTTCTGCACCCTGAAAAGTGCAAAATAAGTTATGAACACAAGGTCTTCCTATTAAAACCAATCTGGTCCATTTCTTCCACACAGCGAACTTTTTTCCCCAGAAAGTATTTAGTTTCCTATTACCACAAGACAGGAAAGTTTAGCAGTGGTTAGAATAAACTTCCCTGATTCACTCTTAGTTATCCTGGCTGTAGCCTCCTTGCACAGAGAACATGATTTAAATTAGCAAGAAGAAGACATAAGCATGAGCATTTTTTCTGAAAGCCTGTGTGCACTCCAAGCAACTTTTAAGAGCACTTCCAATGCTAGCTTTCAAGAGAGACTTTATCACACTGAGATTAGAGGATTAGAATTTTAAAAGAGTTCCTAGACAAGCCTGGAAATTTACAAAAAGGTGAAGAAACATGTTAAAAGAAGAAGAAAAGATCCATTGTGAACTTGGCAGTGACTGTTTCTAAAAATTGTAGAAGAGAGTGATGTTCAACACAACCTGGTAAAATGTTTCTTCCTTTATCCATTATGATTTGAGAAACAGAAACCATCCAAAACGAATTTCATCTGTCTGGATTAAGTGGGCTGCACAGGAAGTTCTGTTTTCTGTCGCTTAACATCAGGGACTACACAGCAAGCGTGTTCCCAGCAGATCCTTTTCATAAGCCTTGATTACCTTTCAGCAGGAAAGCCTGCTCGCCCCGGCAGTTGCTCTGCTCAGGGGGCAAGGTGCATGTGTAAAAATGCGTAGGAATAAGCAATTTCACCATCCTGATACAGGATTCTTGATAGCTGAACCTGTAGTTTATTGATGGGATCAGAGTAGAGGCTTAGAGCCTGCCTAGGTGAAGGAGGCATTTTTGCTAATGAAACTCCAGGTAAATCCTGCAAATGTCTCGGGAAGCCTTCAGGCAAATTTGACTCTGTTCCTGGTACTAGTCCTCTTCTGGGCTCTGTTCAGAAAGTATGCAAGTATGTAAATATATACCCAAAGCAGGTAGCTAATGACAGATCTGTAAATTAAAAGGGTCTTTTTTGCCTTTCTGAGGTATGGATCTGGCTGGTGCCCCAGATAGATGGTGTCCTGTGGGTGTAGGAATGGAGCTGTAAGAGGCACAGAAGCTCTTTGATGATGTAGTCAGGGAGTCTACATCAAGAGGATTTCACCAGGGCAGGACCGTGAACCTGAGGTTTAAAACATGCTCTTGGTACCTCTCCTGCTTCCAGATCTCTTCTGATGACATTTGAGTGTTGGAAAAGAAAGCTTCCATTGAGCATGAAGAAAACTTTCAAACAGAAGGGGAAAATATCATCCAGCTTTATCTTCCCATGGTGACCTCCCATGTAGGCACCATCCAACACAGGTGACAGTAACAGCACTTAACTCCTTTCAGCCAGTTTCAAGGCAGGAACAAACACATCTAGACCATCCCTGGTGAAGACTTGTCTGACCTGCTCTGTATTTTCCCCAGTGTGAGGGGTTCAGGATCTCTCCAGGACTCTCAATCCACAGCTTCAGCACTCCATAGTTAGAAATATTTTTCCTACTATCTCATACAAAAATTGTTTGTGGCAGTTCCATCAAATGTGTTTTGCCTAGTGCTACCAGCCAGACAGAAAAAGTCACTTGCTGTCCTCTGTGCCACATTCAGAGTCTGCTGCACACTCCTCTCCCCTCACCCCTCTCTTTTCCAGAGGAACTTGTCTGTCAGTCCTCCTGGCTCACATTTCTTAAATGTCTGTCACAGCTGCCCATCCTGGACAGTAGCCAACCTCTCTTAAACTAGATTTAGTGCACAAACCCCCCCCCNAGCTTGTGATGCTCTTACCAATACAACGCAGAATGCATTTTCCCTTTTATTTAATGCATCTTCCCCTTTTATTTAATACATTAAATTTATTATTATTAACCCTTTATTTCACATTTCATTTTCTATCTAGTAAAAACTTGTGCTTGGGGATGTTTGGGTTAGGGTTTGTTTTTTGTTTGTTTGCTTGTTTTTTGGGAGGGTGTGTTGTTTTCCTGCCTCCTTGGTATTTGCACATTTGAACCCCCCTTCCCAAATTCAACATTTTATTTCATTCAGCTTCACTGGTTGTGCTTTTCCCCTGACATGCAGAATGCTTTGAGCCCTGCTGCATACCTCAAGTCGATTTGAAAACTTCCCTTGAGAGGCTTCATCCCTTCACAAATGAAAGTGCATCCTTTACCCCATCATGAACTCAAAGTTAAAAAAATTCACTAAAAACTCTGCAAATATTGTAGAGAGCAAATTATTACAGCTTGCCCTTCAGTGCCATATGCCGAGCAGTTCAGTTCATATGCCACCTTGTCATGATTTAATCTCTTTCACATTCTCTTAGATTGTATGTGAGAACATCATCTGGCCAGGACAAAGCATTTCTGAAGTCACGATGCAACACAGCAGCTACTTTTCCCCTGTTCTCAGGACCAGTTATCCTGTCAAAGAAAGGAGTCAGGCAGGACTCATGTGACTTGTTCCTGAAAAATCTACTTCTGTCATATTTGCATTTTATCCTGGTGGTGCTTATAAAATTGTAAATAATTCATAGAATCCTGCTAGGTACCAAAGCAAGTCTGGCTGGTCTGGCTTCTCTGCATCCACAACCTTCTCCCTTTCCTTCTGCTGTTTGCTCTTCTCTGGCCTATTGGGATCTCCCCTTCCACCCTCATTTTGCACTCAAAGATAATTGTTCATGTTTCAAGGAGTGCTTCCGCTGATCCCTCACTTACCCTTGGGTGATTGTCATCTGCCTCTCAAGTCTTATTTAATTTCTCTAATTTATGCCTTACATTTAAAACATTTAACTGATTTAAACATTTCAGCACTGACGAAATTCCAGGGAAATACCAAATAATAGTTATTATGCATTGATTTATCAGTCTGCTGACTCAGGAGAAATAATGGCTCTTTTAATTCCCATACTTTCAAAGGTACTTTCAAATGCAGATAAACATTAGATTTATTTGGTCTAATGATAACAGTTTATAGCCCTGTTTGGAAGATAACATTTTTGCTGCGAAGAAATAATGAAATATCAAGTTTGAATTTTCTCCTTATAGAACTGTGACTCCTTCAAATGCTACTCTTTATCATTTATAAAGCCAAAATCTGCTGTATTTTTGTTTTAAAATACTAGTTTTTGAACCCAATCATAATGGAAGTTCATAATTTTGTTTCTCAAATCACTCAAGCTGTTACCATGGAAATAATTCTATATGGAGATGGGTCAGGAGAAAATAATCTCTCAGAGAAGATTGCTACTTGTAAAGCACATAAATTATAATAATTTAATCAAAAGCATAAAGTAGTCGATCTGAAAACCTATGGAAATATAATTCAATTGAACTGCCTGATCTTTCTCTCCTGTGCATGTCTTCTACACTATTGTTAAAAATCCATTACTAATTAATCTCTAATATGGTTTTCCAGGACACAGCCCAGTTGGCTACTGAAAGTATTTTGCAAAGGACACGAGAAGGGGTTGATGTTGGACAAAAAAAAACCCCCATTGTTCTCACTCCTGCTTGTCACTTCAAGATAATTGTGATTTCTCCTGGATATAGAATCCTTTATCTTTATGCCCTACTATAGTGCTGTGGGAAGGCTTGCAATGCCTAATCCCTGTCTCAGATGTGGCTGCACATCCACTGTGAGTATTTTATCTCCAGGAACCTCATCTCAAGCTCAGTGAAAAAAACCAAAAAACAACAAATCTTTGTAAAGATCTTTGTAAAGAAAACATTGCTTTTTTGAAGTTCAGAGTGGATGCAGATACCAGCAGAATTGTCAACTGTTTTGCTATTGAAACTGGGTTTTGTGTTAAAGTAAGGAAATCCCATATAAATGTTACCAAGGAATGACCTGATGATTTTGGTGTAAAACAAATGCATCGCGAAAGTTTCATTTTACTTTACTTTTGTTCTTCATATTATTTCCCCTGTGAACACATGAGGTGTATCTGCCACATCTGTATCCATGAGCTCTATCAGCAGAGACTTTCCTATCTCACTGTCTCTTCCCTGTACGATGTTTTACCCGGGCCCAGCTACATTTTTACCTGAGATCTCTCCAATGCCCTTCACCCAAGATTGACCAAGATGTTATGTTAAAAATGAGCTGCAATAAGAGACTGGCAAAAATTCTTCCCAGCTCAAAGACAGCCGAAACTAGATGGATTTATTGAGTGATTTGCTCCTGGCTATCGATCCCATTCTGCCAGAACTGGGTAAAAGTCCAAGGCATCCAAATCCAATGTTATCCTTCAATTCAACTTCTAATGCCTTGTCATTTCAGTTTCCAGGGTGACCCATGAATGTGATACCTATTTTCCCCTAAAAACTTTGGAGCAAGGTGAAAGGGGAATAAAACTTGAACAAAGTTACAAAATACAGAAGAAAAATGACAAAAATAACACCCAGTGTCTCTGGACAGCAGGATTAACCAAAAAGATATGAAAACTTATGATTAATGTCACCAGGAGAGGAGAGGTGATTTTTCCTTGCAGAAAGGATATAGGGGAAAATATAAACTGAAAATAACGTAATAACAGAGTTATTGGGCCATTGTTTTGAAAGCTCAGAAGAACAGACTTTTACCTAAAATGGTGATAAGATAGCTAGAGAGAGAAATGCAGGAAAACAAGGAAGTCTGTAAGATAAATCCTAAAATAGCTTGTGAAGGCTTCGAGCTTCTTGGTATTGACAAGGCATTAAGTGCAGACAACATCCGCCCAAGGGTGTAAAGGGAAGCGGGGGTGGGATGGAGAGAGGTCCAGCGTATTTTTTTCCAAGGTCACATGTCCCCCCATACTGGGGGCAGACCAAGTAAACACAGATGAGTCAGAGGCGCCAGCAGCTGCCAAGACTGTTCAATAGAAGCAGTGGAGAAAATCCCAAAGTTTGCAGAATGCTGGGAAGGGCTGGAGAAGGGAGGCTGGTTGCTACAAGAAGGCAGCTTGTTTCTGCACCCTTGCTCAGCAGCTCCCAGCTCTCCCCATTAAAGGTGTAAGGAACACCAGTAAATCACTTCTAGCAGAGATGTCCAAATGTTGGCAGCACAAATTTTCTTCTCCTCTCTGCTTTTCCCTCCTGCACCTAGCAGAGGGGGGCCAGAGTGAGAGACAGCTTACAAATACACACATCAGCTTGGGAAATTTCCAAATTTAGGAAAAACCCTGGGCATTTCTTTCAGTCTCACTGAAGTCAAAGGAAAAGACACATATAGTAAGAGTTTTATATGAATTCCCAAATTGGATCCAGATTAATTTAGTTGTTGACTTTTTAATCAGACAAAGCATTTCCAAACTAATCAACAAAGAGAGTTATTACTAATATGAATTTACCACACAGTTTCTTTTTTTTTTTTCCAGATGATTACTTATTCTGACATGACAAGTCTGAATATAGATTTAGGTCAGGTTTAGTAACAGGTTACCTAAAGAATGCCTTAGGGTTCCTATTCACCAATTGCTTTTTGCTTTTAAGCAGAATAATAAAAATAATAATAAAACCCCAATGGTATAGGAAGTACTATAAGAAATTCAGACCAGTAATGATCTTGTACTAAAATTCTAAAATACGAAACCATCTCTGACCTCTGAATAATTAATTTTTTCCAACAACCAATTTAATAACTCTAAAGAATAGTGACGTGGTGGTGATACATCCTCAAATCATTCACGTGTCTAACTGAACTTTGTCACATAATATTCATCATTTCAGGTAAGAAGGCAGCCTTGCCCCCAGAGGTTTTGCATTTTCCTTCCTTATTGACCTACCATTGTAAAGTAGTATCGTTGTAAAGAGCACTATTGATTTTCAGAAGGTCTTTAGAAAAGCAGTCTCTTGGCTTCATTAAAAATTGAACAGCTTATTATAGTGATATGTCTGGAAGAGAGCTGAGATGGTCTGCATTTAGCCTCCGACTGACTAGAGAAATAAGGGAAAACTGTTAAAATGTGTAGAAATCCTTGGAGTTTCAGCCTTGGAGTTTCAGACCTAGTCAGGCTTAGACCTGCAGCTCTGCAGATATCTTCAGAACTGCTGCCTGTCTGTGGTTGTTCCTGCACTGCATGGGCAGCTCAGGATTTTACCACAGATTTTCTGAAGAACCAGAGCTTCTTCATGTAGTGCCCGGATACATCAGGTTAGCTGGGTTCAGTCCACCTTACACTCAAACCTGCTCGTGTGACCCTGCCCTCCCTGGCTGTCTCAGGGTGCTGGGGGTTGCTGCTGTAGCTGACATTTGCCTGAGGATCACAATGCCCATCTTTGATACCTAAAAGATAATTCCTGGCAATGCCTCCTTTTGGTGTCTCTTGGGCATGCGCACTATTTCAAACCCCAATTTAAGGCTCAGCTCTCACACCTATGTGTAAGGTCCCTAAATCTCTTCCAGAACTCAAAGTCAGATGTTGCAGCATGTGGCAGCAGTGATGAACAGCCCATCATCAAGGCCTGGTTTCGGATGCTCAATTTGGTCATTCCTACTGGGTTTTAGCACCTTCAGGAGTTAGGCAGAGCCTGAGAGATAAGTTCTCCATGGCTTTCCAGAGCTGTCTGGTGTTTAAACTGCTCTGGTGCAGCATCTGGTACTTATGAGAGATCAGCTGAGCTCTGAGTTGGCAATTTGGTCCCTGTGTGACCCGGCGTTTCTTGATGTTTATTGTTCTGTCTGATGTATAAGGTCATAGAAATGCTACATAAACCTCAGAGGTAAAGAACAAAGTAAAAGTCTCAGATGGGATTTCTGAAAGTTTTAAAACTTTTTCCATCAGGCCATTCCCAGCAGGCAGAAAAATCCTGGCTGAAGAGTAAAGGCTCCTGAAATGAATAGCATAAAAAGATGTCTTTTATTATCTTGCTTCAAAGTACAGATCATGACCATTAAGTTATTTGGGGCTACAAGTTCCAGACCTCCTTCTCCCCTCCCCTTTCATCTAATCAGCAGAGGAAAAGGCTGTAACACAGCCTTTAGCACAGCATTTAGCGCAAGGTAATGCATCTCTCTCTAGAAAAAATCAGAATCCCTCCAAACCCCCCCAGCAGACCCCCAGGCAGATTATTTCAGCATCTGTGTGATGTGCACAGTGACAGGCCGAAGACAGAGGTATTTGTCAGCTGTCTCTTTGCTGACCTTTAGATAAGAGCAGCCTTCCCCACTTCTGGCCACCGTAAAGGAAAAGGCCTGCACTCAAGACATGCCCAAACTGGGAGAAAGCTGCAGCTTCCAGCTTCCCTTTCCCAGTGTGTGGGGCTTGTTCACCAGCAGTGCTGTGGAGGGTGGGATCCAGCCTCCATCCTGTCTGCACAAAGTCACACTGATGTAATGGCTTGGGTGTCTGATAAATAAAGCTAAAAAATGCGAGTGTCTGCTGTCCCTGGCCACCTCGGGAGGCTCAGCTGAGGGGTTCCAGGCTGCTGGAAACCCTCTTATCTGCCAGGAGTGGGGGGAAACACATCTGGTCACTCAAAAAGCAGCATGTATGTGTTTCTCTGCCGTCTCAACAGGCACCTGGCACAATCCTTGTGGACATCCCTGCTGGCATTCCCAGGGACCAGACACCTGGAGTGATGGCCCATACCCTACTCTACATAGCATGGCTGTAGGACCCTGCTGGATGCCAGGAGGCACACATACACACCTACTCTGTGGGTGTCTGTGTCCCAGACCCCAGCCTGACTTCTGGTATGCCTGCAAACTGAAACTCCCATTGATTGTCTCTCTCTCCTGGGGTTTGCTCTCTCTCTTCTGATGCTTTGTAGTGATGGAATTCGTTGGAAGTTAGCACCTTCCATGGCTCTGCATCACATTTGGCTGAAGCTGCTGAACAAAGGTCTCAAAAAAGTGCGTCCTGGTCCCACAGGAAGAAAGAGAAAAATAGAAACAGGTCTATTGATACTGTCCAGGAAAAAATATCCTGACCTGTATGGCAGACAGGAATGTGCCTGGGACAAAGCAGCAAGTTGAGGAGCCACAAGAGGTCATGCCAGAGCTGACACCCAGGTCACAGATGTTCTCCCTTTCCTCTACCTCCACCCCAGCTCTGGGGCACATCAGTCTGCTCAGCACCCTCATCCAGAAAAGCAACCGAGTGGCTTGCAATGGCATTAGCACTCTAAAATGGCTCAGGCAGGCTGTGATGAAAGATGGAGTGTGAGTCTATGGGAGCAGATGGTGCTGAGTTATTGGAGTAGAGCAGAGGGCAGGCCCAGAGAACTGAGAATTAAAGGGTTAAGGAGCACCACGTCAACTGTGAGAAGCAGGAGGGTACCCCAGGTACCAGCAGGTCTCACATGGGCATACACACAAGCATCCCCACTGGTGCTAAAACCAGTGCTGCTTGCCAAGAGGAACCAAACAAGGTATTAGACTTTTGGCAGCAGCCAACTCTCCCCTTTAAATGAGTTAAATTGATTCCTTGCTTCAGATAAGACTACAGTCTGTTGGGCTCAATAGCAGGAGGTTACTTATGGAAATACAGAGGAGCATAGATGAAATATAAACTACCCAGTCTAATATATTAGCATATTTTTGAGTGATGACTGATCATTGCCTTGCAAACAGCTTGCTGCTACATCAGCCTTCCTCAGCAGCAAACATAAAACATGAGCTGTTTGCTAACGTCATTTTCAGGCTTTTTGAGCCTCTGGCACTCATGTTCCAGAGCAAGCCACGGATCACCTTCACACCTGCATGAGACTGAGTTGAACTGGTGGTCTTGTGAGGTGACAGCCATCCTCTGAATGCCTCCAGCTGTCCTGCAAGTGAGTAGAGAGGGTTCTGCACGCCCTGGATGTGTCAGCACAGGACATACCTGGCAAAGGCTGGTTGCCAGGTGGTGCTGCCTGCCTCGGCAGGCCACAGAGGGCCATGAGGCAGCTTCTTGACTCCCTGCCTGGTGCTTCCAGCCTCCGGCTGGGCTGGGGCTCCGTCAGGTGAGGCTGATCCAGCAGCACAGCCAACTCCCTCCCACCCTCAGGGCTCAGATTAACATGTGTGACGGGGAGAGCAGGTGGAGCTGGGAGCACACAGAGTGCCCGAAGCCATCTCTGCTTGCAGCGCAGTGACTGCCGTGCACCAGCTGCTGTGCCACTCTCGAGGTACTTGTCATCAGGAGGTGACAGGGCTGGGAACGCCAGACAGATGGCCCTGTGCTGGGGCTGGTGGCTCTGCAGCCTCCACGGTGCTTTTAAGGAAAGTAATTGGTGATAAATGTGCCTGCATGTGCCAGCAGTGACACCACAACCCTAACGCCATCAGGCAGCACCAATGGCTGCTAAAATGAGCCTACCTGGGCGGTGGAGTGGTCAAAGGGACAGCATCTCCTGGCTCTGCCACTGCTGGAAACATTGTGGGGCAGGATGGAGCAGGAGATTCCCTAAGCTTTCCTTAACAAATGTGTGGGATTGCTTGAGGCACCTGCTGGGTGAGATCAAGGCCACAGAGCACCACAGGGCCCATGTACCATGGCCGTGCCCCCACGCTGTGCAGCCAGGCCCAGCCTGGGCAGCTTCATAGTCCAGGACACAGCAGGATTTTGGAGGGAGGAACGCTGCCAAGTGTCTAGAAGGAGAAAGAAAGAAATGCTTGCTGGTTTAGAAATCTGCACCGGCCTTTGCCTTGGGATCACTCTGGCCAGAGCATTGGCAAGAGCAGAGAGGGCTCTAGTGAACTCTAAGCTGCCACTGCCTAGACATCAAAACAGTGTCTAATTTTGCCAGGGTCATCCTCCAAAATGTTGTAGAAGTTAGAAATAGGAGAAAAGATAAAATGTCATGGGGTGTTAGCACAGGAGGGGAGCTTTATGTGGGAACACAGAAGCGTAGCTCCTTTGCAGCAGTGCTGGTGTTCCCCAAGAGATCTTTGCGGTACAGTGCTAAATGTGAGATGTTTATAGGCCATTTTTCCCAAAAGCTTTCCCAAACATGCCTCTGGTAAGCCCCAAAGCCAGCGATGGCCACACATGCAGGCTGGTGGGTACCGACAGAGAGATTTGCTGTGGCTGCTCCCTCGTCTTTACAACACAAAGGAGGGAAGCAGCCCTTGCTCGAAAAGAATGTGGCATTTCCATTAAAAGGCAGGACAAAAGGATGCGAGACAATTCGTGTGTGGCCACAAGGCAGCACATTTGAGACAAAAAGGAAAGCCGTACCAGTGCAACTTTCCCAGACAGACAAGCCATAAATCAGAGCGCCCTTTCCCGTCTCCTGCATCGAGCTTCCCTTTAGCTGCTGCAGTCTCGGCTCATTCATTTCCTCCCCTCCCTCTCCACTGCTTCTTTCATTACCCACTACAAGACCTATTCATGGACATCCCCTGAAATGTCCCATTTGTCGAGGGAGTTGCAGCGCTTGCTTTCACTTCCAGCTACTGGACTTTCTGAGCCAGGGGCCCAATTTTTGGTAATAAACATCCCCTTTGTCAAAAAAAGGCAGAGTTAAAGTGCCAGCAGGCAGTGTCTGTCTGCTAGACAGGGGGCTGGTCTGGCCTTAGCCAGCTATTGAGATGTCTTTTTGCCATGTCGCCATAGCTACCCTCCAGCTAAATAGGGAAAGAGCTCTTTTGTCCCAGATTAGGACCAGCAGACTTTTGGATCAGAGCCTGATGGAGACTGGGGAAGGAACTTGCCTGCAGCTGCTGGGACTCTCCTGCATTGTTGTTGTGTGTGCATTAGGTTTGGCAAAAAAGGAGACAGGGAATTGCTTGAAATACATTGATTTTATATGCATAGGTATCTATGTACACATATGTTCATATACTTTATTTATATATATGTTTATATAAACAAAGGAGGCTGTGGAAAGGTGCTGATTGAGGGACAGGTTTGCCAGAAAAGGAGGTGTAACATGAGTAAAAAAGATTTTAAATAAATCAGGCAGGAACACTTGTAGCACTTGTCATGGCCACCACGGATAGCAGCCAAACCCCTTAAAAGGGGACCACAGGTCCTGACCAAACTGTCTTCTGAGACAAGTGTCCCAGAAAATTCACATCAAACCAGCTGGGCCTTTGCTATGCAATGTCAGTGATAGCCCTGTAGATCTTTTTACATCTGTTTTTGCAAACTCAGATGTGTGTCGACTGGGGCAGTGAAGCATGGCCAGACTGGTCAGCAGGGTGGGCACAGAGCCGGGGACTCAGGATGTGCTGCAAAACCCCCATGGAGAAATGAGGGGGCATTGGCACAAATGTTAATTATGAAGAGGATTAGTCCACAAGTGATTTTTTTCTGCCTCGACTGGACATTTAGCTCGGCACAAGTGAGGCTTATTGTTCCCCAAACTGCACTGATGTAGCTCTACCTCTGAGTTTTCTTTCTGCCCATCATCTTAAAATAGCCCCATTTCTTGAGGGCACTCACACAGCACGGAGAATTTCAGATCTCCTGAGGCTGTGATATCTAAGTGACACAGACTGCTTAGGGACTGAATTTACATGAATTCAGAGAAAAAGGACTGGGTATGTTGTTTACATGTTTGGATAACATGCAAGCTAATTTTGAAGGAACAACTGAAAACATGGAAGTAAAGGACAGAATACTATAAAAATAAATCCAGGATTTACCAAGGTCACTCAAGTCAGACTAACTTGATAAGAAAAGAAAAAAAAAAAAAAAGAGCAAACAAAGTTTTCCATGGGCTTTTTTAGACAAGGGAAATGCTTTAGATCTAATCTGTCTGGACTTCAGCAACACTTCTGATAAAAGAGCCACATGGGAAATTATTGTTTGTGTTGGAAGAAGCAGGGACTGGTATTCGAGCTGAAGGTCTGTCAGGAAACAGCCAAGAACAAACACAACAGGTTCTTCTGAAAGGAAAATGATAGGAGCAGGGAGACATAATGGGTGAAATTGCTTGGAGCCAGCTTTAGATAGTTTTCTTCTGGAACAAAAAATAAGAAAGAGCTAATGATATTTGCAGACAATACATAGTTGGGAGGCATCGGTGAATTGGGAATAGCATAAAGTAAAAACACACCGCGTTTGAGAGCTGGATCAGCAGACTTGGAGTGAAGAGTTCAAAGTGCCTGGCACGCACTAAGGCTCCCTCTACACTAATTAATTAAACCGAGCCAGGGCAGGTTTATGAACTGCCCCGTGACCATCGGCGAGGATAAATGTTTATGTGCTTCCTGGCACTGTTTGACGGGGCCGACCAACTCCCTGCTAGACAATGCCCAGGCATGGTTTGGGGATTAACGCCGGCCAGGGACCGCTTCCAAGGGGCTGCAGGGATGAGGTCACTCTGGTTTTTGGAGATTAGGAGAGTCATGGATGTGAGCCATGCCATGCCGTCAGTCTCTGGCTCACTGTACTGGCTTGCCATAAATGTGGCCTAAGAAATTACAGTGTTTTACTGTAAAGCAGAGTGCGCTGATCAACACAAAATGTGCACCAGACAGCAAATACAGTCACAGCTTGCATCGGGAGAGAGGCTTCTGAGAGCATCCTTTTGCTCCTTTACGTTTTCTGAAAAATCGTGTTTAATCATGGCCTCCTCTAGCCCAGAGTCATCCCAAATGGATGGCATGCAAGGAAGAAATACTGGGGGGGACAGGAAACCTGTCCAGTGAGAAGAAGCTGAGTGAATTTGGCCAGTTTAGTCTGACAAAACAAAAGCTAAAAAGCAATTAACTTGTGCTGTCTATTAATACATTGAGGCGATACACACCAGAGGATTAAAAAACCTCATTGTTGGCACCAGTACAAATGTGTATCAGCCAGCCACAGATAACTTAAGACTTGAAATTAAAAGTAGTTCTAATCACTGGAGGAGAGTGCTTCAGATACAACAGGAGCAGCACTGGAGGCAGGAGTGAATCTTGGTTTAGGAGGTGATGGCTGCACATCTGGGAATGTGTGTGACACGGTGGCTTGTGACAGCAGAGGCTGGTGCCTTCTGAGAGATTGGCCTCACTGACCCACAAGGACCCCTAGTCCAGCTTCTTCTCTTCCTAAATAATTCACAGGAAAGTCTGTCAGTAATGACCACCAGAAGTGATGCTGGGCCTAATAGTTCCCACTCTCCATTGAGCTCTTTTATTGACCACACTGACCACAGCCCTGTGCCTATCAGGTGAGGCAGTGCTACTCAGGGAAACAAGTACCAGTTGCTGTGCTTTTCCCTGGATTGCTGTGTGAGCATGTGGCTTCCTGAGAGACTTGGCCTCACACACATTATTAGAAATTAAAGCATGAAAAAAAGGAAATTTAAATTGAAGAAAAAGGAGTTCCATAGCATCTGTTATAAACTACAGCCTGAGGACGGTTTAGAAGGCAAGAAATTGTGGTAATTGCTCTGGCAGAGCCAATTTACTTCTTTCTGCTTTTTCCATGCTTGCTTGTCTCAACAATTAGTAGTGTTTTGTTCATTAAACCAGTGCTTTTCAACTGTGGTCTGCAGGTCCTGGAAGGTTTCTGGGCTACTTGGAAGCAGTTGTGCAAAAACTAATTAAGAAAAGGAAATGTGGTGGGAGCCCTACATTTGCTAGATGGAAAGTCTCTGTTGCAGAGAAGTCCAGATTCCTAACCCTCAGAGCTCAGCTGTCCCTAAACCTTGTCTGAACAGGACTGCATTTACACATTGTCCAGCACAATCAGACTGTCACTCATCCAGCCTCTATGGATACATCCATGGGTATATCCTCTCCAATGTAGCCCAGAGGTGTAGGGCCCACCCTCAGTATTTCCACAAAATAACATTGAGTCCCCGCTCATTGCAGAGGGGTTGAAAGGGACCTTGAAACCCAAACAATTCTCTGATTCTATGATTGCATTTATATGCAGCACACAAAGCCTGCAGATGGATAGGAAATACATATCCATGTGAGAGAAGTTGGAGAAGGGCCTTTGCATGTCAAAAGGCAGAAAAACTGAATTATTTTGTCTCACAGTACCTCCTGTGCTCTCACAGCTTCTCAGGGATTTGGGGAGCAGTTGAGAAGCTCCAACTGTTGCAGAGAAGCATTGGAGGAGGAGGCGAATGAGGAGGAGGAGGAAAGGCAGCAGTACAGCAGCTGCTCTGTTTCAGTGCTCTTTCGGACACTTGCCTTTTGGCCAAGTCATTCAGCCCCCACATGCAGTAGTCATAACTTTGCATAGTTTAGTTTTTATCTGTTATTTAGTCATGACCTGATGACAAAATCAGCAGCACAATTCAAATCCTCCAGTAGGAGTATCAGTAGCTCTGAGATGTCTCCTGAGACACAATTTACAAATCCCTCCCACTTCTTAGGCATCAGCTGCAAAGTTTGCAGGGTTACTTAGATCCAAGAGCTTGAATCCATTTCTAATATTTGCAGTTTGAAGCCATATGCATATGCCAACTTCCCTTTCTCTAAAGCTGCCAATTTGTAACACGTGCTACTGGAATAGATGAACTGAGGGAAGATGAACCGAGGTTTCAGGTCTGGGGCTCAGGTGAAACAAGTTGCTGTCCTTGTCACTGATGTGTCTCTGACAGGGACAAATAATTTAAATCCTTTCTTCCTATATCCTGGGCCAATATAAGGAAAAATGTTCTTAAGAACACAGGACATTTAGGCTACAATGACTGGAGCCTTACAGACAGGCTCCACAACTATGAAGGTCTTTTAGGCATGATGGATTTTGAAAGCATAAAGACTCCTAAATACTTTGGTAGCTCTGGAGGTGAGAACTTACATATATGTTCATATATGTGCAGATTTCTTCAGCAGTGTATCTACACCACAAAAGAGGTTTCCCCCTTCACTGGAGGACAGCAGAGAGGCAGCACATTGTCCCGGCCATCCACAGGGGTGGAATGGATTGCAGAGGCCATGTAGCTTGCATTAAAGCCCTTGCTTTATGCTGTGCCACCACACCTGACTGCCCAGAGAAGTTGTGGAGCCTCAGTCTTTGTAGACATTCTAAACCTGACAGGAGATGGCCCTGAATCACCTGCTGTAGCTGGCTCTGATTTGAGCAGGGGTTTGGACTAGATGATCTCCAGAGATCCCTTTCAGCCTCAGCTCCTCTGTGACTCTGTGATAGATACTTCCACATACATGTATTTACGTCATATATAATATACATGTATGCACCCCCTCAGTGCTTGGATACATAGCTGAGTTGCAGAAGCTCAGTGAATTACCATCCATCATCTGATGCCAGTGAAGCTCACACACTCATCTGCAGAATCTTCATGTGGAATACAGTGTAAACCTCTTTTATTGAGGTCTAAGATCAGTCACTTTACTTCTCAGCTGAGGGGCTGAGAGGTACTCCAACACTCTCTGCTCCAGAGGTGGGCTGCAAGGGCACACCTGGCCAGCAGCAGCACAGTCACCATGGCTCAGCTGGCATAATAGGCTGAGTTGTCACAAGCTGACCAGGCTCTGAGCCTTGCATGTGTAGATTCAACTACAGTGATCTGTGTTCACTGGAGCTATGAGGAGAGGAGGTGAAGGTTTGTCATATAGATTCAAACACCTCATATAGATTCAAATCCATGTAAGGAAACAAGATACAAGCCTTTTCTGCCCCTTGCTGGAGCATATTTCACCAGTAGTTCTTGTGATGTGTCTCCCTAGGCCTTTATGTGACAAACTATCTATAAAACTTCGATGAATAAATAAAACTTTTTAAGATATTAAAAAAAAAAATCTTTTTAAGATATTAAAAAAAAAGGAGCAATATTGCAGTACTGTGCAAAACACTGTTGCTGATGACAAAAGCTCCCAATCCGGATCAGCTGCTGATTTTAAGCAAAACAGGAAACAGCTCTTCAAGAAGGTTGCTCTGTAGCAGTGTGATATCGGGAGCCAGACCCGTCACTGAGCTCCATCTGCTTTGTATCACACCGAGACTCAACCCAGACCTGAACATCACTGGGACTGCAGAGTGGCTGGAGTAGATGGGGAAGACTGGGCCAACAAGGCCGTCAGTTCTCAAGAGTTTTACACATTTGGATGGGGTGTTCTTACAGCTGCATTTCAGACACCACAGCAACAGCCTCCTGAATGCCATATTGGCTGAGCTGTGCGATGGTACAGTGGCTGGCCTGGCCTGTCAGAGGAGGAAGTTTTCTGCTTACAGGATAGTGAGAGGAGCCTCTAAGATGGGGCTTCTGCCCTTAAGCAGGAGCCTTATGCCCTCTCCTACTGCCTGGCTCCCCATGCAGGAAAAATTCACATCACTTCTTCATCCCTGACCTCTTTTAGTATGTGCTAGGAACCAGAAGATCTCTGAGGACAGAGTACCTCTTGCCAGGCTCATACAGTGCCCAGACCCCACAGGACTTGTACGGCAAAAGCAAAGGAAAGTGCTTGCTAGGAATTTGAGCAATATTGCCTGCCTCTAACAAGAAATGTTGCTGGTGCTGTCTGCTGAAAGCCTGTATACATAACATTCTGGGAGGAGACATTTAGTCAATACACTTGGTGTGGAAAGCAAAATGTAGGTAGGAGCAAGGGATGAAAGCTCTCTTAATCATTGTCATTGATTTTCTGAAATGGCTCCATGTCTGTTCACAAGAAGGATGCAGTGACATTCTATGTTTATTCAGTGTCTGCTCTGAGTGGGAGGAGATGGCCATGCCAATTAAAAAGTTTAATTAAAGCTGCAACCTTTCAATTTCAGAGATGGGGGCCTGTCATCTGCCAATTTATTTTCATGAATAAGTCATTAAAGCTGGAGTTGCTGAGGACTTATTCAAACAGCTCATGTTTGCAGTGCATCTTCCCTGCTTGCTGGAAATCATTGCAGATGCAATATCAAGGCCTTGAGGTGAAACTCAAGAATACAAGTCTAAACAGATCAGAATTATATCTGTGATGTTTTACTGCAGTACTGGAATCTCCCAACAGCAGGGATGTGCTGTTATAGTCCATAGCAAGATTAATATTACTGTGTTTCATAGACATGTCACACCCAATAAATCTCCAGGAGCACCCAATTCCATTTTTTGCCTTGTTGCTCACTGTGGCTCTTACCTCTGTTGATCATGTTGCTGTATCAGAGAGAAGAGGTGCTTATCACCTCTGAGCCACAGCTGCCTGGTTGTCCAGCTGCCTGGGATGCACCAAGTCCCTCAGTGACCAAACTCAGATGGTGCTATGAGAGAGAAAGTAGAAATCACAGCTTGTAACCTTGTTTTTACTACCTCATAAATTACTTCTGTGTTCAGATGCTAAGTTCAACTCTGAGTTCAGGCTGCTTTGAACTACCTCTGGAGGGTACTTCACTCCACATGATGCACATGACTCTTCTCACAGCTGGTAGAGGAACACTAATCTATAACTTAAAGTATTATTGTTTGGGAGGTGAACTCATGAGCCATTAAAACATCCCCATTTGTTAGCGATTTGTTAGCTCTTGATGGCTATTCTGCTGCTTTCCAAGGTAAGTGAGTCATCTGTGCTGAAAGGCTCTTTCATCTGGACCAGGTGAGGCCTGAGTCAGCATTCGGGTGCTGCTCATCATTTCTGTGGGTTCCTCCAACCGATGTTTCCCTCATTAACAGGATAGCCATGGCTCTTCCAAGCCAGCCTACAGATGAGGAGAGACTGGCATTAAAGGGGAGTAACGACTCAAGAAGCAAAGATGATCTGCTTCCAGGAGCAATGGCCAGTCTGGCTTTGTGGGGATTTGCCATAAGCACACCAGGCAGATACATCACCACTTTAGTGTTGTTGGCTTCACAGCCTGCTGAATGTCTGCTACAGACTGCAGATAAAACAAACCAGTCATTTTGTGGAACTGAACAGACCCCAGCCCCCTAAAATGTCAATCCAAAGAAATTTAACATGCTTGTCGATGCAGATAAGACCAACCCCATGGGTTTATGCTGGTATCTGTATGGATTTGTGCACATATATGTCTGTGGATACAAGTACTTATGCCCACTGCATTATACATTAGGAGTCAAAATTCAATAATGTGGAAGTTAGCCTAGTCATTTCATTGGCAGTGATGTTAAAGAAATATTTAAACATCAGAATTATTTAAACTTAGAAACTTTAGGAAAATCAAGTTGGAAGCTGGGACGGATGTCCACTCTGGCATGACAGGAAGAACCAGACAGATGAGGTTTTCAAAGTTAATTTTGGGCAGCAACTACATGAGTCCCACAAAAATAAGTGAAAAGTTATACGGCTGGTTCTTCCAGTCTGTTCCTGGTTTTCTCATTTACAGATGTGTCTGAATCCTTGAGCCTGCTTTGAAAAACTGGTCCAAGCATCCAGGCTGTTCCGAGAACAGCAGAAAGGCTCTGTGTTAGAGGTTGTGTAACACCGGGGTTGGAGAGCCAGAATTCAAGCTGATTCAAGCAGGTACAGCTGGAAGCAGTGAGGTGAAACTGAAAAAGAGAAGCTGCAGATTAAATGTCAGAGCTGCTTTTTCCAAAGCCAAGGTCTATTAGCCTGGGGGACAACATCCAAAGAGAGTTACAGAATTCCCATTAGTCGGCCCTTTTGAAAGCTTTGCTATACCAATAACACTCAATAATACATTTTTTTGGAACAAACTCTGGCAGAGAATCAGGAGGTGAATGAATAGATCTTTTCTGGCTCTGATTTTTATAACTCTTCACATTAAATTCTAATACAAGAGGTTATCTTTACAGCAGGCAATGAAAGATTTTCCCTGTAGATCACTACTTGAAAAGTCCATACCTCACATCTTTAAAGTACAGGACATTTTACAATTTCATTTGATTTCAAGTGGCTTGAGTACCCCATAGCTTCAAGTTAATATTTTAGCAAGAATCAATGGCATAATTAAAATTTATGGATGTCCCTCATCAACAGTTCCATGTGACCAAGTTTACAACATAGCGGTACTTGGATAAATCATTTTGTATTTATGGATTACTCATAAATATGAAATGAGGAGGACTTATCCACAAGGGATGACAGAGTAATTACATACAGTTATGGTTTTAAACATAAAGGTAATTTGTTATTAGTGCTGTGAACTGAAACATGCTTGACTTAAAGGGACAGTGTCAATAAAAACCTCATGATAGAGCCTAGTGTTTGGGGTAGCCACTCCTACATCTCACCTTCAGAAGGACATTCCCTCTCAGCTTTCTGACTCCACTGGCTCGGAATGTCAACATGTGTAGAAAGCCCTAACTGTTAGAACTGTTCTGGGTTGGTTTCTTTGTCCCAGTGGAAAATGCCAGTGGACATGGATGTCAGATTTAAGTGCCCAAATCAGCCAACAGACGGCTGTTTTCCCCTCTGAAAGGCTGGTTGCCTCTGAGCAAACCTGACTGCTCATGGGTAAGGCCAGGACTGTCTGCTCACCCCTCTTCAACCCCACAGCTACCTTTGGGACCTTTTTCTGAGCCAGTCAGAGGAAAAGGATGCATTTTCTCACAGCTTTCCCAGCAGGATGGACTCTCCTTTACCCACATCATTTCCTGGTGTTGAGCAGCACATGCCTTGACCTGGCTTAGCTGGGCGAGAGCTACATGGGGTGGAGAAAATCCACACCACACCCACCCACACCAAAGTATGTCCTGTGAAGAGAGACAGCTTTCATTGCAACTAACCCTGCCAGCGCCTGCAAAAGCAGGTGGGTTAGAGGAATGCAGTTGCTTTGCCAATGTTGGCATTTGGGCCAGAGTGGGATATAGCCCCCCAAGAGGCAGCAATGCCCAAGGAGGTGTATGGGCTGACTTCCCACCTCAACTTCCCTCTCTATGTGGGAAAACTTGTGTCCAACCAAAGGCACAAGTTTGACAGGATGGGGGGAAATGGACTCAAGGTGCACCAGAAGAGGTTTAGATTATATATCAGGAAAAATTTCAATACTGAAGGAATGGTTGAGCCCTGGAATAGGCTGCCCAGGAAAGTGGTGAAATCATCCCTGAAAGTGTTCAAAAGGTGTGTGGATGTGGATGTGGCACCTGGGGATATGGTCTGGTGGTGAACATGGCGATACTGGGCTAACGGCTGGACTCTATAATCTTAGAGAGGTTTTCCAAACTTAGTGATTCTATGATTCTGCGATTCAAAATGCAGACTTAGTGCAGCTGGACATCGCACCTCCTCTTCCAGCCCATCTTCCCAAGTATTTTACCAAGGACTATCCTGCAGCACAGGCAGATGCAGCCTTTGATTCCCAGGAGAAATAATCATCCTGCCATGTAATTGCAGAGCAGCAGCTTATTCCTGATTAATGGCAGTATAAATGAATTCTGATAAATCAATGAGGAGAAATTGAAGATGAGCAAGCTGAACATCAATGACACAACTCACTGTCTTTCACTGAGACAAATGTTGTGTGATCCCTGCAAGGTTTTTGTCCACTTTACTCCTGCTGCTTTATCACTGCCTTCCTTAAATAGAAGTTCAGTTCTGATAAATAACAGTTCCGATATCTGCCTATCTTCTGATGAGTGTCTTTCTTAAGACACAAGTAAATGAAGATTTTCTCTCTGCTTAATATGCAACCCTGACTCCTCTTGCTCACAGTGCAAGGATTTTCATGGGGTCACGCTGGCCAAACTGTAATTACAAAGGATTGCAAAACAGTGAGAAGATTATGTTGCTGGTCTTGAAGCAACTGAGGAGACAAAGAAAGAAACAGGTTGAAATGGAAAAAGCAGGGAGGAGGGAATTAAAGGATGAATAATTAATGTTATAATTTGCTACACGGGAGTAGTCCTCTCAATTAATAAAACCGATAATGCAGAACCGTCATTTAACAAATTCCTTGTAAACCTGCTGTGCTCCTTGCATGTGTGCTTTTGGGGGAGAGGGGCTCTGGTTGTTGGCCAAAGCAGAAACAGCTCTAAACTGAACACTTGCCTATTTAGCGCTACTGAAAGCGCACACTCCTCTCAGGGAGCAGGTTTGACACATTGAGTCCTTCCATTTTTTGAATGAAAAGCATGAAAATGGCTGAGCTGTGCAGCCAAGCTCTGAGCATGGGCTTTGAAGAGGCAGAGTGCCTTGCAGGTCAGAAGGAGCAGGCACAGGGTGCTGGGGTTGAATGGGTCTGATCACCATCTGCAGAGGCTGAGTAGAGCCATTTCCTCTTCTGGCTCCATCAACCACTGACAGAAAACAATCTGAGAAAATATGCTAATATATGGGCTACTTGAGACATAACTTGGAAGCATGAGCAGGCCTTATGTTACAAATGTAAATAATATCATCAATATTTCAGCATTTTTTGTTATTGTGAGGCTTCCTCTCTTTGGGAAAGATACTCATTCCAGGTACTTGTACTCCAATAAGACAGCCGTGTCCAGGGCCATGGTGGCCACTGCCTACACCAGCTGGCCAACAGCCTGCAGCCTTGCTATGGTGCATGTCAGTCTTCTGAAAGCTACAGATAAACTCATTGTACTATTTATCTGAATTTATTTAAGCACAAAATAACCTGTCAGAAGGAGTTTGAGTTTTCGCTGACCTTCGCCTGATACACAGCTCCAAACCTGGCAGTATGTCAGCATATTTAAATCTGGAGTGCAAACACAGCCAGCCTTGCTGTGCTCCCCTTCCAAAAGACTGTTTAGATTTCAGAAACCAGCCATGAGCTGAAAGAATTTGTTCAACCAACTCATTGTGTTTCCTTCCTAACTGCTGCTAATCTGCTGAGAGGAAAGGTGCCCTTTTTTTCTGTGTGCTGGAGGTTGCTCTATCAAGGCTCAAAGCTGCCTGCAGGGAAAACAATCACTTATGAGCTGAAATACACTGAAAGTGGCATTTTGCCAAACAAAATGCATTGCTACTATCATGCCAGGGACCCTCTCACTTCGCACATATTTAAGCATCCAGGAAGGACTTAATTACAAAGAGGCTCATATTCTTTGGGGGATGTTGAAAGTGTTCTTGGCTGGGTTTTTTTTGTTAACCTCCTCATGAAACTGAATCTTCCCTGGCAGCTTTAAAGCACAGCGCTAGCGGCTTTTCTTTCTGTCCCACAAATTCAGTTCAGTCTCCAGATATTTCTTGTTCATTTGGAAACATGTTGAGATTGCAATCTGTTTCCAAGGACAACCAGGTCCCCAGTGGCAGATTTACAGGCTCCTCAAAACAATG
This sequence comes from Falcunculus frontatus, assembly GCA_013398115.1. Classification (NCBI taxonomy): domain Eukaryota; kingdom Metazoa; phylum Chordata; class Aves; order Passeriformes; genus Falcunculus; species Falcunculus frontatus. The sequence continues at coordinate 711,509 of VZRV01009040.1, forward strand.
ATATTTGTTTTCACAAAACACTGCGTATGAGAGGAAAAATGGAAGCCCATAAGGAACCTAAAATCCCCAAATTTGAATTGCTCTGGCTGATTTCAGCAGAGGCAGGGACTGAACAGACGTGGACCTGGGGCTTCCCTCTTATCACTGAGCTTGTGCTCTTGGCCAGGTGCTTGAGTGCTTCTTAGAGATGGCACAGCAAGGTTTGTCCCAGCACTGCTCCCTCTTGACACCTCAGCCCTTGACCAGGATCCCCCAAAACGCTGGTTTTGCCCTAGCATTATTAGGCTAGTGTATCCCATCAGAGGTATGTTGCTGTGAAGTTGAAAAAGATGGTGGCTGCACCCCTTCCATGCAGTGATATCTCACCCAAGTTCTGACAACAAGGAAATGGTAACTCTCACTTGGCTGATTCCTTGGTGGCTTGAATTGGGGGTGATGTGGTTGCCACTGATGAACCAAGCAAATTATTTCCCTACAGACAGGGTGGACTCACTCCAGACTGCTCCTCTGCTGATTCAGTATTTAGGCCTTCCTCTTCAGCCATCCTCTTCAGCACTGCCACACAGGAGACAGCCCTGTGAGAGGAGCCTGCTGAGACACCTCACAGGGCAGTGGGAACTTGTTCTTGAGTGGCACCCTGGACAGAAAGGGGAATCCTTTCCCTCGTCTGGTGTCCCTTTGGAGGGCAGGTATATGAAGAAAAGGATCATTTCCAGTTTTGTGATTTTTTTGAGATTTTAAAAGAAAAAGGCAGATCAAAATGGCCTGTAGCAGTAGTTAATGAAACACTTGCTGGAACCATGGCATTTCCAGAGTAATCTTTGCTCTGAATAACAGAAGCAGACATTCGAAGCGAATTTCCAGTTTTCTGAGTGAACAGTGTATTCATTCAGGAGTGACAGACTACAAAGCCTACTGTGAAGCTAAAAATCTGTATTTCACCAAAACTAATATACTTTTGTTAAAAACTTCAATTTCAAAAAGCTGACATGCAATGGTTAAAAAACATGAGTAGAGAAATTCTCAAAGAGTTCAATTTTGCATCTTCTCTCTTTCAAACATCAGAATACTGTGATAAACTTGAGGCCTCTTGGTATCATTTGTAATGTCTTAGACACCTCTGGTTTAGAACAAAAAGCATTCCTGGAGATTAAATAGCAGCCCTTTGTCAACATTTTGGAGTTTCCACTCAGTGAATACAAGGATTAGTTCAATGATCCAGCCAGCTCAGTTCATTGCCAATAAGAACATTATAAATACAATACTAACAGGACATTTTTATTTCAACTTTTGACCTCAAGGTAGCAACTGCAGTAAAGCATGAATACAACTGGACATGGCTTGTAATGGAGGCCTGAGTTATTTTCCAGCTTAATGGCATCTGATATGTGTGTGGTTGCAGTATCTCTTGTGGGAATGCATTAAGCAGAAGAGTTAACTAGTGTCAACTGATGATAATGCCTGGTGCTTCCTCTGGGGAGAGCCCTAGAAATGGGCCGGGTAAACAGCACAAAGACTGCAGACACTGTGGCATGTTTGCTGAGGGGACCTTCCGCCGGCAGTGCACAAACATTCGGGAGACACTGGGCGCTCCTGAATCAACAGGCCCTTACTCCAGCCAAATCTGAAATTGTTTCTCCTGGATGAGATAAAGGCACTGGCAGAAATGATGAGTTATTAGGTTAGTCGTCAGCATCAGCTTTGCAAATGCAGCCGAATTCCAGCTGACTCTGGTTAGCCTGGGAAGACTGCACACAGCAGGTAAATGAGGCAAATAGTTGATGAGTCAGGGAAGTATTTTTCATACCTTTTTGAAGAGGTCAAATATACAGTTTTCCCAAGTGGGTCATTCCATTGTTCTTTGCCACATACCAAGCATTTTCACCAGTTTATTTTTACCTGACCTTTGTTTTCTTTTATATATTGAAAAGTCTTAAATCTTAGTCTCATTGTGTCTGGAACACAAAGGTCATATTAACCATTTTCTACCAGGAGAACCTGGGAATAAGCCAGAGAAACTCCTCGTGGGTGGGCAGGATGGATGTTTTGACACATCTTCGTGGGATTCCTGATTTGCACAACCATTATCAGGGCTTAGCATAGGTCTCAGCTAAGACCAAGTTTCACAAAGTTTTGTACCTACCCCAAAGCTTTGTACACCTATATGTAGTAAGAAATCACAGAGTCTCAAAAGAACTTTGGCCCAAGCCTTCCATGTTATTTGGAAACTCTGTTCCCGAGTTACACACCAGAGAGATTGAAGGACCTGCCCTGAAGCCTCAGTAGATGATGCACAGTTTGACACAGGAATTATGGCTCTATTTCACAGCCTACAAGCTGATACAAAGAAATTCAATGGCTTAGGCAAGGTCAAGCAAGAAGTCTCCCCAGGCCTGATCCACAAATCCAAAATATCAATTGCTGAGTGTGAGTAATGGATAGGGAAGGGAGATGTCAGAGGCCAGTGTAGGAAAACAGAACAAATGAGGAGTTGAGTGTTGAGACTGAGGCTGACAGGAGAAATGGGCTGCAATGAGGGAGATGCAGGGAGTAGCTTGGATAGGATGGGAGCTCCTCAGAAGTGATAAAAGGGGTTTGTCTCCAGTCCTGAGCCTGCATCCATCAGAGTGCCTTGCATGTACTCCAGAGCAGAGCAGACTGACTAAAGCCAGGCACATCTCAGTGGAGGGAGTCAGCTGGGAGCTTCATGCCTAGCTAATATAAACTCATTCCTTCGTGGCTGTGAGTTTCTTTAAGCTTTATTTATGTACATAAATGTTTTTATTTTTAAATTATATATTACTGATTTTATATTTTATTATTTGGTTTATAGATTTTATGTGAATTTATGTATTTATTTACATAAACTTTCTTAAGGCAGAAGAAGTTTTTAAAATAGAGGCGATTTACTGCTCCATCCTTTCACAGTGGATACCAGCTGAGCCACTGAACAGGTGGGGTAAATCCACCCCAAAGGGCAGGTGGATGGAGCTGAGCTTTTCCTGCACAGACCTGTGATAAGTGTAATCAGCTGGAGCTGACACTGCTTAATCTGGGCTGGCAGGAAGGCCATTTAGTAGTGTGTCCTTGACACGAGTATCTCTCCTCTACAGTTTTCACGGAGCTCAGACTCACTGAGTTTCAGGGTGTACAATATAGTTCAGAAGAGGAATCTGAGTCTCCTGGCCTTTCCCTGTGGGAATATGTGTGTGCAGAAGGGGGAAGATGGATCTCACTCTGCTCAGAACATATGTTATTGATCTTGAACAGGGAGGTTTTATGTGCTAGGTGGGGGGATGCAAAGCTAAGTAAAGAGGATTTCTTTTATTATGGTTGTTGCTTTTGCATGGATGTTGTTCTGGCAAAAATATTGCTGTGGGTTTATAAATTATGTGTGTCCAAAAGGAAGGACTGGTAAAACCTCCCTTTGTCCTCGTAGCAGTGTTTGCTACAGGAAGATGGATTGGCTGCTCTTTTTGACATGAGCGATGAGGCCAGGGTTTTCTCTCACTATAATTGATCATGTAAGCAGACAATAGGAGAAGACACTTCTCCAGCAGATCTGTATTCATCCTCTGCAGAGCTGCAATTTGTTGCTACCTGTAAGTAGAAGCTCTGAGCTGTGCCTGAAGCCATCTCCCCAGCCTGTGCAGCCCTGTCTGCCCCTTTCCTGGGCTACCCAGACCTCTGGCACGCAGAGGTTAAGTCCACCATTGTATCTCAGGGGTTATTTTTGTGCAGCCTGTTTATCTTCAGTCCCAGGTCATTAATAAACATCCTTTTTCAAATACTCTGGACATCTGGAATATGGTTTGCTTGTCTTCTAAGACAATGATATCCTTTTAGGCTAGTAAGGGAAGGATGAAGACTGAAGATCCCCTTCTTTGGAAAAACACAGTCTACATGTTATTCTCTTTTACTCTAATTCATTCACCTGTCAGTTGGAATTGCAGGCTGCTGGAGCATTCAAGCAGGTATTTAACTGTCATGTACGTGTACAGAGCCACTGGTATCACCTCCCTGTCACCATCACTGCACAATGTTATATTTGCACCCTAAGCGCAGGCAGAGTCATTTGGAAAAAAGCAACATCTGCTCCTTTTATACAAGACTAACTACTCATATACCTGCAGCATGGCAGCAAACCTGGTAATTTTCAGCTCTTTTTATTTCATTTAATACTTGTTTAAACTTTTTTTTTTTTTTTTACAAAAATAGCCAACACAAGATGTTTTTCAGTTGAGAGCTAGGAAAATGCAGGAAGATTTCATGGGTCTATTCTGCTCATGGGGGTCAGCTGCAGGGCTCTGGGAGAGCAATTTTTTCTCTCATTTTACACTTTTTTTTTAAATGAACCAAATTCTAGAAATTTCTTTTTCTATGTAATAACTAGAGAGGGAATTTACAGTTCCTAGTCCAGATGGAGCAGGCATCAAGATTTAGGTGAAATGTACCCCTCCCCTCCTGGCCTTATGTGTTGCTGTGCTGCAGCGTCTACTGTGATTAGTGGGATGGTGAGACAAGGCTCCCAGTGCTCTAAACCCTCCATCATCCTTGGGAAGCACAGATCTCTCTGCTGACTGTCAGGCAAACCCCACACAGCTCAATGTACACTAAGGTTTAGACCAGCCCCTCCTGATGGGTTCCACTTGCAGGGGAGGTCACAACACTTAACTTAGGTGGAAGATAGAAAAAAAATTAGCCCCAGGATTTGCAGCCAGAACTTGGGTCTTGGCCTTTCCTCCGTCACCTTGTTGAGGCTGGAAACCCCTGTGATGGGCACTCTGTCTCTGCAACTGTGATCAAGTCAGGATCACATCAGACATGTATTGAGCTGGTGTGGAGCTACTGTTAACATTGTGTCTCAATTTCTACCTAGAGAAGCTTTTGATAAAAACATTTTAATGAGGCCTTTTGGGGCTTGTAGCAACCTCCAAAACACCAAGCTGCCTGTTTATGACGGCAGCTAACAGATCATCTGGCTAATGATCATCTATTGATCATTCATTAACCTCTCCTAAACTACGAAGATTGAAACCTCTCAACTGCATGCTCTGCAGATGTCGGCCATTGCTGCATCATGCCATTTACACGTTCTGCAAAATCAAAAAGCTTTTTGGGTCCCCCTCTGCCCCCTCAGGCCAGGAGGGAAAGGAGAAAAGCCCCTTTGTGAGCCATCTCCAATGGAGCCCTCCTGGCACAGTGTGGATCAGAGGAGTGGTGTTTTATAGACTTCAGTGGTTGCTTTTCACCATTCCTCTTTGAGAAGATGCTCTCTCCCACAGAAGTAATGCAGGAAAATTGTGCCTGGAGCTGGAGTGGGGTTAGGGGTCAGCAGGCAGCCCTGCATGACTCAGGACTGAGGAATGTGCAACCAGACCCTGCTCCTGCAGTGGGCACAGTCCTCCCACGACACCCTCACGGCACCACGCTCTGCACAGAATCCATCAATCTCCTTTCAGGATGAGCACCCTGGTGTCACCTTGGATAACTGGAGCAGCTCACATGTCATGCTGAAGACCAGAAATGGCTCCTAAGATTTTCCCAGTGTTATTCCTCAATGTGTGGAGCAAATACAAGAGACACTGTGTTTGGGGAGCCTCTTGGTCAGGTTCACACTCCCACCCCAGAATAAGTGATGGGCGATGAAGGCTGCAGATGTCTTTGTTTGAAAATACGTCATCAGACCAGCTATTTCAGCCAGGAACAGTCTGTTAGCACTGGTTTGTAGCTCCAGACGGTCATCCTGGCCTCTCATCCCGGCCTCTCATCCTTCCTGCCATGACTGACAGAGACTTCTGTTTCCTTGGTTTCACCAAACTCATTTGCCCAGCTGTGTAAAATGACCCAAGTTTAAGTAACCCTGTTGACCTTCTAGAGAAGGGCTGCTCTGTGCTCCCTGCAGAGAAGAAATTCCTGGAGATGATGATGTAAGCCTTGGCTGGTCAGAAATATGGTCTTAGTTTCCTCAGCTTTTTGCCAGATCATATCTTATTTTACTTCCTCAAAACCAGAGAAATATTAGTGAATATTATTTGCTGATAATGTCACCAGGGCTTGGCTAGTTCTCTTACTTTGTAGGAATTCTTTGTGGAAAATGCACATACCAACTGCTAACATTAACTCAAGCAGTGTGACAGATGATGTAAAAGAAAGTTTTATTACTTTTGATTCTCAGAGGTGCCCCAAAATACCCAGGCTCACCCAGAACCTCTTTCAAGCTGCACTGTGAAGCAGGGGCTGGTTGAAACACAGAGCCTGTAGCAGCAGCTGTATGTGCAGGACCAGCTGTGGCTCTCGAGGTGGGAATGAAGGGAGGCTGGCAGTGCATCACTAAGCAGAGAGGGAGGGCAGCTGGTGAGATTCTGAAAGTTGAGGGTTGTGATATGTCCCTTTTTTTTCCTGCCATGTCAGTGTCCCTTGAAAAATGTGCATATAAACCCAGGTCATATTTGCACTGGGATGATCCCAAACTAAAACGATCTTTATGCAGCCAGGAGAGTTTTTGTGCCAAAATGCCCACACAACCACAACATGCCTGGCTGGTGCTCCTCACAGCCTCAAGATGATTTGAGATGCTGAAGTAAATTACCCATGGGCTGCATGTCCCATGGTGGATCCTGTGCTTGGAGTTCATGTGAGGCACATGGGTGCAGCACAGCCCCCTCCTCTCCCATCTCCTGCTCTGGGTCTGCACACCTCCTTCAGAACCTCTCTCTCCTGTCAGGTGTTCTGCTGATTCCAGCTCTTCCCGCACAGACACATCACATGCAAGAGGTGCACCTCCAGCCTGGCCGCAGCACTTGTGAACTGTGACTGCTTCACAACAGGAAAAGGGATTACCAGGAACAACTCTCGTTTTCTGTGTATACCTGTAGAGATATATATCCCCCTATGTGAATAGAAGAGACAGCTCCACCCCCTCTGTGGAACTAGAAAACTTTTCATTGTTTCTATTATGTTTCATCTGCTGTGAGCTTGGCTTCTCCAGGATTTATCGCAGCTCATAATGTGTTTACAATGAGAAAACTCGTGGCATGCTCTTTTCCAATTACCTAGGTGGGATCTATCACTCTAGAGATGGCAAATGAAGTGCAGGACCTCAGTAAAGAGTATGCATTTCCATGGCATCTGAATAAGAAAAGCCCTTTTGCAAATGATACATTTGGCCTTAGAGCTCCAAACTGTTGCAGACATCATGGATCAAGGTTTACTGAGCAAAACTGCATTTGCTGGTGACTGCTTGGATACGTGTGAAGGGGACAAGTTTGCACTGGCTTGTTAGGGAGCAAGTCTTCTCTGTACGGATATGAATCATCAAGGCAGACAGTTTATGGTCTTTTGGGAGTCTGCAATGGCTTTGAGTTTTAGAGGAAAAGCTCAATTCACACGTAACCTGATTCCCTAGAGAAATCAGTACCCGCCTTCCTTTCAGATCTTTGTCTGAGGTCTTGACCATTTGCAGTCCTTAAGAATTGCAGGACACCCCTCTCAAGAGCTGCACCATTAATTAAAGTCTCTCATTCACATTTCAGCTTTGCATTCCCGTGCTGTGTCCCTGGGCTCTGCACTCTTGCTTTGAGCAGCTCTGCAGCACAGCCGTGCCCTGTGAAGGTGTCACAGCACACCCAGAAATACCACAGGGCTGCATCTCACTTGTTGCAGAGAAATGACTTTCTGTGAAAGTTTCACAGATTAATAGCATCGGAGAAAACCAGCCTGAAAGAGAATTTGAGAGGTCACTATGCAGATCCCTTGCTCCAAGACAAGTTTGACAGTGCTGAAACTAATCCTAACAGGTGCTTCTCTAATCTGTCCTCAAAAAAAAGGACTGTGGTGTGAAGATTTCACAGCTTCCTTTGGGCATCCAACTCCATGCTTCAATATTTTAGGTTGAGAAAGTTTTTCATAATTAAAATCCATAATCTCTGACCTCTTTCCAGGCGGACGGATAATTCCCTTCCTTTTCAAGGGCATTTTTGCCTTGTTTCAAACATTTATCTTTCCCTGGCAGTCACCCGTCGCCCAGACTGATGGTCCCCAAATCCTTTGAATCCAGAAATCTTGTCTTCTAGATCTTAAATCATTCATGCAGCTCCTTTCTGAAGCTCCTCCAGCTTCTCCTTCCACAAGTGCAGTGACCAAACTGCGTATTAGGCCCCATCTTAGTCCTGATAAATGGCAATGCTCCATGTGTCATGGGGATGGAGAAGGTGACCAAGGGATGACACTGTTCAGAGATGTCACCACCATCAAGAAGCAGCACACTGCCTGCACGCTCAGTGGATAAATACCCTCAGCATGTGAGTCACGAATGCACTGGCTGTGAGGACCTGTTGGCTGTGGCTGCTGGCACATCCCTCACCTTGCTCGTTAGCTGTTCAGAGCTAACAAATTAAAATGAGCACTGAGGCATCTAAGATTGTGCTTAAGCTGTGGGAAGCCAGGCTTTAGGAGGCTTTTATCATTTTTGCAGAAATTACATTGGTCTGTGACTGTGTGGGCAAGGAAGATTCTAAAGAGCTCACTCTGCAAAGTCCTTCCATGTCCCTTAAGAGTGAGCCATGCTCTCATACCCAGCACCAGGCTGAGAAACACAGACTGGTCCTTGTGGGCCCTGGAACGTCACTCTGCCTCTCTGCCTTTGTACTCCCAAGAGCTTCAGAGCAAAAGGAACATTTATTTACTAGCACTGACTAATGAAGAGAAGCCCATGTAGCATTGACTAATGCCATCAGAAGATGGTTCATGCCAGGGGAATATAAAAGGAAAAATGTGCACCAAGTCAGTTCAGGGAACAGATCCACCAGAAGATAACTTCTGTTTCTTTTCCCCTGAGATCAGATCTGTTCGCTGATGATACAACTGCATGAGCCCTAAATGTCACAGGAAGCCTGATGGGAATGAGGGGCCAGAGCCTGGGGAAGGAAGGTGAGAATTGCCTGCTGCTCTTTTATAATGACTGTAATTTAATGCTGACCAGGTTTTTGAGGTTTGGGTGATTCCCACCTAAACCTCCTGCCATCTCCTCTGAACCTCTTGCCATGTCATCCTATATTGAAAAATGGGGAGCATGTTTCTACAAGGCATACAAGTGTCTCCCTAATTCCTTTAAGGTGTGGTGCTTTTCTGACACACAGAGGCACAGCAAACCAGATTTCCTTTTTGTTTTCAAAGGATTTTAGGATAAAAAAATGCTGGTAATTTCATTTACACTAAAAAAAATATCAGTCCAATTTTGTAAAGCATATGCAAAGTAAAAAAATAAAAACACCATGTCAAAAAAATCGCACATTTTTGTAGGTGCCTTGGTTCAATAATGCAGCAGACAAGGCCTCAGAGAAGGCAAAATTTCCTTTTAAGGATCTCAGTGCTTATGTATTTAAAAACAAAGGAACTCTCATAATTGTGCTTCTTAAACTTCAGTCTTGACTACACTAGTGTAATTAATTTATTAAGCTATGAGAGAATTAATTGCATTAAAAGTACAGGCTCCATGCTGTCTGACTATACAGTAATTGCCATTTCATTCGACTGTGTTAATGGACATTTTCTTCCTAAATTTTTACCTAAGAAGGTAATGTAGCCCACAAAAAAAAAAAAAAGGCATATTTTTGGTGGAGTGCATCAGGTAGGTATCAGAAAGGTCAATTAATTTTTTACTTTGAACAGTGACTGCCAATGATTTAAGTGCTGAAGCCCTTGGAATGCTGACTCTGTGCTTAGATTTCACATGATTCCCTTGGCTCTGCTGCTTTGAAAGTCTGGATGAGAGCCAGTGAGAGATGTTTCTATTCTCAATGCTTTGGCACGTGCCCCATCCAGGGTCTCCATCCTTATCTGGGCAGGATTCAGCCAGCAACCTTCCCATCATCCCAGGGCAAAGGATGAATACTCAGTCATAGGGCTCATGTGAGGACTTTGGCATGTGGACATGCTATGGCATTAGCTGAGGGACACTCTGCAGTGCACTGACCCTAAGAAGGGCAGATGCAACCCAAACTTCCCCAAAAGTGGGGAATTTTTAGATCCAGAACTTCAGCCTGCAATTCTACCTTGCCCTAGGGCATCTAAACCCCACCAGTGCCTTGTGGTTTAGCTTCTGAGTTTCTGCAGCATCTCAGTGGGAGCTGGCCCAATGCTCTGTTCTTGGTAGAGTAAAGCAGGTGGATGTGTAACTCCTGCCTTAGCCCCAAAGTCTTGAGCCCTCCTGAAGGCTCTGGGACCCTGGGGCTAAGGCAGGAATTATACATCCATCTGCTTGGCTCTCTCAAGACCTGGATGTCATCAGATTTCTCAAACACCCTGAGCACTCAGCAATCAAATCCAAGAGCAATTGCACTCCCTCCATGAAGAGCTGGCAGAGCTCAGCTCAGGACCAGCTCAGACAAGAGCACACTCAGATGCACTTACAGACCCAGCCTCTGTGCTCCAAGGACTGAAGTCCACACTGCATCACTCCAAGAGTGTGTCTTGAGTCACCTCTTGCTGTCACCTATCCCTCTATGCCCTGTGAGGCCAGGGCCAGGAGAGCATCTTTTGCTAACTGGGAGCTATTTCAGTTTCCAGAGACACTCCAGGAGTTACAATGAAATACTAAAATACTAATGCACACAAGAGTTTTTTTAAATGGTCAGCTTAAGAGAAGTCAGTGAGGGAGAGGGGAGTTGTAGGCAACATCTGCTAAAATAATGACAGGCCTTGCTGCCACCTTAAAAACCACTGCTTTACGAGGAGATGCCATGGCATGGCTCAGACCATGGCCCACTTTCCTTTGGGGACTATAGGGACACCTTGACATGTGACTCCAGCACTTGTTGAACAATTTAAGGTGATAATCTGTTTGTCCTAAAAGACGTGTTTGTGACTGATTGAGATATTGCCTTTCCTTCAAGCGTGTCTGCCCTCCAAAGCCCAACCCATATGTACAGCAGCTAAACAAACCTTTAAAGGTGTTGAGTAGGTAAACACACCTTTAAAGGTGGTGTGCATTTCCTAGCAGAAACTGCCCCCAAACAATGTTTTCCCAATGACTCAGGAAAGAAGGCCATTAATTTTACGTCTCTAAAAATAATCCTGACCTCTGCGTGCCTCTGCTCACTGGCAGCTCTGTATTTGCAGGGTGTGGTACCACGTACCTCTCCAACAACATCGGGTGTGCACAGGGCAAAGTGCTGCTCCTCTGTGCCCAGCTGGCTTCAGTGTCCCACACCTCTGCCAGCCTTGGTCATAGCATTTGGCTGCCACTGCCCTGCACCTTTCTTCGTGATTCAGACCTGGACTACGCAACTAATCTTGTGCAGGAGTGGTAGAAAGTGCAGTCATCCAAAGGGGGCAATGGTTTATTCCAGCTGGAGAGCCCAAGCACAGGGCTCGGGAAAGTTTATGTTGCCTTAGCTACACCAGCAACTGGATGTCAAAGGCCACTGGAGTAAACGATCTTCTGATCTTTCCCTTACTGTGGGTTGGGTTATTTCTTCCTCTCCTTTTCTTCCCTGATTGCTTCACTGTGTATTGCTGAGCAACATTCAGGGTCTTGTGCTTGGACATTGCACAACAACATACACGTGGCACGGGGTTGTCATTGACCTGCTGGGATTCTATATTCAGGAAAAGGGATTTCTGGGGAGTAGCAATGCCTATCACATCAATAGTTATATATTAATCAAACTTCACAAGCTGGCCTGGGGTGTTTCTGGGAGAGAAATGAGCATTTCTGATTTCAATGGGTGTATGTTTGTTTTGGTCTTTTTTCACTGAGAGCACTGGAATAACTTTTGTAGTCTATCTTACTTTTTTAGTTTGGCCTAAGGTAAAACACTGAATTTCTGGCCTTTCATTGTTAATACTATCCAAAATTCAGACGAAAAGGTTAAAATCTTGCAATTTAGAATCCAAGATATGTAAAAACATTGCTACGGTTTCAGAGCATTTCATTTAATCACTGAGTGCTAGATTCATCTCACAGAGCATTAGATGCCTACAGCAAGATATCAATATCTGAGCCAAAGTCCCTGCTCTCATTTTGCAATGCACGAAGACAAATAGGTGTTTTCATGTCATGGTTCATCTGGTTTATTTCAGAACCCCATTTCTGAGCAGCCTACTTAAAGCTCTCCACTGTCTGTAAGAGGATTCTGGGCAACCGGGGCTAGACTCAGTCACCTCCTCACCATAGTCCAGCATCCTTGCAGATTCATTAATGTATCCTTCCTAGTTTCTAGCTTCTTCTCCAAAAGAGTCTTCTGTAGTTCTTGTGCCATTTCGTGTCAGTCCTGTCTGGGTATCTCAGACTGCCCATAACTTCTCAAATGGCACGAGGATCCCAGGTTTCAGCTGTGGTTGCTCAGATCACACATTGGCCAGTTGAGTCTGATCACAACATCCAGATAGTCCCAATGCTTAGGAATTTATTGCAGATGGTGGCACAGCTGTCACCTCCCAGCAATGATCTGCTTTGAGTCAGGATCATCATTAAACTTCATTTCCTCTTGGTTGCACAGTGCTTTATGGGAGTTACAGTTTATGAGACTGCACTTGAATTTGCCTGGCTTCAGTTTCCAGCCACTGTTTCTTGTCATGTCCTTCTCCATTAGATTTAAAAAGCTGTTTAACATTGTAACCTTTTTATTGACTGTAGCTTGAGTTGCCACTAAATCTTCTTTTCCATTATAAATCAAACTGATCACTTTAAATCTTTTAACATATTTTTCCAGGTCTACAAAGCTCTTTTTTTAATGTCTTCTGAATATTAGCTCCATTTTGTTAACTCTCTCTAGAAATGCACATGCTAGGATGCAGATTTCCTTCTACCAGCCACCTGAGAGGTACACACACCTAAGTGTGAGTGCATCATTCCAAGCAGTTTTCAGACAGTGGGGTGAGACTGTCCTCTCTGGAGGTCAACACTTCTGGTTTGAACCTTTGGTTTTGAGTTAAGTGAACCACCATCTGCAGGAGGCTGCATCAGTGATAAAGCACAGCGAGCCTGAGAGCACAGGGAAGCAGATGGAAAAAACATGGCAAGAAAAGTCTGCCAGGAAAGTGCTTCTGCATGCAGATCCCTCCATCACTCAGACCCCACCAGGGAAATAACAGGAAACTCCAGTAGAGGTTGGACCCCAACTTTCACACATGGTCAGGGTAAACAGAGAGCTTGGACTGAGATGTGAGTCAGTGTCTCTAAAACTGACAAAAGACAGTAAACCTGGATTTGGGGAGTGTTAGTACTGGACCAAAACATGTGATGGAGACATGTTCTCTGCAAATTTTTGCAAAAAAAAAAAATTCCAAAATATTTACAAGAATGTAAAATGCCAACAAGGCCCAAATGCGTTCTGGCAGCATTTCCTCACCCAAAGTTTGTGGATGTTTAACTTCAGCTGCCCATCTAAATCTGCTTCAGGCCCTCTGTTTAACGTGATCCTGTGCTCGGAGGTACATCAGCTGTGCACATACTGATGCTGCCAGTCAGGAAACCAACCCAAAATTTCGGGAGGGCAGGAGTGATTGGTGGGGGAGTCAGGCAGTGAGCAGGAGGAAGCCAACCACCAGGTCATTTACAGTGCTTTGAGCTCAAGTTCCATGAGCAGAAACAAACGGGAGCTGTGCCATTGCAGGCAGCATGCGTGATGCAGAATAACAAGAGATCCTAGGGAGTGGTTGAAGAGGTTCACCTCCCTTCCCTTCCCTTCCCCAGCCCTTCCTTTGTGGGACCGTTACCAACAAGGAGAACGATGCCAGCCCTCAGGGGCCATCCTGCTGACAGTGCCTGTGTTCAGAGCCCAGACCCCACGGTGACAAGGTGCTCACAGCATTAGCACTTTGGGGGCTGAACATTAAGGTATGCGGCTGATGCTGGTGTACAATGAGAGGATGATATTTTTGTTTTATGCCTGTTTTAGCTACAGACTCTCTGTTTGCCATCATGGAAGAAAATACCAATTACCCCCTGCAGGGAGGATAGATTACTTGATGCTGCATCAGTTGCTACCACTGCTAGGAGGATAACACAAACTCGTTTCCCAAAGGTCTGCAAACAGCTGTCAGAGAATAATGACTTTCAGTCTTACTAGCCCACACTGACTCTGAAGTGGTGACCTAGAGGCAAAAAGACTGAGTCACATTACAAATCCCTTCAGCTTTCAGATGTGCCTCAATTTTTCCTCTAACACCAAAATATTTAATTAATATGGATTATCATTTTTCATGGCACTTCTCATTTGTGCAAAAATTTGTCTGGAGACCAATTTTCAAGAACTCCTTGTCTATAGGAATTTTGCCTGTGATATATATGAGCATTCTTCCTATCAATATTTTTTATTCTGTTTTAAAGCTTCAGGAATAAAATCTAACCACTCAAAACAAAAGTAAGCTTCCTTAATTGAAAAATAGTATTTTTACATGGAAGAGAAGGCATATAGATAAAATTACTTAATAATGTATTATCAAAGAACAAGAGTTCATACTAAAAAGAAACAGTTGTAATGACATGTCAGGATTTCTAGATTCCCCTCAGATTCTCACATCCCATTTCTGCCACTTTTATGTTTCAGTTGAACTGAAACATCAGTCCCTTGGGTTTGAGATTTATTTTTCATTTCTGTCTGTCCTCAGTATCTGGGGTCAGACTTGCTTCTCATTTATGCTGTTGTATGGAGAAGTCTCTCTGAAAGTGCTGAGACAAAGCAAAAAAATGTGAAGAATCAGGTGTCCCAGCTGCATGAAATTAACTCAGGTGTTATTTCCCCAGCAGACAGATTCTGATCATGGCCATGCTATACTTAGACCACTAAAACTGTGGTCAGAGTCTGATAGATCTAGCATACATAGTACATACCCACAGCAATAGATCATAGTGACAGTGATATTTCTGTCTTGCAGACATGAGAGAGGGCTACTGAAAAATGAAAAATGAGAAATTTTGTATCAAAATAATGAAGCAGTTTACAAACAAGCAGTTCCTACTGGGCAGAAAGTAAACAGAAAACAATGTGCTTCCGCTATGAAATCTAGATGAAAAAAAAGATTAGATTTTTCCATTATATTGACAATTAATATTCCAACCAGACTGAGAATTTACAGAAGGATGCTGGTGCTTTGGTGGGTGCAGTTGGCAACTGACTCTGGTCTGGATGAGAAGAGTCATGTGCTGACATCAAAGGAGCCACAAAAGTTCACTCAGGAAGTCCTTTGGGTTTAGCATTGCTTGATCTTGCAATTCTGTCCCCAATGATTTTCATAATCACCAGAGAGCAAGTGAACAGCTTAATCCTTCCAGCAGCACAAATCCACTAGAGGAAAATCAATGTAGAGAAATCTCTACGGAGGTAAACAAGCCATCCTCTTCCTGCATGGTTTGTGAAAAGAGCTGGAGGCACTGACAAAAAATACCTTTATGCCTCAGGAAGGATAAGAGGAAAGGTCAGAACAGCCAAATATTAACCAGAAATGGTAGTTCTGTTGCAGAAGAAACACCAACAGCATCCAAGCAGCAACCAAATCATTCACAATTACAGGCAGTGAAGGCAGCAGAGGAGGATCTGAACCCCCACAAGACATTTGGTAGGATTCACTTCTGTTCTTCAGCAGGTCTACAGCACAAAATTCTCTTCCTGGGCCAGCTACTGCAGCTTCCTCCTGTGGCCATCCACAGTGCTTCTGCACTATCCCAGCTGCCTGTCCTCAGCATTATTTCAACCTGGATCACTCAGTGCTCTCCCAAAGGCCTGGTGGGCTCGGGGCAGGGGAGTAGCAGTCACTTAGGGGCTGCCTCACTACTTCTGAGGGCAAGAGCATTTTGTGCCACTCTTTGCCCCTCATCTTCAGTGCCAAGGGATGATCCTTGGCACTTTACTTTTCTAGTGCAGTCATAGCCTGGACATCTGCATCAGTGCCAGTCATTTCAGGTTCCCTTTACAGCCAGGAGAAAGGAACAGGCACTTTCAGGGTATGATATCAGAGCTGTTGCAGACATTAGGATTAGGGAAAATGCATCCTGAAGTGCCTGTATTTCTCCATTGACTATAAAAACACTCCAGACTCTTAGCTCATAGGCAGAAATTTACAGTGTGAACATCTGGAGTTGGTTGGGCAAATCCCACTATTCCTGTCAAACATTCAAAAACTTTTTCCATGAAGACACCATGACTGAGAAATGCACCTCTAGCACACTTGCAGACAAAGATACTTTCCCTTATTTGTTTACCAAATATTTCAAGTAGAAATTTACTTCTCTACTCTAATGAATAAAATAAGGACTTATTATGAAAGTGCATAGTTAAATACAATGCTTAATTTAGAGCTAATGCAAAGCTAGTCAAATAAATGGAAATGGTTTTTTGGCTAGCATAATGTACTACAGAAAATGGTTGTAAATGTTACCTGCTATAAAATAGAGCAAGTTCTCAAAAAACTGTATTTGTAGGGCAGTCTCTGTCTGACAGACAATTGACCTACTGCATCTTTTCCATCTGACATGAAGCTGGCATGACACTATAAAAACTGTCTGATCCAATATGAAACCTTCCTGTAAAAAGGTAACTTATTAAAATGATATGAGTGTGATTGAATGAGTTCACTGAATTTTTAGCAGATCAGCATTCTGTATATCTCACTGCAGTGATTCTGGAGACACATACATACTGCTTTTCTGTGTTCCCTCAGATGCTCCCACTGAAACTCTCAGTGGTTCAATGAGGGGGAAATTACACCAAAAAATTTTCAAAGTGCCTTCCTTAATCCCATTTAAAATATAAAAAATGACATGAAATTTACCCTGAAGTACAAATGTAAAACTTGAGTGCAGTAGATAACTGGGTTTAAATAGGTGTAGCTAAGCTGATTCTGCCCTACATTTTATCACCTTTACACCTTTCTTCATCACAGTCACCAGTTTAAGCATTCCTGTGGCTAAAGTCTGCTTTATGTGCTGAGTATGGACATGATTCAGTGTTGATTCAGTGAATTACAGTGTTTTGTAACTTGAACCTTCCTCTGATGAATGATTTTCTGTAGGAGTCCTTTAGTGAGGTGAGCAGAGAGTACCATGCTATGCAGCTTGTGAACCCGTGTGGGGATGGACTTGATCGCCTTGACAACAGTCTGCCTCCGTGAGGAATGGATCTGGGAAAGGAGGATCCCCTTGCTTCCAGCGGCCGGGAAGAGCATGGTGTTGGTGAGCATGAACCACCTCCTCCACTGGCACAACCTGGCTGCAGCCGGGCTTTGGGCTGAGACAAGCTGCCCTGTTTGTGGGCCTATTCCAGCATAGCAGATCCGTCAGCGAGAGAGCCCTCAGCTCAGGTTTTCCTGAGCATGAGGCATCAGTGGCAGATGGAAAAATGTCTGGGCTCCCGGATTGCCTCACTGAGATCCCCCTTAGATGGTGTTGTGTTCCCCTCTGGCACCAGCAGCGACCGTGTATCTTGTTTTCTTTCCAAAGGCAGGAAATCTCCCACCTCGGGATTCTCTTGGACAGGATGGGTGATTCACTTTGTGCTCCGCTGCCCCTTCCTCAGGCTACAGCTGGGGAGTTTAAATAGAAAATTGTCTCAGACAGATTGAACACTGGGGAAACCCTTTTATGACCCAGAATATGCTCTCCACACAGTATTTGTTTCATTGCCAGGGGCCCAGACTTCCTGAGTTTCATCCCCCTTTCCCGGCCGGCCTTCGGCTGCCTGACATCAACAGTGTTTCCTTGCATGCCTGGGATGCTTGAAATCGTTGGGGCTTAACCAGGAAACAGACAGGACTCAGGCAAACAAGGGTGAGATTCAGTTTTCTTTCTGATAGGAGGAATTTGCTGCCGGACACCACTTTGTTACGCACGAGCTGTGTTTATTCCCCATTTTGCCAGAGCTCACTTGACCGCTTCGGCTGCCGCAGTCACTGAAGCAGATGTTTCCTGCCCAGATCCTGCTCTGTAAGAACTGATGAGATAGAAGATACCCAGTTAAAAATGTGATTGCTTAATTTTGAGCTGTGTCTGGTAGCAAGAGACCACAGAGGTAGCAGCACAAATACTGCCCAGTGGGTGTGAACACCACTGGTGTGGGCACAGACCTGGGCAGTGAGTGCAGACTGTTGTGTTCCCTAAAGCACCAAGAGCCCCTAGGCTTTTTGTCAAGCCTTGGGTAGGATCTGCTACACTCCCAGAGTGAGGGTCTGTGTTCTACAGTGCATTAGACTGATATTTTCCCTAGATAGCTTACTGAAGCTAGGTCATTTGGGTCATGTCTGATTTAGCAAATAAATAGGACCAGGGCACAGGCCTGGAGGCTTCCATATCAATTGAATATTAACTCCATTGCCAGCATGATTTTTGTCCTCAGACCATCAAACACTCTCACAAGCAACTGCTGCACAGGGTATGAAATATGGACTATTCCCACCAGGCAGTTTCTCTGTGTCTACCCTACCTGAGGTGGCCTCATGATGTCCCACTCTGCATGATGGAGGGGAGAGCACACCTGGCTGCAGAGAGGATCAGGGCTTGTGAACCTGGATAGGGAGCAGTCATGCCATGAACCTGGGGAGGTGCTGGTGACAACTGACATGTCAGAAATGATCAACAACAGTGCTTTAGAAATGATAGAAGCAGATTGGAATTGGCACCTAGTTGGCTGTCATGTCCCAGGAGCAATTTGTCTGGCCAGCACTGGGTAGGCAGAACACAGCCAGACAAGTGGTATCAACTGCTCTTGTATTAGGAATATCTTCCATAAATGCCGATTTCTAGCATAATAACGTGCAGATGAAAACCAGTCTCTGGGGAGAAACAGCCTGGCCTGGCTCTAACTCTGCATCCTCTGCAGTTTTAATGACTCCTATAACTACAACAATGAAAGCTCAGTTTTGGTCCTGGGGAAAGATCGAAGGACAAATACATATGCAAAAAGCAGGCACTGATCCAAATCAGCAAATGGTCTGCAATGATACTTCCATAAGAAGGTTTCTCAGAGCTAACTGGGCAGACCGATGACTGGGGAGACTCAGACGTAGGTCTAGCAAAGGCTCTATCACTGGGGAGGGGTTTCTTGGAGCCTACTGGGCCTCAGTCCCAGTGAAACACACTTAGAGTGTGTAAAATGAGCTGCTATTCTCCTTTTCCAGCCAGGTTTGTAAAGACAGGTCTAATCTCCTTAGATTAATTGAGCAAAATCCTCTACCTGTCACAGGTACAGCAATGGTCTTGCTCCTGCACAGGTACCATTGACCCCTGCCTGCACACTGCAGAGGACAGTGAAACCAGCCTAAACTGCTTCTAGCAGTCTGACAGACTTTTCTTCCTCCCCTTATAGTTCCTGCCTTGCTCACAGCACCTGGCAGAAACACAGCAACAAAACCTGCCCAAACCTACGTGTTTACTGTCTTGCTGGCCTTACCTCACCTCCAGGAAGGATGCCCTGAACCCCCAGTCCCCTGCCTCCCCCTTGTCACTCTCCTAAGAAGGGAAGAGCAAGCAGCAGGTCGAGTCTAATAGCGAAGAAGAGAAACATGCTGTAACTGCCTGGTTCTCTCACGCTGTAACCAGTAACACAAAGAGAGGTGTGGGAAGCCTGCAGCACTTCTGTTAAGTAAGCAGGACAAAGCAGAACAGATTTCTGTGTGGGAGCCACTTTTCTCTTCTTTGGAAATGTTTTTTTAATGTGTCCTGCCTGACCCATACCCTGATTTTCCTCCTATTGCCTTTCTCCTCCCTCTATCTCCCTTTTCCACTTTCCTCCTCCAGCACTGGTGAAAGTATTGTGGAATAGGCTGATATGTGTGGGTCTCTCATGGTTTGTTTTGTCTGAAGTGTCATCCTGCTTTTATCAGTCCATCACAGACATGTTGGCTCTGACTCATCAGCACAGACCCATCAGTCAGCGACAGCGCCTTGGGGACTCACACTCAGGTACTGCCAAGGAAGAATGAGCATTTGCTTGGTTAATCGGAATTTCGAAACAAACCATTGGGCAAGAGATGACCGAGACAGTATTTTCCATGCAAGCAATGTTTTCCACCATTGGTTTCTCAGATAAAACGCAGGAATTGCTTTCAAACAGATTGTAGGGCACAGGTCAACAAAAATGAGCTGTTTATAATTTCTGCTGTCAAAACAGTGTATCTACGTAGATCTCGAACAGCCTTGTAATCCATGGTTATCTTTTCCGTGTTTGTTTTCCAGCTGAGACCTTAAATAGCTTCTTAGATCATACCACTGTGCAGTGCATGTGTTCCAGGTCCTGAGAGCTCTGTTTGGTGATTAAACCTATGTCTCTCCATGCCACCACTCCTCACCAGCCACTGTATTGCACATTGGTCTCATTTACAGGCGCAAGGAAGAAAGTCTTGCCCATGGCAATATTCAGCAGCATCTGCCTTCAAAGCATCATCGGTGATAGTGGTACCAAGCCAAAGATATCTGTGGTAGGTTTAATGGGTCCATATTACTAATTTGCAGAGAAAAATTATATCTCTTTGTAAAATACATCCATGTTTTGGAAAGGTGGTTTTACAGGGATAGTTGGCACAGCTCAAATTTAGTTTGTCCCAATGAGACCAGGGTGTTCTCCTGGGAGAAGTGGCCATAGAAGGAGGATACTAACAGGGATCTTGGGAGACCAGTCTGTAACTGTTCCATCTGCTGCAGACTGCCACAGGCATGTCCCTTAATCTCCTTCCCTGCACCTTCACAGCGCATAAATAAGCATGATAATAATGTTATCTCCCACTTTCTACTTACCTTGTCTGTGTAGACTGCAGGCAGACTAAAGCTATGCACTTCCTCATGGCAAACACAAAAGGAGTGAGGCGTTTGTGCCCTAGCAGAGGCTAGAAAGGAAGCAAATATGAATAACCTTGTGACCTGGGAAACTTGAGATATGCAGGTTTAGGCAGTCAGGCAGGGGATAGCAGCAACCCAGCCTGCAAAAGCACTCCCCTCCTTAAAATGAAGCTCTCCTCCACACTGCCAGGTGCCCATGCTGATTCCTGTTTGACCTCATGCAGTTAATTTTCCATCCATAATTTCTTTTCTATCTTGATTGCAACTTCATTTTGGAAACCAAACTTGATACGACTGTGAAATATATGAAGGCAACTTCTCTGATGGAATATACTGACTCTGCTGAATTGAAACATACTATACCTACACACACCAGACAAATCAATGGCCCCTAACTAACATCAACATGTATTAATTTCTCTACCAGGAATGCTAACAGCAAGTTTCGATGTGGTGAAAAGCAAATATTGATCTGTTTGCTTGAAAGTCAGATTAGGCTATGTCTATAGGCAAATATTCCTGCTCAGAAGTAGAGGAAAGGTTGTTTCCCCTTCCCCCTTCTCAAAGGCAGCCAAATCAAATAAAAACAAAAATCTGTTTGATACCTAGTGAGTTTTTAATTAAGGAGGTACCAAAGCTGAAGGAAATAGAATCCCTGGGGAGCTGTCAAATGACTTTTGGTAGTTTTTGGGGCAGGGAGCCACAAAGGTTCATAAGGGCAGCCACCCATTAGTGCCTCTGCTCCTTCTGAGTGGGGAGAAAGTGCTCCTGAGGGAAATAAGATCAAACCTCTTCATGAGCAGGGGCAAAGGTACTCAAAAAAAATTTGTCTGAGAACAAGCATTTCACATTTTAGTCTTCAGTTTGTGCTTCAGCTCTGCTGCTTAAAGGAGACCACTCCCAGCACCAACATGTCCTCCCCACCTCCCTGTCATGTCTCACGTGGAATGAAGATGCAGAGCCGGAGGAGAAGGAGCCCTTCACTCAGCATCACCAGCATTTCTGTCTGTGTGGCAGTCTCCTGCCAGCACCCAGAAACCCACACCAAGGCCACACCAAATCTGTCACAAGACGGGTTGCAGGGACCTCAAGTTGCACCAGAGGAGGCTTAGATTTGTTGTTAGGAAAATTTCTTCACAGAAAGGGGAGTCAAGCATTGGAACAGGCAGTCCAGGGAAGTGGTGGAGTCACCATCCCTGGAGGTATTTAAAAACCATGTAGATGTGGCACTGAGGGACATGGTTTAGTGGGGATTTGTCAGTGCTGGTTAGTGGTTGGATTTGGTGGTCTTAGAGGTCTTTTCCAACCTGAATGTTTCCATGGTTCTGTGGTTGCTGCAGGGTTGAGGGAGAGCTGTGAGCTGCTGGATGGCACAGGCAGGCCCCCAGCGTGAGTCTCTGTGACTTATCCCTTGTGTCTGCACAGGGCAAGATGAGCTCTGTAAGAACCTGACAAGCTCTTGGAGTGCTCCAAGGGTTACTGAAGGGAAAGGCTGCTCAGGAACTTGCCAAACATTAAAACTGATCAGGGAAAAGCTGCCCATTGCTTGTGCTTTGTGCTGATTTTGCACTGCTGCTCGTTTCCAGCCCAGTTTAAGGGCTCTTCACTGGTGGCACACACCTTTATTTTCACCTCCACTGGACTGGGGAGATACAGCCTCTTGGCCTTCTCAGGAGGTGGTTCCCAGTTCCTAATGGCTTCAGGAAACCTCTCCATCATGCCCACAGGCCACAGGCAACACTCTCGCTCCACCTCTGTCCCTCATCGCAGCAGCCCAGTGGTGGATGGGCAGGCACACATCAAAACCTCCTCAGGCAGGAGTGGGTTACCCATCAGGGGTGATTTCATCCCACTTGACAGGGATGAAGGGCTGAATTAGGACGTAAAAATGAAGTTCCAGGGAATGCAATTAGTTCAAATAGGTTGCTAAATATCTCAGCAGACTTCAGCTAGCAACAGCAGGTAGCAAGCCACTCTTTTGAACACCTTCCACGCAATTAAAACAAACCTCTTGCTTTTACTCTGCTTATTTTCCTTTGCAATATGGAGGAAATCTACCAAAACTGGATGCAAATTCACAGCCTCAGTTTAGTTATGCAGAGAGAAAAAATTCAGCTTTATGTCATCTTCTCACTCCAGAACCAAGACACAAGTGTAGTCAGAGGTTTGCAATTCAGAGCCACCCCAAGGCTGCTCTACAGCCACCTGGGCTGGTTCCAGAGGGACTGGTTCCCAAGATTAAAAGCTAGTTAAAATGCAGGCAATTATATTTCAATTACTGAGAAAGCAGCTGAAGAATGTTTCATTTCATCTCTGAGCAAGGACTTGTGGTGCCTATCAGTGTCCTAGTGAGGAGCAGGTTTTGCTTTGTGCAGCACCCACCATGCAGATCTCACCTGAGACAGAAACAATTGGGCATAACCTGAATAAGCCCCATCTTTAATTATGTGTTTCCTCTGGTTGCTCCATCTCTGCCTGTAGAGAGAGGCACTTGACACAGGGGTAGACTGGATAAGCAAAAAGGTTATTTATTTCATCATTACATCAGGAAAAATGACAATTTCTCCTGCGGAGGCTGGCTCAATGAGTACTCTTTTTTCCCCTCATCTCCCAGACCACGTATTATTTTACAAGTTCACATTAAAAAAGGTTAATGGGAGAAGCAAGCACTGACCGTCATTTTCACTCCCCTGGAATGATTCACTGCATTGCAGTAATTCAGTTCAGTGTAAAGCTCCATATAACAGTAATACCTGCACAAACTAACTGCTTTCAAAATCTTTTATTTTCTTTTTCATTTTGAGCAAAACTTCTTTTTTGTTGTTTTTGACTCTTCTTTGGTTGAACTTTGACTTGAATAAGCAGCAACATCTGGAATTCAGCAAAACACACCATAAAGGGAATAATATGTCCACAGCAGTTTTGCTGGAAAGGACAAACCCACTTATTACTCAAATGAAAATTACAATTGCTAAATGTCAGATGAAATTAGGAAAAAAACCTGAATCCTCTGTGTGTGTCCTTTGTGTCCTTGCCAGCTCAGTGTGTGTGGAAAGCTGTCCCCCTGTTATCACTGGCCTGTCTTTCTGCTTTTTTCCATTGCTGAAAGCCTGTGAGGACTTTCCTTCTGCAGACACACCGGGTCTTTTACCTTTACACCGGGGCAGAGCTGCAGCTTTTTCCACTCAAATATGGAAAATACATCAGAGTGTCTGTGATCAGATCATGCTCTAATCAAGTTGCATTCTCGTGGCCCCTCAATGAGCCACTCCAGGAAACCCCTGGGGATACTGGGAACAGCTGAGGGCATGCAGCCAGTGGGGTTATGGGGGGATGAAGGCACTGAGCAGCTCATGAAGGGAACGGCAAGTGTCATCTCCCTCTCTCTCTCTCGTCCCAGCTGAGCAGCCACAGATGCTCTGCGATGGTGACGGCACAGGGCACCTGAGCCCCAGGCACAGTGCACAGTTACAGACCGGATCCATCTCTCTTTGCTTTGTTTTCCAGGGGGTAGCTCCTGGTTTCTGGCGCAAGCTCACTTTCTTCAGAGCATGTGTTGAGGTCATGAAGTCACAGCTCCCATAAATCAGCAGAAGACAAACACATTAATCCAGGAACAGAAGGAGGTATTCAGCTAGCTGGGCAATTTTTAGCTTAGAAGACTGGTCCAAGGGTTGAAACGCTGCCAGCCTGGAGAATAAACATCACTCTCTGTTCCTTTTCATTTTGTACCAGGAGGCGTTTGGGGTCTTCGCAGTGCAAAATCAAAATTAGGAAGGTGAGAGAGAGATTGGATTTATCTGCACAAGGTTGGAGTGTGTCCTGCTTCCACCCCTGCTTCTTCCAAACATCTCCTATGTGATCTCAGATGTATTTCTTATAGCCAGACCCAACAAGAGGCAAGACCTGCTCAGCCTTAGTGACACTGTTGTGTCCGGGGTCAGGCAGGTAACTTTTAAGCACATGACTTATGCCAGTTAGTTCAAAGCTGGGTATCCCTGTCTCCATTTCAGCTAGGTTTTGCATGCCATTTAGCTGGGGGGACACTGGTTTTGGCCCAGACTACACTGCAGGTAGTGCTGCCCTATTTGAAAGCACTGCATCTGTACCTACAGCCCAAGTCTGAGCTACTGGGGCTCCTGCTGTCTTTTGCATGTCTTTTCGCAGCAATGGTGATGTGCAGAGTCTCTTATCGCTTGTGAAATCAAAAGCTAAACAGATTCCAGCCAAGGTAATGTGTTAGTAGGCAGGATTTGGGGTAAGGCTCTGAGCTGGGCATGTAAATAAGTGAGAGGTTTTTCCTGTTTATTCTCCTTCCCCATGAAGAAAATCCATACTAGCAAACTCATCCTGAAGGTCCAGGTTTGCAGGTTTAAGGCCCGAAACTTGATCACAGGTGCTGCTAAATTGGCAGCACTGATACAGCTCCAGTTTAGGGCTGGGCCACCAGCATGGCCCTTGCAGTCCTTGGGAACAGTTTAGGATTTAACCAGAGGCTGTTCCCAGATGGCTTTTTGGATGTGGGCAGCCTGACTGGAGATGTGGAGATGCCATTAATGGGCAGAAAACCTGCCTAAGGCTGGGAAAAACCTCCTGGCTGTTTAAATTCCCCAGTGAGGATATACCCTAAAAGTGTCAGTCCTTGGGAGAACTGTGACCTAAGAGCAGCTCTGCAGGGCAAAAGTGACGAATTCACATACACCTGGATTAGACTAGAAATAAAGCAACACCTTAGACTGTATGTAAGTAAAATGACATTAAGTATAATATAACCCTCACTGTGAGCAGGAACTGCTTAATAGTTTGAGTTACACATCGGTTAACCACAACAATCCCATCTCCACGGAGCATGGAATATTATTTTAGCTGCCACAATTACCCAGGGCTGTGCTTGTTTAAGGTATCACTTCCTGCTACTGCCATGTGTTCCATCTCAAGCAGAGGGTGTGAGGGACCCTCCCTTCCCTGGCAGGGGGGCCCAATCCTGGGGGCATCCCCACCTGCCACCAGCTCCTGGGAATGAGTGCCTGGGAAAACAACTTGATTTCCTCTGGCATATTACGGCTCTCATCCCTCCAGCTGCACAGGACAAGTAGCCAAAACGGCATCACGTGCTTTCGGCTGTCTGCCTGCTGGGGGGTGGGGGGGGGGCTCTGAGCTGGGCAGTGCCTCTGTCCTGGGCGGCTCTCACTGAGTCACCCCTGCCCCTCATGTCCCAGAGCACACTAGGACTTTCTCCTGCCCATTCCCCTTCCCATGTGTGTTCTTCTCACCAGCAGCACTCACTCACAATTCCACCACCCAAGTGTGACTTCTCTGTCAGTAGCAGCTCTGCCCCATCACTGTGTCCCTGCCACAGAGGGGGCAAACCAGGGTGCTGGGGCCTGAGCTTCAGCCTGGGCTCCCTGGCTGCTGGGGAAGCACACCCACCCAGCCCCCATCTCTCGCTTCTTCTGCTTTGACAGATTTCCAGAACTATTCCTGTTGCAGACCGGGGATGCTCCTGGATTTTTTGGCAGCTTTTCAGTTGGGGGTGTTGTTTCACACCCGGCTTGAATGATGGGATATGTGTACAGTACCAGGAAAATATACATTTTTTATAAAATCCTTACATATGAAGACAAGGTTTTACAACAAAAAGCATGGAAATGAGGTGGCTGGCTGCTGCTTGCTCCCATTCTCTAATTTCAGGAATCCTGTTCGTTGCTAAGAAGAAGGAACACATATTTTAGATCTTACTTTAAACTAAAATAGACCCAGGATATAAGTGGGAGCATAGGTTGCTCTCAGTGTCCTTCAGAAAACAAATCCATGAGATTCCAGTAAGAAGGAATGATGAGGCAGTCCTTCAATTTCCAATAATAAAAGCACAGTCCATACAAACATATGGTGCTATTGGGACAGAGATGCAGCAAATATAAATCTTGAGTGACTGCTCCACTTCACATTTGGTATGTGCCTTGCATCCACTGACACATCACATCCGGCCGAGGGCCACCACAAATTTCATGAGTTTCACATTCTCTTAATCCTTTTTCTTACAAGAACCTGGAGGAATGCAGCATTTTCCCCAGTATGCAGAGTGCTGATATTTATAACTCTGGACCTATCACGATGATTTTTGATTTTTTTTCCTTGGAATCTTAGAATAGTTCAACTGAGTGAAACACAAATCATCTTTCATTTCTTTATTTACTGTGTTTAAGTACCAGGGCTGAGAATGTGGAAACTATCCTAATAATGTAGTCTCAGATCATCCTGGATTCTCGTAGATGATTTATCCATGACCAGAAGGACAGCAATTCAGTATCCACTCTATGATCCATAGGGAGTCATAAAGAGTCTTGCCTCACAGAAGTTAATGCCTGTGTTCGATCACTCTGCATAAATAACAGACCAGACCTGTCAATGCCTTAAATTTGCAGAAATTCACCCATCTGTGGTCACTAATCTAATCTGCACAAAGGCACATGTGCTCTGGGACCGGCAGTGCCGCTGTGCCCACGGTGACACCAGGCAAAGGCAAGTGGCTATAATTACCCTGTCCTTTCACACTCCCACATTTCCATATCATTCCCCTGTTGCCGCTGTCCCTAAACCAGAGAGCAGGCTCTTTGCAGAAGGAACCTTTGCTTTATGCCTGGCTTGTAGAGAGCTTGGCACTGGAGGAGCCTGTCTCTCCAAGGACGGGCATTGCAATGAGAATAACAGCAGTGGTTTTAGTCCTGGCTTCCCTTCCGCTTGCTTACGTATCCATGCACGTACACGCACATACCCAGACTCCCCAGGGCCCATTAGCAGCCCCTCAGGAGGCTGGATTCTGACCTAACTTACAATAATTTTTTAATGACTAACAAAATTTACCTTGGTAGAAATTGCTGCTGATTTATACATGTGCCAGAAACAGGCTCTGCACAGGTATTTGCTGGAGTTAGGTGTGTGTGTTTATCCTTTCCAGGAGATGAACAGAAACAGGAACCTCAAACACAGGTGTGAGAGGCACCAGGGACAGGCACTTCCAGTGGCACATTGGGACAGATCCCTGTGCCAGCCTGCCTAGCTTTTCCCATACAGTGTTGGATGCTGGTCACACTCCTGCTTCTGCTGCTCCTGCAAGGAGGCCAGGGTGTGCACAGACCTGCCACCCTCCATTGCCATTTATTTCACTTCCAAGGCAGAAGGTTTTTTCCACATCAGGGTTATTTTTACAGCCGTAGGGATATTTTTTACCCCACACTGTGATTTGCTCATGCCCAGAAGAAGTGAGGACCAGGTTTGCCACTGGTTTCCCGGGGGCAGAAGGGTGTAAACCAGCTGGGAAATGCTAATGGCTTAAGGAAAATAAAGGAAAAGACTACATCTCAGCAGCACGTACCAGGCCAGCAAGATGAGACCCTCAGGCTCTGTCTGCCTGGTTTTCAGGAAAGGTGAAGGCACTGGAAATTTAAACTGGGCTAGCTGAATGCAGGTAGGAGGTAGAGCCTCTGGCCATAGCCTTGAGGTATCCTGTGGAGGAAGAGGAAATATTTCCTACAGCCTGATCCTTTACCCCAGGCTCTTCCCAGCAGGGAGATCACACACCTTGCTCCCCTAGGGCAGAGGGAAAGGCTCCAGTTGTGCCAAGATGCCACAGGTGGTTTCACGTGCCGTGAATGTGACACAAGATCTCATGGAGAGTTTCACACCCGAACCACTCCCTCCTTCCCCCCACCAGACACGGACCCCGCTGCAGCCGTACCCATAAGGGAGAAAAGTGAGGAGCATCAGTGAGCCCAGGCTCCCCCAGCACCTTGCCAGCTCCTCACCCCGGAGGAGAACACTGCTAGAAAGGTCCCAGCTCAACGCATGAAAACCAGGCAGCCACAGCCTGAGGGTCTCCTCTTGCTGGCCTGTTACGTATCACCGAGGAGCAGCTGCCCATTCACCCCAGCACATCTCAGGAGAAATTCTACCATTACTGACTAATTAGGAGCAGATGGGATTTACTCCAACCAAACTGAGGAATCTCAGCAGACAAGTTCCCAGTACTGTAAGAGTAGGTCAGCTATACAGGAGGATATGCAAAATTTCTGGTTGGGAAAGGAAGGTTGAGCAGAAATAAGATCGCTTACTGCTGCATCAGAGCATAAGATGGGATCTTTCTTCTTCCTTTCTCTTGTGCATGAACAGTTTTAGATGGTGCATTTATCTGTAGGAATATAATTCTGCTTGAACGCCTTCTGCTTTGTCTATTTCCCAATCTAGGTGGAACAAATTAATTTTAGAATTCCACAAAGAACCTTTATCAGCTAAAACATCCTCGGTGCTCTGAGATAAGGATTTATTTCAGCAGTTTCAAAACTGGCTTGCTGCCCCTCCCAACATGGGGGTTTCTGGACTCTAAGATTTGGTCATAAATTGTGCAAATGCTCCCAGCATTTTTAATTAATGTAAAATTTGCATTTTAATGAAGGGGGTGATGGAGCCTTCCAGCAACAGAAACAATTACATATCAACCTGATGAAATAGCAACAGGATTGCTGCAGTGAGCGTGTTTAGCTTGGTTTTGATGGATTCAGCTGTGGTGTCCCAACCCTGCCCACACTGAATGAGCAGAGGTACAATACCCTGGAGCAAATACCAGGAGAAAGCTCCTGGGAGTTCTGCTGATCTGGGCAGGTCATGCCAGGTGTCAGCAGATTCACCCACCTCTTGGTGGGGTTTGCTCAAGGAGCACAGAGTAGAATGAGAAAGGAACTGAGGTGTCTTTCCTTCTTTGTTCCCAGCACTGGGTCCTGGATGCTCTCAGGGAAGATCCAGGGGTGACCTTTCCCTAACACTGGGAGTATGAGAGAAGATATTCTGCACTATTTTGTACTTTTCCAGATTTTCTTCCCTAAGCAGAGTCAAACGGCATTTTGGCTCAGTTTCTCAGTTCAAATCAGCATGAGATACAGAAAGGTATTTTCACCACTTTTGCAAACCCTCCATCCTGTAAAGCAATTTTCACTTTTTCCAGGTGATCATGATCTGCGTAGCTGCATTTCAATATGCAGGTCCTGCTTGAAAATCTCCATTGCTTGGCAGTGCACCAAAAGGACAATTGTTGGAGTGTTTCGTGTCTCAGAGAGCTTGTCTCAGCATGCATTCCTCAGTGCAGGGCCAATGTTTTGCATCCAGGAATTATTTATAAAGCAAAGAGGAAGTTTAAGATGACAGGAAACATTAAGACTTTCCAGCCTGTTGAACAGAGGGGAACACAATACGGTTTCCTAGCAGATCTTGCTGGTTCACAAGATATTTTATACATTTCCTCTCTCCGGATGCTATACAGTAAGTAACAAATGAATGGCCTGGAAGTGTTTTATTTTGTTGGGGTTTTTTTCATTTAGACAGGGACAAATAAAATCTCAGTTGAGCTGAGAATTCATTTCAGATCATCTCAATGCAAATTCAGTCTTATTTGTCTGACCACTGTTCTCCCCAGCACATCGACTTCAATAAGGGCATGGGCTCTGCTTATGCCCAAGCCCTTAGGAACAACACAGATGTGGTGTCACAAGTGGCTCTGGATCAATATGCCTGACTGCCTCTATCTTATTATGAAGTTAAACACAGGGAATTGGATCTCCCCAAGTACTGATTCATCTTCAGACCACTGACAACCAGAATAAAAGGGGACAGAACCAGCAAGGGCCGTGGAAGTAGGACATTTTATCTGCACATCAGAACAGGAAAGCTTTTCAGCAAATCTCCTAAAATTATACCAGAGGTTTATGCTGTAACATCTGGAAGTGAGTGAGTCAGGCAGATATAGCCAACCACAGTAATGGAGTCTTCCTGGACAAGCCTTTGAGAAGACCTTTAACTCCTGGCTGTACTGCATTTGCTAAAAACTTAGCTCCTCTTAGCCTAAATAGCAGCTCTCCTCTCCCCACCCTCATTGCTGTGGTCTTGACCTTGTGTGCAGCCTGTGTGGTTATGCTGGTATTATCTGATTCATTCCTCTGTGCTTTCACTGCCTCGTCTGCTCACTCACCTCAGTGTTTTTCCACTGCAGGGATAGAGGTGCATTACTTTTTGTTGTTGCTATGCTGTCAAATGCCATCTTGAACAAACCTGCCTGCCACATATGATCTGTACCTTGCAAATGCTTCCTAAACGGGGATTTACACAGCCGCTTGTGAGTAAGAGCATGCAAGGAAGGCAGCATGGGCACATGCAAACAGAAGAGCACGCCTGGACTCCAGCCAGGTCATTACTGACAAGTAGGCAGCTGGCTTGGGGGTTTATATTATGCTTAAGTCTTGCGTTAAGTGCTTGAGTGTGGATTCTTTATTCTGGGATCTGTATCTAGAGCATCCTTGTCCATACTTGGTGCTCACTTTTTCCATTCTTCTTGTTCTATTCATATGGGCAAAGGACATTTTGTTACTTCATATCTGTCAGGTCTAACTCATCTCTCCACTCAGCAGTTCTCATTTTACATCTCCTGTTCCCTACCTCTGACATAGCTCTATCTATTTGTCATCTTTTATTTTCTTTTTTTCTATTAAACCTCATTAGTTATCTGCTCACTCTAGCATTGCCCTTACCTGTGTATTTTCTTCTTTGGAATACCATTTCTGGATACTTTTATTAGATGTGCCCTAAAGAAATCCATCTTTTCCACTCTCCAGGCTCTGATCTCCTCAGGCCAGGTGACTTTTTTAGTTCCCTTAATTCTTCAAAATCTACCCCTTTGAATACTGGCAGCCCTAGCAAAGGATAAACTTCTGTTTATTCTTCATGCAGCATAAATTAGACCCACTCATAGTCACACAAGCTGACGCCATTTTCTAAAGCAAATTTTTTCTCAGCCACAGCATGACCAGCATTAGACACTGAAAATCAGAAGAGTCAGTGTCTCCAATCTGGTCATTAGTCAATTAAATCCAAAACAGACACCAAGAAATAGTGCAGCTTCTTAAGTCCTAACCTAGTCCCTGTAATTGAAATTATTAAAAAAAAAAAAAAAAAAAAAAGGAGAAGGGGAAAATTCCTGCCTGCCCTCCTGAGAAGCAGCAGATGCTCTGAAGTGTGAAAACAAATTCTTCAGTCTAACTTGCAGATTTATAAATTTCAGTGAGTTTATTATATTATTTGCTACTTGACCCTGTTACCCCCCATCGGCCTCAAATGCCAGGTGCCTCTAAAGTGGAGGAATTCTAATCTCAAAGCTAATTATGCAATGGGGTCCTTGAACTTTTTCTGTCCTTATGGGCTGTAGAAAAAAACACAAGACAATTTATTACTGCACATTTCTTGGTATTAGGGGGTTCTTTGAAACCTTGTAGAGATTTTTCAGTTTGGCATCTCAACGCGTAGGGGTACTTATTTCTTACAATAGACCGTAAATGAGTGTGAAAATAACTGATTTCTGCAAAGATCTGATCATTGTTTTTGAGCTTTGTGCTTGAGGATTTGAAGAAACATTTAAGGTGGTGGACACTCACAAAATTATAATTAAAGACTCATTAAGAAAAACGTGTATAAAGTATAATTTTAAAATTATTTGCTTTCCTGGAAAGTCAAGGGAGGGCAGTTTTTGTGAAATGTTATGAATATGTGTGCCTCTCATATAGAAAATCCAACCTTGAAAAAGACAGCCCATAATTGCCACTACTGCAAGAGATATGATCCACTTATCATGCATATAACATGTTTGTTTGGCTTACAAAAAAACGTGCTACATTTAGAGGACCAACTCTACTTGGGGGCTAAAAGTTGGTTTTCAACCTGTGAACCCCCACCAGCAATAAAACTTCTTAGGGATAAACTCTTCTCTAATTTAATGTTGTATCACTCTATACACACAGACTTAGAATTCACCATTAAGCCTTATGAGAAGAATGGCTATTTTTAATCAAAAGTAAGGAAAAGTCATCATCGGATCTTGTTACCTGATGAAAAGGGGAAGACAGAGACATAAGACATTTTGTGAAACAGTAGATTTGCCCCTTAATATGAAGTTTCAGTCATTTCAGTGCATTCATCATAAGATACATGAGATAACACTGATCTGCTTCAATTTTATCCCTTTTTTTCAGTTGTAGTTATATTTATCTTGCTGTCATATGTACAGATCCTTTTCCTTCCTGGTGGGACATAATGCTACAGAGAAATTCCCAGGTGCAAAACTTCTGACATTTCTGTGAGACTCTTACTAATGCCTCCCAAAAACTCATTAAGGCATAGCATACAGTTCAGCTTCTCCTCAGTAATAAGACATAACCCTTAAGGGTAAATAACCCTTAGCTGGAAAGGACTGTCTCTCTCACTTGCATACAGGCAGCCCAGCACTCTGCAACCTCTCTGGACAACCTGCTCCAGGGCTCCATTGTCCTTAGGGTGGAAACCTCTTCTCTGTGTGTTTGAACCTCTCAGGAACATTTTGTGACCACTGTCTCTCTTCTTGCTGCTGCATACCCCCAAAAAGAGGATAGCTCTGCCTCCTCTGGCAGACACTGGCATGTTGTCATCAGGCTTCCCAAAAATGGTTGGTTTTTTTCATACTAAAAAACCCCACACTCCTTAGTGTCTCACAGGGCAAGTTCTCTGGCCACGGTCCCTCACTGATGGCACTGAGGACACTTAGATGCACAATGCTCCATGGGCATACTCTTAAAGGATCTTCCAGAAAGATCCAAGTCCCAAATTTGCTTAAAATGAAGAATTGTTAAAATGCAGGACCCTGAAATATTTATTTCTTGTGACTAAATCATATAATATTCAGGTTATGTGGCAGCGTATGTGAGCTGTTTTTGTGAGTAGGTGTCAATAATGGTTAAGAAGAGAAGCTGACATATCTCACTGCAAAATATGTTCAAGCAGGGAAAATTAGGTTTTCCAGGCTTATATGTATTTCTGAAAAACAAAAAATGTTTGCTTTAAAATTAAAAACTGGAATTAAAAAGAATTTGAAATAAATATTGTAACTGAAATTTGCAACTGCAAAAAGCAAGTCAGTTTTCAGTTATCATTAATGTAGGAACTTTTTTCCCCCACCAATAGGCAAACAACTTCCTTGTGGAAAAAAAAATTCTAATGCACTTTTGTGAATAATATTCATGGCAAAAAGGTGGGGTTTTTTTCTAGCTAGCTTGTACAGAAGACATGATCACACCCACTGCATGTCATAAATTTGCACAGTGGAGCACTCTTGGCAGTCTTCTGATGGGACCATTTTTTAAACTATAATGAGTAGATCTCCTCAGCCTCTCCTCCAGTCTTGTCATAAATCTATCACACCAGCCCCTGGCTTTCCATTTCAGCCCACACACACCTGCCTCATCCCCTTGTACTTTCTCTAACATACTTTATTTGTGTATAGCAGCTTCTCTCTCGAGGATCTCACAGCTTGGGTGTGCAGCACATCCCTGCCTGCCTCTCAGTACTGCCTTTCAGCTCGGCTTCCCATGCAGCAGGATGAGTGCCAGTGAGGTTGTACTGGCCAGAAATTGTGAGAAACAGCGGAGATTGCACAAAAAGCTCTTCTTCAGGTGAGGTCCCCATGGCAAGGAAGTTGTCCTGAAAGAAGGAGCAGAGGCTGTTAAATCAACTGGCGTTCCTCAACATTGCCCAAGACAGGAATGCAAGACCAAGATCATAACCTTGTACAGATCTGGCAAGAGTTTCAGCACTTTCTTTCCACATTCGAACCGGAGTAAAGGCCAGAGCCCTTTCACTGCCATGCTCCCTTTGGATCAAAACAGAGCCCACACCCCAGTTCCTCCTCCAAATGCATCTTCCAAGCTTCTCACCCCCCTATCTGATCTTCTTTCTGAGTCTGGACACACCATGCTGTAGGTACAATAGATCGTGTAGCTCTCACCCTGAGGTGCCCAAACTGAGCTGACAACCCTCAGAGTAGAATCATGGCCTTGCACTTATTTTAATCACCATGCCTTCTTTGGGGCATGGCCAAAACTCCTGCCATTAGAAGTCACATTCAGAAATGTTTCATTTTCTGAGAGTCCCTCTCACACCTCCAGCACAGCTGACACCACAGCCCCGTGTGAATTCCCGCCTTCCCAACCCCTCTTTGTCACATTCCAGCCTTTCTGGCTCCCACAGCCACAGCCTTTGTGCTGTTCTATTGCAGAGCCCAGCTATGCCACAACTGCACCCCCAGCTCCCACAAATTTTCTGCAGTAGATTCAAGATGTGGAGAGTTGTAGTACCAACTGCCTCACCTTCCCATGCCCCAGCTTAACCATTTCTCTGCAGCGCCACATCTGCTGGGTCCCAGGAGCTGCAGCACTGCAGAGTCTCCAAACCATGTCCCAGGCATGGCCAAGCCCCACAGGCAGAGCCACGAGGGCAATCCTGTGGGGCTGTGATCTCTCTGTATTCACAAGTGCAGCCCTTTGGTACAACTGAGCATCCATCATTCACCCGCACCTAGAAACCAAAGGAACTTTGCAGGAAACTCATCCTCTCCCTGGGGACCATGCAGTGGAGGTTCCCAGCAAGGGCTTTAGGGTCAGAGTGAACTGTGTGCAGCAGGCTCCTGCCTCTTGCCACTGCCTTTGCCCAGGCACATCACCCAGCATCCTCAAGACTCTTCATGAATGATCCTAGAGAGGGCACCTCAGCTGGTCATGAGCCCAGTATACTGACCCTGTGGCAGAAAATGAACAGGAAACCAAATTCTTGAGAAGCCCATGAGTTCACTCTGAACCTTTTGTGGGAGTCATTCCTCCAGACTGCAACAGTAGCATCTCCTCTGCCCTGACTCAGGCTCCCACAGCATCACAGATGAATCACATCCTCAAACAGCTTCTCTCTGTTCGCTTTACTGGGAGTCCCAGACAGCTGGCTCTAACACAGGCAACAACTCTGCAGATGTCCACGCTCAGACATTTGGCTTCCCTGCTCTGGGCCAGCTGCTGGTAAGAAGCAGATCCCTGTGCCTTCCCATCCCTTCAGCATTTCAAGAGCTGCCTGAGAACACTGAAGCTTTTCTCCAGAAAGGGGAGATCCAGGACTGGGCTCCAGCTCTGTGCTAAGTCCTCCACAGCTTCTTTTCCCTTACTTCTTCTGCTTCTGCACCACAGTGGGACAAACAGAAGTCACAGTGCTCTGAATGGGAGGCTTCCTTCAGAGGTGGAGTCAACCCTGTTCAGAGAAGTCAAAAGGCCGCCTAAATTACCAAGTGCTTTTTTAGCACTCTGTAGCCTTGGGATTGGGAGAGGAGATGAGGAAGATACTTTTGAGCCACTCTCCTCACATTTTCCAGCTCCCTAGGTTGTTCATGAGACCCAGCTGTATCCTAACCTTCAGATTTTCACCAGGAAATATTAGGGTATTTTTAGTACAAGCATTTTCCATGCAACTTGTTAAATACTTCGCTTTTAAAATCAAGTTTGGGTCACCTGCTGTGTCCTGCAGGTGGCCATAGCTCAGCACTTTGATTGCTGTGAGGTATCTCGTCAACAGCCATGAGGCTGGTCTCCCCTAATCCTTTCACATGCCACCCTCTTTGAATCCATGCCCTCTAGGAATGTGTTTCTCATATTGCACTGCCTTGGCCTCTCAGCATTTATTTGAACAGACAGCTACAGATGGGGATTTTTGTCTCTGCACAGACTTTGAACAGCTGCTTACGGTTCCACCCAGCCCAGCTCCCACCCTCTGGTGGGAAGCACGTCAGGCTGGGAGGAACAAAATAGCAGCAGTCCTCCGGGTGTTATGGAGCTGCAGCAGGAGTGGGACACAGCCAAGCCAGGCAGGGCAAGGTCAGCAGAGAACCAGCTGATGAGTTGTACAGGCCAAATGTGGAGCTCCTTGAATGTAATCGGTGAAAAATGGGGGCTTTTTATAACACAAACAGAAGATGACCCTGGCTGGGGAGCGGCTGATGACACGGGAAGCAGTTTTGCACACCATGGCTGCTCTTCTCTGTGTATGTCCAGCCCAGGGGAGCACCACTGAGGTGGATGTGCTCTTATTACCCAGATATGTTCATGACATTTGTAGATGGGCACTGAGCACAGATGATGGCATCAGTACAAGAAATTTTTACCACTTAGAACTAAAGAGTCCCAGGAGACTCTGCAAATACAAACTGTGCTCTTCCAAGGATGTGACTTACAACTGGCTTAACCTCAGGGGTTGAGCTGCCGATAAACAGTCCTGCTCTTCCACCATTCCATCCCTGCAGTCTTCTTCTCCCTCCTCATCAGTTTTGCTGAATGAAACTGGAAGTTTTGTGGAATGGCTTTCCTGATCTGGCTGGAAATTAGGTGTAGTTCAGGTTTTAGGGTTTTTTTGCTGGGCTGATTTTCAAGCCTGATCACTGACCTGACCTGAGCAGGCGCAAGGACGCTGAGCTGACCCAAGGAATGGAGTTTAAAACACACGAAAAGAGAACATGTCTGTGCAAACAAGGTCAAGGAGCAGACAAGATCTCATGGCTACAACCTGGCACAGCTGCATTTTCCATGCAGTGCCTCAGTTTGTCAGTGTGCTGATGGTGCTGCTGCAGCAGAGGTTCACGACTGCAGGAGAAGACTTTCTCTTGGAGAACCATCTTGCAGGCAAGCCTGAGGCTGGACTTTCTTCTTTCTCTGGAGAAATATAAAATCTGGATTGCTCTGAAGGGGGTGAGACGATCACCTGGATTTCTTGCAAACATGATCCCAGACACACCAAGATTTTTTTTCCCCTCTGTCCAAAAACCAGTAGAAGAAATTCAAAACATCTCTGTGGTAAAACAGAAGGCTGTACTAACACATCTTCAGAGTGAGCTGTTGTTCAGATGCTGTCCTTATCATGGAAAAAAATCAACAATGGTTTTCTCTCCTCTCCCACCTGCCCAACAGGTCTTCTAGGAGACACACACCCAGGATCAAAATTTTGTATTGCAAAGAGCACAGTGATTTGAATCATCCTGAAATTTCACATCTTCACAAAAGTAATGTTCTCTCAAAACTACTGCTTTGCTAAGTTGTAATTTTTAAATTTTAAACTGTGATATCCAACACTGTTCTAAAAAACAAATCAAAAATCCCACTTCAAAAACTAATAAAAAGATGTTTTATTCTGAAATTATGTTGAAGCCAGACACATCTACATAATGTGAATCTTCTCTTTTGAAGTAAAATTTCAGGCTAAATCAACATGGCTTTACAGTATATTTTCATAGCAAGTGACTCTTTGCTAATGCAAAATAATTTCTCAGCAAGTTACACACCAAAATTCAGGAATGTGGGAAATCCAGATCAGGAGCAAGCTGAGAGTGTACCTACTTGGGTGCTTTGTTGATTAAGATGGATTAAGTCTTTGCTGTGGACTGGAGATTTCTCAAAGGTGGGGCAGCAAGGTGTTGTCTCTGGTGAGATTAGGAAATCTCTATTTTCGTTTCCACTGCTAATACCCCAGACAATATGAATGTGCAGAATGTGATCTAGTAAAAGCTTTCAGTCTCAGCTGAGGATTTGCATTCCAGCTGTCAGGTTTTCACTTGTTTACCTTGGAGCCTGGCTTCAAGGGATACGATAGAAGAGATAATTGGAGTGGAGTGGCTGCCAGCAAGAGAAAAAAAATGTTTCAATAAAAAGTATTTTATTCTGCTATGGATACTTATATGAACAAATGGCACCCTCGGGTACAAACCAGAAATAATCCTAAGCATTTCTCTCCCTCCCTCTCTCCCCATACCTCCCCTGCAGCAGGTTTCATACCACACACAGCATCACTGCACGCAGATTTCTATCGCTGTTTCACCACAATGGGCCCCAGGAGCTTTCAGAGCCAGGGTTGCTGTGCTGTTCCAAAGGCACTGTGGAACAGGGAGTTCAGGAGCTAAAACTGAACAGGGACTGGGGGTGTCCCTCTCACAGGCACCTGCCTCCCCTCCTTGTTTTTCCTGGTCATTGCCATTGCATCCTTGCTTCAGGGAAAGGCTGAGGCCTGGGGCTGCCCCATCTTGTGATGTACCTGACACCAGCCCCAGCCTTTGCCCACCCCCTGGATCTGGAGGGTTTGCTTCTGTGATTTGTCCAGTGCAGAGGTGAGAATAAACCCTGAAACTCTAACAGGACCTCACACTTTGAACTCTGCTTCCCTCCCTGTAGCAACCCAAATCTGGCTTTTGCAAGAGACAAAAGGTTTTCAGGTTGTCCAGGCCCAACCTTTGAAAACATCTTTAAAATCAAGCAACCTCCTTATTTATTAATAGCACCTCTCTAAACAAAACCTTCTGGAGGAAGCACTGTGTTTATGTGCTGAGCCTGTTGTCAGAAAGTCAGGAACCTAAAGTCTGAATACAACAGCAGTCAGAAACTCACAGGGGAAATATGTTAAAGCTATGTATGGCTCATACTGAATTTTGCTGCTCAGCCCTGCCTCCCTATGCCCCCTTGGCAGCTAAGTCTGTAAACTGGATAAATTATTTCAACTGGCCCTTCAAATTCACTAACTAGCTCTCTAGCAAGCTGTTAAATTAGCATGGCACATGAGAAATCCCTGGCACTGCACGTTTTCATTATCACCTCCTGTGGGAACTTGAACTCCAGGGAAGATGTGGCCAGTTAAACCAGCAACTGAAACCCCATGTGAGCATCCCATGTATCACAGCCATGATGGGAACTGGGATGCTGAGAGTGGTGAACAGCACCCCCAGCCAAGCCAGTTTTGTCATCTCTAGCTGGGAGTTGCTGCCTCTGTGCCAGATGAGCTACTGGAGGGTGGCTCCATGCCCAGTCCTGGACTGCAGGATGAAGCATGTCCCTGAGGCTAAAGCTGTGCACATGGTAGGACCAGCTCCTGACTTGGGGAGTGACACTTCACAACCTTCCCACATCCCAAGAGCATCTTGGAGCTGGTAACAGCTCTCCTGCACCTGGAGGGGGTGATGGGTCAGTCAGCTGTGGCCAAAAAGGTGACTACTTTTCAGTCTGCTCAGCTCCCTCACCTCACTCCCTGCAGGAGCACCTAGGTCAGCACAGGCAGCCCTGGTTTGGAAAGGTTTAAGATGCTGTGGCCTTTGCCACCATGATTGCTATGGTGTAGTTTGAAAGTCTGATCTGTCCTGCATGGGCCAGGAGGTCTGCCCTTGATGGCTTCATGGGAAGCCAGAACCCACCACTTCTGCCTGAATCCTCATCTTGGTTTGTCTGCTTTCTTGTTCTAAAGCGCTGCATTTAACTTTGCAAAGGCAATGTTAAACCCTTCAGGTTTGTCATTTGAACATGACTCTGCATGTCAGGGTCTTCACTAGTAAATGAATGTATGAATTTCCACTTCTTTTACGCCTATCCTTCTTACCTTGTCCTAACAGGAGGAGTGATTAATGACGCCAATATGATCATGCCCTTCTTAAGTGATAAATCACTTTTACATCAAGTATGCAAAGATCTGGGGAATGCTCAGTCCAATGTCCTACTACACATTGCAAAACAATGACAAAAATGACCTAAGGGTCCTCTTTTTTACCGACTATCCAAGTCAACAAAGTTTCCTTAATTAGACTGTTTGGTTTGATATTTGTTTCTTAGCAGAAGGAAGTTAAAAAATGAAGCCCCTGAACACCAATGGTGAGTATAAATTTTGTTTTTCTTGACGTTGCTGTTATTTTCTGGCCACATTTTTTACTGCTGAACACTTCCCATGCAGGATTTCCACCAGACTTCTTACGTGTACTTGCCCCAATGTGCAGCTATGTTTATCCTTCACTGAAGACAGATACTCTCACACAGAGACAATCTGGTTTTTAAATGCATATGGTGCTGTGGCAAAAGCATATCTGGATGATCTTGAAGGAGCTATTCATCAAAGGCCTAAATATTTCAGAAATATTGTAAATTCCTTTTTATTTTAGATTTTAATATTCAATAGGCAGGATCTGCTGCCAGTGACGTGCATAAATACTGAATTGATCTCTCAGTGCTGCTTTGATTTCACTGATTCACTGGAACATGGTGTTTGTGTACACAATGGAAAAGAGTGTCAAAGCACTTTGATTTATGCCAAATTTCTACTGCTCTCATTAATGTCATGCTGTGGCTTACCCTCTGGAATGACTGGGAGCTGATGGTGCTGTGAGCTCCTCTGGAAGGATCTTAATGTCTCTCCATGGGTTCTCCCAGGCCTGGGAAGGGGCAGCTGGCTTTCTTAGATCCCAGCCCAAACTGTAAGAACTACCACAGAGTCTCCTCTTTGCTCTTTTTCAGCCATAATTTGGGGTATGAGGCTTGGAAGAATGCAATGTTGCTCAAAATTCCTTCAAAGTCAAGCCCAGTGTGAGGCACTCCCAGAAAACATTTCAAGTAAGTAAAGCATGAGCTTTAAGTGTGTCAAAATAGCCCTTTTCCAGGAACCGCAACAAAAAAATAACTCCAACATCTGGCAGGT
Organism: Falcunculus frontatus; assembly: GCA_013398115.1. Classification (NCBI taxonomy): domain Eukaryota; kingdom Metazoa; phylum Chordata; class Aves; order Passeriformes; genus Falcunculus; species Falcunculus frontatus. Next base: position 752,658 of record VZRV01009040.1, read on the forward strand.
CCCAAGTAGACTCAGCAGGAAAGGCACAAAAATGCAGAGTCTCTGGGGACACCTGAAGGGACTTGCCAAGGTGCTGCCTGCAGCAGGCTGGTTCCTGAGGTACAAAGAGAGCCTGTCAGCTCACTGCTGCTCAGAAAGACAAAACAGAAAACCCCAAACAAGCATGAGGCAGCAATGCAGTGAAAAAGAAAGCTCATTGCTGCTTTATCCAAACAGAGCCAGTTGCTGGTGAGCCCAAAGGGACAACAGAAATGCCACCAAGGCTGGGATCTCAATTTGTCAGCTCAGATTATCTAGGTGTAAATCCCACAAAGCAGGGGGCATTCCTGCATGGTGTTGGGGGGCTGCTTGGCCTGCTCAGCCACCAAAGTGCCTGCCAGGGTTTCAGGACACACTTTGCTGTGATGACTTTGCACATCCCAAGGCTGAGCCCCAAGCCTGGCATATGGTGCTGTGCCAGTCAGGTTCCCTGACCCCTCATGGGGGTGGTAAAAAAAGCCACCTGCACTTGGGGGAGAAAGATAAAACCACAAGTTCAGAAAGATGTAAGGGCTTGAGTAGGGATGGTCAAGCCTTTTTAAGTGATCAGATTAGACAGAAGCAATATTAATAAAAGGCCAAATACTAGTAGATTTAAAGCCACTGTGTAAAGATTTGCCGATTTGAATGGGTGCAAGGGAGAACCCTGCAACAGCAGGGTTTGAGGGACACTCCAGGCTTAGACCCTGATGCTTAAGGCTTTCAGCTCTTCTTTAGGCAAGGATGCAGGGCATGGGTCCTTTCCAATCTGAATTATTCTCTGAGTCCATGAACAGGTTCTAAATGTGCAGAACTTCCTAAAGTTTCTTGAGAAACTGATGGGATAAGAAACACATATTTACTGTGTCTTCTGGTGAGTGTCCTCTGCTGAGACTGAAAATATCTCAGTTCATTTGCTGGCACTGCCTCAGACTTTCTGGGTGATCCTGAAAATAAGAACAATTGGACTAAATGTCCCAGGAACACAGCATCCTTTCTTTGGCAGGAGCCAAAACAGGTGCTGGATAAACTGCTGAACCACTAATCCCTGTGCTGCACTTTTAGTGCCCACATGTTCAGGGACGAGAGCAACCCTTTCTTCCTTCTGCTCTTTGCCTGTCTCTGGAGCAGAGCTCTGTTTTCTCTCTGTGTTTTTAAGTGATCCAGCACAAGAAGTCCCAAGTCTCACCAAGCCCTTGTTGCACTCAGCTGCAAACTCCTCTCTCCTCTGATTGCCCACAGGCACAGCACCATGAAAACATTGCCTTCTGTCACTTAATCTGTCACTGAAGAGCAAACCCTGGAGGATAAATTCAAATAGTGCTTGCTCTTTTTTTTTAATGCAATTCAGAAACTCATTTCCACTTCCCTTTGGTTTTGAAGATGGTTTTACGAAGAGATCTAGCATGCAGGTCAGAGAGCAGTTTCCTCTTTGCAGGTGCATAATGTCAATTACACCCTTCTCCCTGAGCTTTGTCCTCCTGCCTGGCCTACCGATAGTGTAGGATGCACTGAGGATGGGAAAAGGATGGGACATGAGATAATAAACCCTCTGGCACAACTCAACTGCCTTCACTCAGTGCAGAGTGCCTGTGCCAGGCAAAGTGCAAAACTCTTTTTCCACCAGAGCCTGCAGAGACAGGGGTTAGTTTGTTGTGGTTTAGAGAATCGAAAGGTTTGTGCCAAACCCTAAACCAAACACTTGTGTTATCACTGATACCATTGCAGAAGGGAGCCAGAGGCATCAAGCAGTAAATTCAAGAGAATTAAAACCATCTGCTGCCCAGGACTGCCAGCCCACATCTCCCTGCAGAGTCTTTTGAGGCAAGCAGTTACAATATCCGAGTTAAATTTCCTTGAAAGCCACCTAAACCCAGCCAGCAAAGCTGTCCCTCTTGCACACAGCAGGAGGTAAAAGCCAACCGAAGCAACAATTTTACTGGAAAATCTAAATCTTTCTAGGACACTTCTAGAAAGTCTTGAGTTGGAAGGGGCTTTAAAGATCATCTAGCTCCAAATCCCTTGCCGTGAGCAGGGATACCACCCTCCTGATCAGGTTGCTCAGGGCCCCATCCAATCTGGCCCTCTAGATCTTTGCAGAGAGTGGTCAGATATATGTTCATGGTAAGTGAATGCATACAGAGGTATATATGCACATCTTTTGGCTGGATCTGAGTTCTCTCATTGATTGAACACCTGTCCTAAGGAGTCTTCCATGTAAATAGGCATCCATGTGAGTCTAATTTTCACATCCCTGTGAATGATGCTCTGGATTCAGCATCTGGGATTCCAAACATGGGCAAAATGTGACCAGACAACTGTGTAACAACACAGTTCTTTACAAAGAGATGGGAAAGAGGTCTGATTTTTTATTTATAATCTAGAGGCAAACACCATCAAGGGGGCAATAAGATAATTTTTCACTGGACTGCATAAGGCTGAAAGAAGTGTCCTCTCAGTCTCTTTAAATTCCTATGAGCTGAAAGTGCTCCCATCTCAGCAGCAGTTTTCTCCTGAAGCCAGCTAGTGCTCTCAGTGGCTTTTGCCAATAGTAGCTATAATTACATTAAGAGGATGATTTGCAGAAGCAGAGGGAGGAGAACATGTGCAGAGCAATGTTACACAACATTACAAGGAGTTTGCACACTTCTGTCATTCCAGCAAACCACTCAAAATGACACTCACATATTCCTATTTTCCTCTCTGTATTTTGGAGACAAGACAATTTTGAATTCTTCTGTGGGATTATCTGATAGATGCAGAACTTTGACCCATTCGCAGCCATTCAAGGGGAGCTCGATGACCCCAAAACAATTCTCTGCTATGAATGACCATTGTGATCCCATAAAAACAATGGCACAGAATGTCACACATCCTTTCCTGAGCTTCAGAGAGGGATGCTCAAATACAAGAGCCTAAAAATGAAACAGCATCATTTCAATGAAGTGGAAGTGATGCAGTATGTGCTGCCACTTCTCTTGGTGTTCATGTAAGTACTTTTTACCTCCAAATGCCGTCCTTTCTCCCCAAGCCTGATCTGTAATTAGAATTCTACCTTTAAATCTGAGTGCAATTTGTGGGCTTAATAGGGCATCCAGCAGCAATAATGGCAGTAATTACGAATGTGATCGGTGTTCAGAACTAAAAAAAAATATGCTAAAGATGAAAAATGCGATCACTCAAGAATTGTTTTGAAACAACACAGGCAGAAATGGGCAAGTTTGCATGGCTATAAATATCACCAGCACAGAGCTTACATTATTTAGGGCACACGTGTGATGAACACTCTTCTGAAAGGCTCTGGACAGTGATAAAGCTTGAGAGCACAAGCAACCTGGGAAATATCAAAATATTATAATCTGCTTTGGAGACACACTGCTTTTCTTTATGGCTTGCAAAAATATACTCAAGATTCCAGCTGCAGTCCGCTGCAGGAGCGCCTGTTTATGGCAAACTGAGAGTGCATGAGGAAGTATTGCTAAAGAAGTTGGCAATGCATCAGCAGGAGCAACTTGGTAGCAAGTTACTTTAATGGCATTGTATATCCTGTCCTGAGAGTCATGGTGAAAACTCTCAGGGAACAGTTTGTAACAACCACCTTCCAGTCATCCCACATGTATCATCAGGATCCAAAACACATGCAGCACGGACACAAGACAAACTGGTAGGGATCTTGGTTGTCACAAGCTGTTCCTTGGGTCCTTAAGAGAAATTCTGCTGGAATTTGGCAATGTCTTGAATGCAAACTGTTCCCAATAAGCCATCAGGAGACCTGAAGTATTTTGTTTTTTCATCTGCCCTCCAAAGAGCAGGAGGACAAACTGAATATGTCTAAACAACAAAGTACTGTAACTCATCTCCTTATTTTATTATTTTTCATTTATCCATGAACCATTCTCCCAGTAGCTCCTCTCAGACACTACTAAACTTGTCCCGTAATAAAAATGGGAGGTTTCCCATTTTTTCAACCTGGGAAATGAAGTATGACAAGGTAGAACTTCTCTGATATTTTTTATTTAACCTTAAGCTGCTCCCTTCTCCAGTTATCACACCATGTAAGTCCAAGCTGTGCCAAGAGGTATCTGACTCCAGGCACTTGGACTCAGCACATGCAGTACCTCAAGGAACAAGCCATGTTGTGGGACTTTTGCAGTTCTTTCCTTCTGGAATTTCCCACTTATTCTCCCTCCTTCAGTCTCTCAGGAGGAAGAGGTGGTGCACTGTTTCTGGTGTTAGCTGTGCCACCACCCCCAAGCTCTCGTGTATCTGCTGGCTGGGGAAACAAGGTCCTAAAGTGAAAACGTGACAGATGGTGGTGGTGGTTGATGAAATTAAGACACAACCTTGTTCTGCAGAACCAGGCAGAAATCTAATGTGTCTCTGTACCTTGGAGAAATCAAAATTAAATGTTTTCAACCCCAAACTGCATGCTGGTACTTCTCCAATGCTGCTATCAGCTTAGGCATTGAGTTCGGAGGTATAATAAGTGTTTCTTGTGACACGCAACCATTTCACACAGTTGAGAGTGGGAACACAAAGTGCAACTGAAACAGCAGTCATTTTGTGACCCTGCTCTGAGCACTGATGCTGGAAGAGCTCTATCAAAGTGTATTGGTTTGAAGACAAACCAGTGGGAGATCACAAGTCAGGATTAAAATTTAATAGGAAAAAATTAAAACTAAGTGAAATAATACAAGGGAAAAGCACTGACAAAGTCAGATACAACCTGGCACCCTGTCAGTCAGGGTGTTGGTAGCAGTCCAGATGAAGTGGTCCTGTTGAAGCAGTGATCCTGTAGAGACAAGTCTAGTCTTCACCTGAAGGCCCAGTGGTGTAGCTCTCATCCTCCAGGAGTCCCATAGGGAAGGGCTATGTGTGCTATTCCAAACCTCTGATTATATACAGATGGGAACTCTCAGCTCCTCCCCCTGGGCGGAGCCTCTCACAATGGGATGGTGAGTCACGAGGCAAGGCATTGATGGGCCCATTAACAGGAGATAGCCCCTGGAGGGAGTTATCAAGGGTGAGCCATGGTAACAGATAAAGAACACTGCCCCACCTGTTTTAACAGCTTATGAAAGATGGTAATAGAATACATGCTTTTGGTTACTTCTTACATTGTAACCTAGGACACCAAGCTAACAGGGATAGCTGCAGAGACAAGGCTCTAGGTATGGGTTAGATGGAAAAGATGTGGGACCCACCCAGATTGTCCTCTGCAGGCCCCTAAAGGCTGCTTGGAAGGTTGGATCAGCTGTCTCCACAGGCAGTATGCCTGGAGGAAAGTCCCCTGCTTGAACACACCAGGTGGGTTAGCTATTCCCAGCCCACAGGGGGGTCTCAGCCCATCCCTGGGGTCCCTGAGAAGTTTGGATGCCAGTGGGCTGGGAAGCCTGTGTGTGAAGAAGTGGCCCTAGAGCCTGATGGTGTCCCAGCTGCTCTCCTTAAAAGTGGCATTAGGCTCAATTTAGTTGCCTAACCTGCAGAGCCCAGTGTTATTTAAGACACCCCTTGGCCTTTTCTTCCTTACTGCTGCGAACTCTGTGCCCATCTTGTAACCATGGCAGATATTTTGGCTCATTAAGGGCATCCCACATGGCACAAAGTGTCTATATTTCAGCTCGGAAACCAGGCCCACAGTCCTCAAATCCTCATTTTTAAAAAAAATATTGGGATCCACAACACAAGCTCAGACTTACAAGATACAGTGCCTGTAAGTTGAAGCTTGTATGCAGGATACAGTGCATGTGGATGAAGATATAAACACGTGCCCAAGCTTATGTAAACTTTTGACCAGGAGAGCAGCAGCTCTTGCCAGAGGTTTCTGAACCTCATTTTCTAAATATACCTTGCCCAATTCACGTGAAGAACATGATTTGGCACCTCCCAAGGGGAAACACAGATGTTTGGCTCCCAATCCCTGGAATTTCTTGAACTTCTGTGGAGAAGAGGGAAAAGGCCGGAGGTTGAGCAGCACTATTTATTTTGACTCATTTTCTACCAGTTGTTCAAAACCATGCACAGATAGGGCATTTCAAGACCCACGGGGTCTGCCTGCACAGCGTGGCAAATTCCAGTCATTCCTCCAGGCTGATGGGGGCTATTCAAGCCCCACTGAGGTAAAGTGGATCCACCAGCCCCTCAGCCTGCTGGGGAAGGATCTGATCCAGACTGACCACTCTTTCCCCAGACAGACCATCCCATCCCCAAGGCACCAGTCCTATGCTCAGTGGGGAAGAGATCCCAGGCCTCAGGAGGTGTCTCACCTGCCAGGAAGCTGCGTACCCCACAGAGACAGCTCCAGGGAGGATGTCCAAAAGATTTCTTCTTTTCAAACAGGATCACAAGAGAGAGAGGGAAAGAGAAGACACTTGCTGGACTTCAGATAGTCTTTTTTTTCATGAACCTAGACTTCAATTTACTTAAATTAAAGGGGGTGATGAGGGCACTGGAAAAGGTTGCCCAGAGAAGCTGTGAATGTGCCATCTCTGGAAGTGTTCAAATTAAGGTTGGATGTGGCCCAGAGCAACCTGATCTGGTAGAAGGTGTCCCTGCCCATGGCAGGGGGATTGGAAGTAGATAATTTTAAAAGTCCCTTCCAACCCAAACCATCCTGTGATTCTGTAAATTTCAGAATAAAAAGTCTGCAGCACATCCACAAAGTAAAAGGATTTTTAGTTTTTAGAACTAGGTCCTCAGGATTCAGACAGAAAAAATGTGCAGCCCTAAAAAAAGAGCTAGGATCAGCACAGTCCCTTCTTGTGTCACTCTCCTAAGAGAAGGTGGCTGCTCCCACAGGGACAGAGACTGTCCCATAGCTATTTTCCCCAGACCAAGCAGTCACGCACATGGCTATCAGAGAGCATCCCAGGCCTGGGCACTCACTGGGATGGGCACCCAAGAGCTGCTGTGCTTTGAATTGCCCCAAGCCACATGGAGGAGCAGCCTCCACCTGCACCAAGTGCTTTCTGTGCCACCAGGGGATCTACACTCACCTTGGGTGGTGAGCATGGGGAGGTTTCATCTCAAAAAAAAAAGCCTAGAATGTGCTCCAGCTGCTTTTTCTGTAAATATGTTCTGTACTAAAAACTAAACACTGCAGGAACAACGGCAATGGTTCCCTCAACAGCAGGTCAGGGTGGCATAACTGCTGTCCCTGACATTATTCTTGCTCAAACAATGGGAAAATACGTCACAAATGCTGGTTCATCTCTCCATCCTGCTCCCATGTTAACCTGCAAGGGCCCCACTTGACCAGTACTTGTCATGTGAAAATGTCCCCAGTTGGGAGGAAATTCCTGCCACAGAGGTGGTACTCATTCTGCACTACTTTCAGGTATTTCTGTGGTGAGAAGAGAGAGAGATCTGAGACATCTGCATCCTCCAATCTGTCCTGCTCACCCAAAGCCTTTTGGGACCAGAGGGGCTCATGCATCAGCTGCAGCCTCCCCTTATGCTGGCTCTGAACCACCATCTGGCACTGGGTGGTTTCCAGCACCTGAGAAACATGAATATGGATCAATGCCATCTTTCCTCCTCTCCTTCCCCCTGTCCCTGCCTTGGGCATGCTCTGTGCTTACATCTGCAGCTTCAAGGGCTGCAAATACCAATAAAAATCTAAGCAAATGAAAGCTTCAGCCTGCATTCTCACTGAATGCAAACAAGATGTTTCTAGAAGCAGCCCTATTTCATTCACTTACATGTTATCTGCTGATTTAGCCTCTCAGAGAAGTTTTTTGGTTTGAGATAAAGTGGTAACATTCCATTCTGATATCTCCTCCCTTTCTTTTCTCCCCAGCCCCCAAGATGGTCTCAAATGCACTCTCATCCACTTTTCTAGTACAACAGGTGGAAAATTCGTTTAGAAGTAGCAGCAAGACCACAACCACCTCTGTGGTCATTCCTGCCATGCCTGCTGCCGGTCAGCACCATCAGGGCTGGTTAATCCACCTAACCTAGGCTTCTACAGCAAGTAGTGAAGTGATCTCAGGACATGCTACAATCCAAGCAGATTTCCATGTGAGGGTTAAAGCCGTACTGTGTCTTAACCACTGAGTTCACATTCTGAAATTTAGGTGGACCCAGGTCTCTATTTTTTTCTGTATTTCTACAGTACCTAGCACAGAAGCACTCTGATTCATCCTTGATGTTCCCAGGCATGGTCCCAAAACAAACAAGAAGCTGCAAATCAGCAATCTGAATCACCCACTACAACGAAGAGGAGTGTGGCTTTCTTTCCATTGGAGCAGGACAACGCTCTATATCATTTCCACATCAAGAAGCAGGCTCCAGGAGGTCCAAATTCTTTGGCCTGGCTACCAGACCTTAGCTGGCTTTTGTAGGGGCACAGTACAGCTGGGTTAATATTCACCATTCCTGTAAAGGAGTTTGGTCACGCACTGCTGTTTGTGACCCTCTCCCACACCAGCAGCAGCCCTGTGAGGGTGTAGCCAGCACAACTTCAGTCAGCAGGACCCTGCACCAGGCAGTGCTGGTGAAACTCCCTGCAGACCTCAGGGAAAGGCTGTGAACAGTCCTTTGAGGTCATGTTGCCCATGAGACCCATGTCTGGAAATAAATAACCAACCATTTTCACCTCCAGTTTGTCTTCACTAAAGTGTACAGCCCTCCCCACCTACCACTGTTCAAATTAATTTGGACCCTGACTCAACGAAGCATTCAAATATGTGCTCCAGTTCAGGCAGTGGTCGTGGTGGAGCAGAGAGATGGGGTGATGGCAGGACAGATGCCAAGTTCATCCCTGTGTATTTGCCTGTGGAGAGTAACCACTTTTGCAGGAGAATGGTGTCCCCTGCTCCATTTAATCCCGGGGGAGAGCTGTGCAGTCTCTGCTCTCCTGTGTCCTCAGTGCATCCTCCTTGCCCCTGCTACCTGTCCTGGCAATGCTGGCAGACTTGTGGACTAGGCTAGATCTGCCCCAAAGTGCTGGTGGGGTCTTGCCATGGTTTAACCCCAGCTGTCACCTCAGTCCCACACAGCCACTCACTCACTCGCTCTGCATGGTGTGATGGGGGAGAGAATCAGGAGGGTAAACATGGGATAAAGACAGTTGGATAAGGAAAGCAAAAGCTGCACACACAAGCAAAACAGAACAAGGAATCACTCCCCATGGGCAGGCCAGTGTTCAGCCATCACCAGGAGAGCAGGGCCCCATCACATGTAACTGTGACTTGGGAAGGTGAACACCATCACTCCAAATGCCCCACTCTTCCTCCTGCTCACCCCACTTTACATCCTGAACACAATGCACATGCTATGGAATATCCCTGGGACAGCTGTCCTGGCTGTGTCCCCTCCCAGCTCACTGTGCATCCCTCACTGGTGGGGTGGGGTGAGGAGCAGAAAAGTCCTTGATGCTGTGTAAACCCTACTCAGCAGTAACAACAACATCCCTGATTTATCAACACTGTTTCCAGCACAAATCCAAAATACAGCCCCACACCAGCTACTGTAGAAGAAAATCAACTCTACCCCAGCCCAAACCAGCATAGTTCTCTATCCAGGGCTGTTTGCCATTGCTCCGTCATGCCCACAGCACTGTGCAAAGGCAGTGGATGGGGTAGGCTGCAGCCCAAATCCGGGGAAGCTGTCTCCTTTGTGAGTCTGGTTCAGAGGGAGTGTCACAAATCCAACAGGACCCCAAATGCCACAAGCAAAAGAGCAAGGACAGGTTTTTCTGGTCCACTCCCAAGTGAAAAGGGAAGGCAGGGGCATGAAGCAAACAGATGAAAGGCCTCAGTAGAAATCAAGGATGCTCCATCCCTCGGAACAGCATTCAACCTCCAAACAGACGAAGTCCAAGTGCAAATATGGTCCTGCTCAGGGACAGATGATAAGGATTGATGCCATAAGCAAAGCAACAAGATCTTAAATCTCTTGACACAAGCGTGGCAAGCCTCTCAAAGGAGCTAGAAATCATAAAAAATGATGGGGGCTATGAACTCAGGAGCTTAACTCTGGTCTGCTGAGGTTGCTGTTATAACTCCAATCTTAGCACATCATCTGTTTAAGGAGATAGGAAGGGAGAAGGAGAGCAGGGGTGCTGTTATGTATCAAGTGTACATACCACTGCCAGCAACCTGTCACTGGACGATGGAGAGCGTGGTGATGGAGCCATGGAGTCAGTGCATGAGGGATGTGGAATGAAAGGGAAAGCAGTGAGGGCTCTCCTCTGGACCACCGGGACTGGGGAGCAGGAGAGCAAAATGTCTGGACCGACTCTAAAACTGCCAGAAAAGATGCAAGCGAGAAGCTGTGATCCCTGAGTGGGGCTGAGGGTGGCTGCTGGCAGTCAGACATCTCTGTATTTCTATTCCAGCCGCCTCCCGTGGAAAGCACACAGAGTCTGGCACTTCAGAGCAAATGTAAAACAGCAGGGACTTTGATTCACAACTGGGATTTATCTAGGTACTGCCTGTAGTCTTTGTGGTAAGGCTCAGATTTTACAGTTCACTGCCCCAGGTTGTGATTCACAGTGAAAGAGGCCATTAAAAAGAGATTTACAGAAGACACAAGAGAACTGTCCAAATTATCCACTAAGACTAAGCAGAGTCACTTCTCTCCAGCCAGAATTAGACACCTTATCATGGTCAGTCCCTTCTTGCAGAAGAAAGGTGCACAGAGGAGCATTGTGCAGCCAAACTGTTCTTATACCAGTAATCTGAGCAGGGAGAGGTCTGGGCCATGGCCCTGGAGCTTCACACACCCCTGGATCATCCTGCAGGACTCTTATAGAATAGTTTAACCCAGAGTCTCCCCAAAGAGCAGTCTCCTCATTTGGAATGGAAGAGACATCAGCCTCATGGAAGTAAGCTGGGCCGTGCTGTACACATCCCAGTGAGCAAACAGGGGGCTTGCTGATTTATTTACTCATTAGTACAGGTGCAACATCAGACATTGGAGATCTGATTTAGGTTCCTCAAAATTCACATCTTCCATCACTACGGAGGGTGCAAACTATATGATGTGGAGAGATAGGGCTCACTTTGTCTCTGCTACTGGAGGAGTTCTAGTCTTACAAAAACAATACACATTGTTTGAAGCAGACACTGGACACCTCATCCACCAACTCTTAGACTCATAATACCTTGTACATTATAGCTATGGCTTGCCCAAAGAAGATCCACAAAACCCAGCATTTAGAAAGCCCCACTCCAGCATCGGACAGTCTGATAGCTAGGATGCTCTCAAGGGCTGCCTGAGGGACCTGCCTCTATCTCCTTCATCCCCAGACAATGACCCTATTCCTAATCCTACAGGCACGTGTCGACATTTGGCACTTCCTTGCCCTGGCAGGATTGGCCTCACACTTCACCCATGCCCAGGAGACCTTGTTCTCCTTAGACCAGACTCAGTGTCACCCAGGTTGAGGCTGACAGCTGTCCTCATGCCATGCATATCCCAAAGAAGTCCGAAAAAGCTGTAGCAGCATTAGTGTCCCATTACATCATTGCACAGGGACACAGGATGGTTTTCACATGATATTCTACTAGCTAAAATAGTAATATGAACTCCTTGCTTCATGTACTGAGGAATTTAGTCCAGACAGAACGAAGCTGCTAGACTGAACTGCATGTCATGAACTGCATGTCGTCTCTGACTGGACCATGACTGAAGGACTCAAGTGTGTGTCCCTGAGGCAGACACATGGCTCTCTTGTTTGGGAGATTGTTGGGGTTTTTTTTTTTTGTTTGTTTCTTTACAGTAATACAATTTTCAACCCAGATAGAGATGCACGGATTGTGTGGATCACATGAAAATGAGGAGGCTTGAGGAGTCACAAAGGGTAGACAACACTCAGAAAATCCTAACTGATGTAAACACATCAGGAAAGGGAGAGGGAGGGAGAAGCTGTGCCTGTGGGAGGGGCCACAGCTGAAAATGCTCCCAAGGCCTGTGTCTTGACCTTTACATGAGCTGAATCTTTGATCGCAACAGAGGACTCTCACAAGCTTTGCAAGCACAGCCAAACATCAGCTCACGGATGTGCACAAAGCTGTGCCTTCTCCCTACCTCATTCCCACAGGGAAATAGCCCTGCAAACTACCTCTGCACAGCTCCTCACTTAAGGGTCAATTCTTAAAGTTTATTTGTTGACCTGAGTACTTTCTAATGTGGCACATATAGATGATTTATTATTAGCAATTTCCATTAATAACACAATAAATGGTCATACATTTATGTCCTTATAAAAGGGGGTTCAGCAGGACAGAGAGGGCTGACTTCTCAACAGCCAGGGAGGGATACCAGCCACCCTCCCTAGGTGAGAAGGACGCCTTGAAGAGCTGCCTTCCCCTCCTATTCAGGCAGAGCTCACTCTGCCCCCAGGCTGTGCTGTTAGACTGGACAAGAACCCCAGTTTTCACAACCCTCAGTTTTCCAAACCAGGACTTCGTTTCAAATCTACCCCCAAATAAGTCTTGTTTTTCAGACAAGAGTACTGGGACATATAGAAGTTAAGACCTGATTAGGCAAGTGGAATCAGTTTGAAGAATCCAAATACTCCATCATCCTCTCTTGGCAAATGTTTGCATCCCAGAGTCTTGGATTACTTTTTAGTTTGTTGTTTCAAGAGCTGCATTTTACTTGGGTTTAATATGTGTTGGCATTGTACTTACACCAATCCTACCCAGCTTGCAAACTTTCTCTTCCATATCTTTAACAGTAACCCATTTGCCTTCACAGAGTCACAGAATCACAGAATCTGCTGAGTTGGAAGGGACCCACAAGGATCATTGAATCCAGCTCCTGGCCCTGCACAGGACAGCTCCAAGAGTCACCCCATGTGCCCAGGAGTATTTCAGCCCTGTCTATCCTACCAGATAAGTAACTGAAATGTCTTGCACATATTCCAGGAAAGGGTAAGACTGCACTGGGAAATAACAAATGTCACAGTTGGCAAAGGGGAAAAGGCGAGCTTTGTTTAATTTCTGTCTCGTTACAAGCGCTGTGTCCTGGGTCTGAGAAACATGAACTAAAGCCGAGTCGATTTTATTGTGAGTGAGTAATGGACAATCCAGATGACTTGCCAGGAAGCACGGCCCCAGGACTGTGCAGTACACAGCTTCCAGGAAGAAAGGAAGCCATATTTGTAAACAAAAAGCAACACCACTCATTATTATGAAAGGCAATTTCCCATCTGAGAAGTGATGGGGCAAAGCCACCAAGTCCTCTTTATAAGGAATGAGTCTACCAAACAGGAAAGTCTAAGATGTGACAACGTCTGGATAAGAGGATAAAAAGTACATGTGTACATTCCTGCCACAATGCTGGATAAAAAACCTAGTGAATATTTAATGCCTGTGGAAAGTCTGACATTGTGCAAGCAGTTTTGCTCTGCAAAATGTGGATCCAGGCCATCAGGGACCTGTTTGATTCCACTCCACAGGGAGAGTTTGCCCCTCAGCTGCCCTGTGCTTGCTGGCACAGCAGCGAAGGTGTCCACCCAGCATGAAGGGCTTCAAGCCAAGCAGAACCAGTGTGTCTCATGAGTATCAGCACTCACTGGTCATCTCACCTAACAAAAGGGAGCACAGACTCTTCATGCTCCTCAAAAGTCCACAAGAGAGCCAGAGGGGCGGATGTAAAATGGCAAAATCCTGGCTCCTGCCAAATCCAGGGCCAAACTCCCTCTGGGTTCAATGGACTCAGTTATTTATCCTTACATTTCAAGGCTGAGGCAGACTACTGAACATCTTGTCTAAAACTCCCATGAGCAACCACAGTTCAACTCATCACCCCAAAATCTGCTCATGAACCACAGCAGTGTTCCCCAGCTCCCCCTGTCCCTGGGCCACATGACAGCAAGTCAGTGCAGGGAACAACACCTCTCACTCCCCATAGCATCAGGCCTATCTTTTTATTAACAAGGCATTTTGTGTGACAAAGATACCTGCTCATCATGGATGGAAGGTTACTGGTCTCAGAGGCATCCCTTAGGAAGCTGTCTAGTTCTGCTTTGAATGTTTCAGGTAGCAAGGAGCCCCTACATGCCCTCAGAAGTTCATTCAGCGGTTAATTGTCCTCCTCCACGTACATTCATGGGATCTGTAGCTTTTTCCTTCCCCCTGGCTGCTCCTGGGAGCACGTGGTTTGGGTACTAATGCTGCATGCTGGCACCAAGCTGCATTTCACAGGGAAAAATATGCAGCCCTCCATAAGCAGATTAGGAAACACAAACATTGAGAAATGGAGAACAGAGTGGGGAAAGAACTTATATCCAAACAACACCCAGGGCAAGCACCAAGGCCTCCACTTGGTGAGAAAACTAGGGAAAACATGGGATTTAAAAATGAAACTGATGGGAGACTCTTAGCACCATAAAAGTGATAGTGTCCCCTCACTCCTGACAGGCCCATCATGGTTTATAGCCAAGCTCAGTTCTGTATGAACATCAAAAGATGTCTCTTGCCCAAGTCTGCAAGCTGCACAGTGCACACAGTAACATCTGGGTATTCAAAGACATCTGGATTGTTCCGTGTTTTCATGGTCTTGTGGGTCTTGTTGTCCATGAGCAAGGTGCCTGGAGCCCACCAATCTACTGGGCAGCATAACAAAAATAAACCATTGCAGCCTGAGGTGTGGTGGAAGATGCAAGAGAACTGGGTGCACTCTGTCAAAAGGAGCCTCGATTCACACTCTGCATCTGGATCTTTTTCTGGGTTAATAAGTGTGAGCTAACCCCATGCACTGCTCCTACCTCCTCCAAATCTCCGCTTTCTTCCTCTCTCTTCCTCTCTGCTTTTCCCTCTAGCTTGTCCCTTGGACATTATTGCATTTTCATTACTCTGCACTGTTTAAATATCCCCAACAAAACCTGGGCACTACAAAAAAAACAAAACAAAAAAAAGGCAAAAAGAAGGCAGAAATATTTAATACATTTAATATTAAATACAAATATTTAATACAAACAGCTGGTTTGTAGGAATACTGATGTCATTACTCCAAGAGAATAAAGGAGGAGTATAAATTTTAATTCAAGTCTCCCACTCAGTTGTAAAACATGCCACTGTATTTACACTAAAATGTAAATACAGACAAACAGTTATGTGGTTTTTCCCAGAAAACTCTATCCTGGATTTGTTCTTAGAGAGGAAGTTGTTCATAGCCTCTTACACCCCCCATCTTTGATGCCTGCTATTTTAGGATTGTTCCACTCCTTTTTTGCCTCTCTCGCCATAAAACTGGAATTAATTTAGCAAACATCGTTACTTTGAAAAGCCTCCTTCTCAGCATATGAATCTAATTTTAGATTTTCAGGCTTAAAAATAAATATCTGACAAAAACCCAACCAAACAAAAGAGATGTTTTAAAGAGGAAGGAGAAAAAGAAAGCTCCAATATTCATTGTTTCAGTCTTAGCTATCTCCAACATATTCAGCAGAGTCACATCCATTTTACTGTAAGGGATGTGTAATCTTTGGATGGATCTTCTTAGTAAAGATTTAGTACTGAATGGGTGATGCCTGAAAGAACAGGAGTGTGACTGTAGTGTGTTGCCCAAGGATGGCTGCTCATTAAGCTGCCCAGAATAAACAGTGTACTCATGCAAATTAGAAAACTCTTGGGGAAAGATGCCGCTTACATTGTAATGGCCTAGCTCTCAGAAAATCTGTTCTGTAAAATTAGTTGTTTGTGGAAGACTGCACTCTGCTCTTATACTTTTTATTAAGTGTGTAAAAATATATCAACGACTTTTTGCAAGTTGTATTTGAGGAACATCTGCAGTAGATGTGGTCTCTCAGTAGCTGTATTAGATGTACAGACATTGTTTTAACACGGGCTGTTAGCTGCAACAAGGGGTCAACACAAGCCTTCTGGAGCAAGCAATCTGAAATACATTTGAGGCTGTCTTCCACATGAGAAGTTGCTTCAGCCGTTCCCTAATATCATCTTCCCTCTCCAGACCAAGATTATTGAAAGAGAAGGGGGTTGGTATGTGAGATAGGGGTCCAAACTTCAAAAAGCAGAGAAAATGTGCCTCAAAGACAGAGCAAATGTCCCTTCCAAAACTTTCTCGCCAATGCCATGTGGGACTTGGGGGCTTTGTTTAATTTTTCTTTTGCCACTGGGTTACCTGTTCGGCATTTTCGACTTGGTTGCCTCCACCTTGGGCAAAGCCTGGAAAACATAAACTGCCCCCTAAAAAGGGACAAACACAGCCCCAATATTTACACCTACACTCTTACTCTGCTCTTTTTTTGTCCTACAGAGGGTAAAAATGAGACATTTCATAGCAGGCCTAAGTCTGATGGTTTGGCTGAAATCAAACACCATCAGTTTTCAGACGGTTTCTGGATCCAGAGAGAAATGCCCACAAAGCTGCAAAATACATTGGGTTTGACTGACAGCTAGTTTTTCTCCTACTTTTCTGTCTGGTTGTGCAATCAAGAAATCAACTATTCCAGACAAATTTTCAATACAGAACCTCTTTACCATCCTTCTGGATATGATGTCACTAGGGTACATCCAGAGGGTTTCCAAAAAAACCTGGGATTCCTGCCTGATGGCACAATAACAGTGGTAGAAGTTTTAAGACTCACAGTAAATACTGGGAGAGCAGGGACAAACTTATAATGATCAGCATCAAAATCAGAAATCACATCTCCTGGCTTTCTACTGGTTTACAGTCATCATATTGTGCTTTGTGTTCCTGGCAAATCATTTATGGCAAGGTTTTTGGAAATGAGTGCTTTTGGAAATGAGGTCTTTTAAATGAAAATATAAGCACTGCAATAAATGACTTGATCTTCAAATGTATTCAACAGCCTATGTCTCTTTCAGAAATCAGAGCTGTGGAGTGCTCAGTGCTTTAAAAGTGAGTCTCATTTTCTCTTGTGCTCAACTTTGGATAAAAGACTTATTTTAATGTTCAGAAAAGGAGGATTTGCTCATACTGCATAAGCAATCTGTAATCCTTAGAGCTTCTAAATGTGAAGTGCTGCTGTTAATTCCCTTATTCTGGTGTGGGTTTGAAGGTGTTCAGTGGAATAAATTGGAAATGCAACTTGGAACATTTTTTATATGCTTTGAGGAAACAAGATCCAGATGACAATTGATGTGACATACTTGTCACCTGCAGCGGAAAACCACCACCGAGAAGGAAGCTAAAAGGCTTCTCCCCGTGCCCACAGCATCCCACCCAATTTGTGGTACAACAAAAAAGTCTTTGCAGCCACGTATTTATTTGTCTTGCTTGGTGTCCTTTGTGCTACTCCCACACATTGGACTTTAAAGCTTTCTTTGAAAGTTTTATTACCTTTCATATTTCACAGCCCTCAGAGGCATTGATGTTGCAGCCTCTTCTGGGGAACGGGTGGCAAAGCGCTCTTTGTTTCTGTTGAGGGAAGACCCCAAAGGCCACTAAAGCTGCTCAGCAATGTTTCCTTTTAAGGATGAGCCGAGGGAGGCATCCTGCTTTCATCCTTAAATCTTACCAGATGAGAGGGAAGCTGTTCTGAGGACCAGGCAATGATGACCTGTGCTGAGTTCCCACAGTTAGTGGAGATGCAGCCAGTGGACAGGCATTGCCAGGGCACTGAGAGCCAGGGGCTGTGCTCTGCCCTGCAGCTCTCCGTGGCTCTTCCTCAGCATCTCCTCTGTAGAGCAGAGCTGGTCATCTCACTGGATCTGCTGGCAGGCTGCCCAGCCAGCCCAGCCATCACTGGGGACAAATCAAATACTGCTGACAGTGTCTCAGATCCACGTGCATGAGAAAGCAAAGCTTTTCCCAACGCCTCCTGCCACAGCCCTTTCCCTACTGGGATCACTGCCATGTCTTATTTAGAGATTCCCTCTTTCCAAGCAGGAAAGATTTGAAACCGCATTTGAAAGAAGGCATATTTAGATGCTTATCTCCTTCTTGCTGGAAATTTTTTTGGTGACTTTATGTTGTAGGGAAGTTCTTTTCACAGGCATAAATGCTGAGCAAGGAAATACTTCCTAATACTAAAAGATGGACAAACTATCTCAAAAGCACGTGGCTTGAGTGCAGGACTATTCAATGCTGAAAATTAATCATGCTGACATAAACCTCCACTGTAAAAGCAAATTGCGTCGCATTATCATTTTCAGCCCAAGAAATAAATATATATGCTGCAACACTGAAAATAAATCAGAGTCTAGCAATAAACAACCATCACATTGGTGATGTGGGGTGAAAAAACCCAACCAAATATAGGGGCTGAAATGTATGTAGGGGGCTGAAAAAAACCAACCAAACAAAAACACAGGGAGCTGCATGGGAGAGAAAAGAGCTAAAGAGAGAAATGGAGAGAGTTTTTAAAAGAATATGTGGTGACAAGAGAAAAGGCAACAGTTTTAAGTTGAAAGAGGGTAGATTTAGATTGTATATAGGGAAGAAATTTTTTACTGTGAAGGTGGTGAGGCACAGGAACAGGTTGTGCAGAGAAGCTGTGGATGCCTCATCCCTGAAAGTGTTCAAGACCAGATTGGATGGGGCCCTGAGCAACCTGGTCCAGTGGAAGGTGTCCCTGCCCATGGCAGGGGGGTTGGAACAGGGTGATCTTCAAAGATCCCTTCTAACCCAGACTGTCCTGTGATTCTAGAAGGCTATTATGGCAAATGGTATCAGTGCAAAATACTGTTCTATGTGGGCCATCATCCCTTAGTCCATGTAGACTCTTGCTCACCAGGGTCTCTAAAACAGCACACCAAATTCGTATGAATTTAAGGATGGTCACTAGAAGCAGCAGCCTGATGATGTCTGGTACTCTCTCTTCTGCAGATGGTCATCTGGAGCCTCCCTAGCACTGGCACTCCCCAGATCTGTGAGCAGAGCTCAGCTCTCCCCCATGGGCTTCGCTCCTTTCACAGCTCCCGAGTTCACACCCGACTTCTCTATTTGCTGCCTTCCTGGACCCGAATATTTGTACTCCTACTGACATGAAATCAAGATCCAGCAGGAGAGTGGGACTCTGGGAACATCAGGGTGAGGGTAAAGGTATTTCAGCTCTCCCTCCATGATGGGGTATCTGATTCTCATCTGCCTCTTGTACCTCACAGCTGCCTCTGCTTCTTCACCGCTCTCCATGCAGAGCTGGCTGCTCTCCTGATGCCTCCTCTTCCCTCTGTTTCTCTTTTCCCTTCTCTAGCTCAGTCAGTACATGCTTCAAGTCTGATTCAGCTGCTTCTCCTGCCTCCATGATCACCACCTCCTTCCCTGGTAATTTTTCTTCCTGTGGATCAATTGTCTAATTCAACTTACACCTCAAAATATTCAGCTGTCTAGCATCCCCTCCATAGCCTCCTCAAAGCCTTGTCTCAGCTCCAGGATCTTCTTCAGCTTTGTCTCCCATCTGTGTCTTGTCTCCCACAGGTTCCTCAGATGCTATTTCCCACCTAAAGAGTTTCCATTATAAATATTACCCAGGATTATCTGCCTCCCACAGCCAGGCATCTTTGCTCTCACTGCCTTTAAATGACTTTCACTGCCATCAAAATTGCCTTTATCTCCTTCCTCAGATCTGCTAAAACATCATATCAAGCTTTCTCTATAAACTCTAGGCAAAATCACAACCCTCTTCCCCAGTCAAGGCCTCCAGCATTCTTCTCTGTTTGGATTTTTAAGAGTTTTGCCTGAACCAATCTTGTTTCGAAATAGTAAAGATAACAGCTTGCAAAGTACGTACATTTACATACCTCACTTCATTCAAATTAAGTGGGAAAGATAAGAATCTCCAGCAAATTAATTCTGCTAATGTTCTAAATTGTGAATTTCAATCAAAGCTGAAAAGCAAACCAACTCAGCTAAATGGCTAGCTCTCGTTACACTTTAAGTGATCTAAAAGCATGCATCAATAAGCAAAGCAACTTCACTTTGTACAGCTGAGCTCCAGACTGATTTGCTGCTTTCCAGAATTGTCTGATAAAAAAAGCCACAGTCAGCTCCAGCTAATAAGAGAAAATCAATCCAGAGCCAAAGAGCAATAAAAATGTTGTAGCAAGTTCAGAACATTTTGTCACAGCTAAAATTGGTTTCCTGTGAACCATTTGAAATCATATGGACTGCAAAGCTTTGCAGTTCACAACTGTTAAAATAGCAAATGCTCTAATGGTTCCAGAAGCAAGCAAGAAAATCCACTTTTTGTCCCAGGATGAAGGACAGTGATGAAGTGAAGAGTAAGAGATGTTACACAAAGGGTTTGAAAATTAATTTACTACTCAGTACCCTGGGTCACTTGAAACCCAGTAGTTTAGCTGGAGAACCTTTGTAGCCTTCAGACCATCTGCACTTTAATTTGGATAATTTAAAACTGGACTGCAGCTTTTGAGACAAACCAAGACTTATAGATCAGAGATAAAAGTGATGTGGAAAACTAAGAGCAAATGCAAGGGACAGGTCTGAAAACAACTGGGATGGTTTGTTCCCACCGTTCCCACACTGCCACAGTGGCCGGGTACCCCACAGGCTCTTATTTGGATTTCTAAATATAATTTACCCTGGTGCAACTGAATCCCAGAAGTGCATGGGGAGAGACAAGGGCAGTGTTTACAGACATATAGATGCAAGATTCCTATGGGGGTTGTGGATTCACTGTGGATATCCCTACCTTGCCAGTGGCCAGGGCAGTTCCCAGAAGATGGGTCTTGGAACACAGGGCAGAGGGTAGGGGGGATAACACAAGGGGCTGCAAGCAAATAAACCAGCTATGCAAGCAGCAGTGCTGCCTGTGACAGTATTTTTTGTGTCCTGGGAGACTGGGGCTGATGATGGCAAGGGATGAAGAGGTGCCCATATGTCAGGGCCATTTGGCACAGCCACAGCCTGGCTGCTGCTCTCTGGAGACCAAGGCCACCTCCTCAGCCTCCAGTCTGGCCTCTGAACCAGCAAGGACTGGGTCTTGCTTCTGCAACTGAGAGACTAAAATGTTTCCTACAAGGCAAAGCAGTCACTGACCTTTTTTTTTAAAGAACCTCTTGTGTTTCCACTGCTGGAGGAAGCCAGAGCCCTGTGTTTGGCCACAAACAGGCTTCCCACGAGCAGATGTGCTCAGAGCATCCACCCACACAGCTCCAAGAGGAAGGGCCTTGGGAGGGAGAAGGCAGCTTGGTCTCCACCTACTCTTTTCACACAGATCAATGAACAGTTGTTGAACAGAAATGTCTTTTCATCCTCAGCAGTCGAGGCCATGCTCTGGCCTGTGACCCATCCCCTCCCAGTCAGACTGGAGGAGAACCCAGGGTTTATGACAAAAGACTGCTTTCCCCTCTGTGCTTCTCGCTGTGGCACCACACAGCTTGAGCAATGTAGCAGTTTCAAATTGTTTTAAAGCAGGTCTCTGCTTCTATTTTTGCAGCAACGTCTCAGCCCTGTGAATTTTGGTGTCCGCTGCATATGGTGCGAATCGTCCTCCGCAGGCAGCATGGGGAATTAAGCAAACAATCCCCAGCTCCAGGGGAAATATGATAAATATCTCCATACAATCTGCACAGAAATGGTTTTTGGTGGATAAAGGAGCTCTGGTTCCATGCCATCACACTGATGGGTTCATCTTCCACACACGGTGTGGTGCGGCTCTGAACGTGGTCTGTACCACCCTGACAGAACCTTCATCTGCTGTGGTCCACCTCATTCCTGTGAGCAGATTGTACATTTTATAGACTGTACATTTAATTGATCATACTGTGCACATTTCATTCCTTGCTGATTGTACAAGCTGATAACTACCTTGATAGGACTATTAATTTAAAGTGTTCGAATATTTTTCTTGGCATCCTCTGAGAAGAAATCAAGTGCTGTTCTCCCCAAATGCTGTGGGTGACACTTCCTTCCCCTGAGCTTCAGAAATAACTTCCTAGCACTGTCAAACCTATATGTCATTTATTTTCTCCACAAGATATTTTTTGTCAATGTGAAATGGTCACACTTCCTTTACCCTCTTGTTCATTCAGACAGCTCACCCTTGGTGGAAGAATCCACGTATTGCAATGGTTTTGCGAAATGGTTGCTCTGCTTTTGCTTGAGAGCCCTCTGTGCTACTGTGATAAAATTGTACAAGATAAGTTGTGAGAGAAAAAGCTGCAGGGAGCAGTCTGACGACTTTTACACACACAGGCACCACTTCTGTATGAATTATAATGCAATTTAACAGTTGCAAGATCACACAGAATTTTTAAAGTGAAATTAAATAAGCAGTGATTTCATACCAAAGCACAGGCAAGAAGTGGAGCCCACACGTAGAGCTGAAAAAACGGCATATCAGAAGAGGCTGGGCTTGTGCCTAGGCTATTTGGTCTCTCTGTAGCTATCCAGTCAAGCTATTCAGGCACACCAAGATTTATCTTTGTGGAAAGTTTCTAAGAAGACACTCAAACAGTGACAAAAAGGAACAAATATACCATCGGCAGTGAGTTTGTTCTAAGAAAAAAACAGACGTGACTGTGGGGAAAGCAGACTGTAAAACACCATAGACACAACCAGGAGGGGCCACTGCAATAAAAGAACTCAAGAAAATTTAAAATTTAATGCTGATTGTGTGCATCATGATAACTGCATTCAACCTCACCCCTGCTGTGTAACAACGGGAGACACAGAGCTGACAGAGAGGAAACAACAGGGAGGCAATAGGGGAAGGGAAGAGCAGCTTCCCAAAACTCACAACTCCCTGCAGGACTCAGTCTTTCATGAAGCCCCAAATCCATCATTTTGGGGAGAAATGAAGATAGTAACGTTGCTACATCACTTACTCCCAGGCACTGCCTGCTGCCTGCTGCCCTGCTCGGCATGGACCTTGGGAGCACGGCCGTGGCCAGCTCTGCCCACTGGGGCACTGTGGGGTCATGCCCGTGTCTGTGCCTGCTATTGCAACGTGCAGCTCTTCTGCCGGCCAGCACCCCACAGCATATGCACAACACGGAGCAATTATCCTTACTGGTGGCATGGTTTCCTCCCCAAAATTAGATTCTTATTGATTATGATAACTAAAGCAGCCTTACAAGGAAAGTACTTTGGCATTTGGGCTCTTTTGGCACTATTATTTGTCAGAAAATTAATGGCATCCTTGGATTTGTTTTCCAGATGGACAATATAAGCGTCTTCAGGCTCCCCCCTGAATTTCCCTTCTGCTGCTGTCTATTCACAGCTGCGTTGAGCAGAGCCCTGGCAGGCTGGAGCTCAGCAGACAACTGGAACAGGGAGAGAAAAGTTTCTGAATTTCAACTTGTGTCAAAATGTTTACTTGCTTCATACAGAGCTGATGCTCTTTCATAATATATAAACATTGCTAAAACTTTAATGGGCATAATTACAGCTCTTTGAAAATTCTAATTATATGGATTATTAGGAAATAACTTAAGAGCTTGGATAAGATCAGGGGATTTGGATGGGCTGTCAGTGACGCAACCTCTGCGCCAATAACTCCCTGTAAATTAATCATTTTCCATGGTTTATGTATACATTCCACTTCTCCACTTAATATGACACTGCAGGCAATGTGTTTCACCAGGCGTGTTTCACATCCTGCCTTGCTCAGTCACTCCAGCTCTGGCCCTGTGCCTGCTCAGGATTGTCACTGTCTCTCAGCAAAGACCCCCTTGTTGTACCCCTTACAGAGCAGACCATGCCATGGTCCCAGCCAGCCCCCCAGCCCTCAAATACTTGTTCAGGCTGCTAATTTTGAGGTTTTCTGCTTACTCTTGTCTCACTCAAGTAAGGTGTCATTTCTCTTTTAAAATATCCACCTCAAGGACTTTTCTGAGAGATGATTTACAGGTTTGTGTTTTCCTGTTTTCATATTTTATGTGTTTTGTAATCAGCTCTGGGTGACAGCAAGAACCAGAGCTGCAGAGGAGTGAAGCTACAAATCCAGCACAAATCTAGTCTTGCTCATTGACATTTGCCTTAAATGGGTTATTACTCTTCCTCTTGGACATTATGGGATGAAACCAGGAATTGAATTATTGAATGTTGTGAGAAATCAGCTTGCCAATTTATAGACTTATTATAATACTTGGTCTGAAATGTTAATCTTCTACTAATAAAATCATTGACTCCTTGTATTAGCAGTTGTTCTCAGGCTGGGGCAGCGTAGACCAAATTTAACCTAAGAATTTGGTGCCATCTTTGCACCATGAATTTGTCTCACAAGTAGATCCAGCCCTATGACTGGGAGGCTTTTTTCTTTTGCATTGGTCAAAATGTGTTACAAATGGAGACTTTGTAACAAAGTCAGCTTTCAAAGCTGCTACAAATGGCAGCTTTCAGGCACAGTGGTCTGACTGCAGACTGCCTTTTCTTTCTCTACAAGTAAAAATGCAGTTAATGTTTATTCTGTACGGACTCTGTGTGGAGCTGAATGAGGAAGCAGACTCTGGGTGCTGTGCAGAATCACTGCTGCTACCAGACCCTACCACCTATGTCAAGCTTTCCCTACAAACTCGCTGACCCTCTCACTCAGCAGATGAGATTTTGGGGAGGTGAGAAGGATGCTGTATTGCCTCAGGCCTCAGGAGAGGGGAAATAGCTCAACAGGCCCCATTAGGTACTGCTCGTTTGGCAGCCGACTGCACCCACTGCTCGTGGACATTAAAATCTGCTTGAGCAAAGTCTCTCTCCAGCCTCTGGAGACGCTCAGGACATGTGGCTGTGATGAGAGATCTGTGTCAGATCATCCTCCATCCTTGCTGTCCCTGCCTGGACAGCCAGCTGAGTGGGAATCCATGTTTGGAAACCTGTCCTTGACCTACCCACCCTCCCAAAGCCCCCTGAGGTTTGTCGGCTCTGACCTACCAACCGGAGCAGTCCCAGATGACGGGATTCTTTATGCAGACACAAGCTACAGTGTTATGTGAGCATTAGAAAGGCTCTCTGACTTTTTTGGGAGTTATAAGTTAACTACAAAAGTTTAATTTAATTAAATTTCTGTGAAGACACAGGAAATTTCAGCCCATGAAACATTCTCCATATAAAAAGCCGTCAGCTTTTATTGTGCATGGAAGATTACTTATATAGGTATTTTTCTGAGATTTAAGAAACCTGTGTGTTTAAGAAACCCATTCAGGACAGTTCTGAAAAGGAAGCAAGGAGGAAAGATGTCAGAGGGGCCATTGCAATTTCCCAAGCACGACACAAGAGGTTTCAGGTGAAATAGAAGTTGATATCTGGGCAACTTGCCAGCACCATCACTTTCTTTGCGAAGGAAAAAAATCTATGAAAGGTCATCGATGCAAAAGAGAGGCTGAGTGGGGCTGGGAGAGAGCTGTGCACAGAGCAGAGCATCCACTACAAAAACGTGGGATCAATAACCCTGTCTGTTATGATACCAAATCAGATCAACAGGGCTGCCTCTCATCCCACACAGAGAGCAGCCCTTGCCATTGCAGCCCTTCCATGGTATGCTTTTAAGTGATTGCAAACATTTCAAAGATTTTCATTTTCAGAAGTATTACATAAATATTTCTGGAATTTGAAATGCTCTTTGAAAGTTCAAGACAAAAACCTGAAAAATCCCCCCCTTTCAGGAATTGTCCATTCTTCATCCTTACACAAAATACATCGAGCAAAGAACATTTGGGTTAAAGTCAGCAAGGTTTTTAAACTGACTATTTTTATTTAAACCTTTGCAAGGAGTATCAGTGATCAAATACATCTTATCAGTATGGATAAACCAAAGTAAATGTCCAAGTTCAGCCTTCAAATAGCCTGAGCACACTGTTTCTTTCTACTCACAATGATAAATTTGGTTCTAAGTTTTTTAACATTAAAGTCCTAGTGACAGAACTGGATGAGTAATTCATAGGGAATAATTTACTTATTAATTCAGCCATTTTTCTGCTCTCTTATTTTTCATGAGGAGATTGTAATATTCTCACATTCATTCCCTCCTTGAATGTCTTCATCAAATAAGCTCATCACTTTTTTAACTGCTTGCAGCCCTGCCTTGATCCCACTGGAGCAAGACACAGGATGCATTCAAGGGTACACAGAAATTGCCAGAGAAAAAAAGACGTAAAGATGGGGACCCCTTATCTCAGCAAAACGGTGATTAGAAGACAAGTGGTTGAAGCAAACAAAATAATACCAGGGTAAAATGCTGAAAGGGGCAGTTATTCTTCCTCTTGTAACACAAGAAAGAGAGTGTATTCAATGAAATTCCAAGACAGAAACTACGCAATGTCAAAAAAAAAACAAACCAACAATAAAACCCTCAAAAAATTTACAACATTGGAATCTACTTCACAAGACAGTGTCAGTGCCAAGAGCTTAGCACAATTCAAAGGAGGATTAGACATTTATATGGATAATGGGAATAACGGATCTGAGAAAACGATTTTAAAAGCAATATAAACCCTTTTGTTTCAGGGCATTGCCAAGCCTTGCAAGGTCAATTCCTCACAAGTGTTTGCATTTGAAATTCAGAATATGAGCGTCTTGTTCTCTCTTCTTGGTCTAAGGACACAGCTTGCATGGGGTATTTCTGTTCCTTGCTGGGATAGGTGGAAACTCAAACTTGGGGCACAGTTTATACACACAGCCTTGTCAATTTATTTTTTACAGCACTATCTTCAGCAACATCACTTACCCCGGTGTTCCCGAGGGTGAGGAGGGCAGCCAGGTCATGATCTGGATCGCAGGCTCTATTTCAAGAGGACATTTCTGGAGGCCTGTTTCAGAAGCTAACCATGCCCTGTGGCATCAGCTGTGGCTGAAGGGGAAGATGAAGCCAGTTCCCATTTGCAAAGGACCGGGGAAGGAGAAGGGCTGGCAGCTGGAGAGGCTCTGTTGCTTTACTAGGAGTAAGGGGCAGCACTTGGAAAGACATGGAGAGATCAGGGAGCACCACCTTCCAGCCTTAGTCTTCTCAAAGCATGTAGAGTTTGTATCAGACAATGAAGGAGAGACAACTCAAAAAGATACTAAGAGGTCCCCTTCCCATTTCAACACCTAAATGCATTCGGTAATGCATTTCCTCATTTTTGATACCCGGGGTTTTGCAGCACCAAGAAAAATGGGAGCTTTTTTAAAGGTTGGGGAGCTGAAGATCTTTTCCAGTATAGCTTTGTATAGATTTCAAACCTTTAGAAATCAACTATCAGATTTTGTACTTTAGATTCACCAACTTTATGAAGTTTTCCCTCCCTTCTTCATAGGACCCTCAGGCCCCTTATGAGATGTGATTTGTAGGAAGGTAGGCATTTAATCAGCTTAGGCGTTAAATAGGCCCTGACACAAGAGCCTGGACAATGCTTGCGCAGTTCCAGTTCCTTCCAGACCTGCTGTGAAAAATAATCTCATGTTCTGTAATGAGAACAGTAAATTACAGGGAAGCATGCAAAGTAAAATGGCCATGAATCTTCCATGCTCCCTGATGAGATACCCACTAATTAGAAAGGTGAGAGAGGCTTTTCCTGGAGCAGAGCCAGGACTGTGCCTGTGTCACCATTTCACAAAGTTACTTAGTGGTTTGTGTCACTGGGTTTCCATTTCTCCCGGGTATTTCAGTCCTCCTGTAGAGGCTGGACCTGGATGTGTTCTGCTGATGCTCATTAAGTGATGTCAGCCTAGGCCATGCCTCAGGACTCTTCAGGGGAATTTTTCCTGTTCTGGTTTCTCTATAAATAAGTGAATAACATTGTAAATATAAAGGTCCTAACCGTCTGGACTCCAAGCACAGTTTTGACTAATCTGTTTCTTTCTCAATCATTTTTTCTAATACATCCTGTCCTGTGCCTCTGTGTACACACACACACACTGGGAGGTCCAGGTGCATCTGGGCCCCATCCTGAGAACAAGTGGCATAGCCTGGCCTTCACCATATCATTAAACTCTCCTGACCTCCAAAATCATGTGGCTACTTCCAGTCAAGCCCATGGGTGTGGCCTCTGACCCAAGCCTGAAGTCTCTGAGACGCTGCCAAGGAACCTTTGCCCAGTACTGGTTACTATGAGGCAGATTCCTGGGAAAAAAAATAAGGACTGTAAAGGCTACTGCCTGGCTCCAACAGGCAACTGAATGCCATATGGGAGGAAAAAGTCCCACCTTAAAAATTCCCATTTTCTCTGGGGCAAGGAGCGCAGTTTGTTCTGGTTTGTTACTACAAAAAAAAGCAGAACTGACAAAATTATTTAGGAGGCTGTGATTTCCCAGTCTGTTCGTCACACCTATCCTGGCTGGTCCATCCCATGTGGGGCTATCTAACACTTTGTATTATTGCATCTCAAATGCCATCCACCTGTGGGAACTGAAAAGAAACCCCGTAGTATTAACCCAGCCTTTGACCAACACAGAGCATCAAGTCACTGGCAGGGAGTAAATATCCTTCCTGCTAGCCAGAGATAACATTCATTTTCTCCATCAGCCTCTTGGTGCACAAACACTGTCTGTCACCAGGAACTGATCTTAGAAATCTCTCACAAAGGACATCCTAGGCAGCAATGAAGTTTCAGGAACAGCCAAAAAAAATCACTTCTATAATTTTCAGTCAGCTCAGTTACGTTTAAATAGTACTGTCCACACACAGAATAAAAACAGAAATGTGCCAGCTATCCCTTTCTTCTTCCTCTTTTTTTTTTTTTTCTGTTAAAGAGGAGCTGCTACACCAGGTTTCCTTCTTTTTCCCTTTTTAAGTAATGTCATTGCACTTTTTGGAGCACACCCCCTGCTAGATCACCTGGCTGGGTCTGAGAGCCAAACCACCCAGACACCAGGGACATTACCAGGAAGATGGCTAAAGCCTCTCACTAAAATAGTCCAGTTGGTGATGCCAAAAGCACAGGCTCCACAGCAGGCACAGACAGCAACATGGGACTCTCATACCTATCCTACATCATCAGCTCATGGTCCAGCCTTGCACCAAGAGCAGAAGGAGCCATCACAGTTCCTTCTATTGACTACCAAGTCCATCAATCTACTCTCAGTGGGGAGAGAGGGGAAAAGGTCATTTTAAGGTATCACTACTGGCTGCATAGAGAGCTGGCAGTCACATCACAGGATTGCAGCCCCCACCACCACGAAAGACCATGAAGCTCCTCTGCTCCCACTCAGTGATGCAGGCTACAGGGCAAGGAGACATAAGGATTGTTGTAGGATACTGGTGAGTATCTGTCCTGTTATCAAGGTGCCCACAGCAGTGACAAATCTTAATAGTTCAGGCTGGGACAAATCAATCAGTCTGGCCTGGAATCCTTGGTGTCCGACTGGGAAGTAAGGGCCAAGCTAAAGGAAAAGACTTGTGTCTTGTAACAGACGTACTGCTCGCAGCCCATGCACTCCATACGTGCAAATAAATATACTGTCTGTAATAATCACGGCTATTTTGGCAGGCACGTTCTCTGAAACTATTGAAATGGGTGTGCTGGGAGCCAAACAAGCATCCTCAGTTCTAAAACTCAAGATGTGCTTTGGAAAGGTTGCTAGTCCCACTCAACACACTGGTTTGATGTACATTCAAAAAAACCCCATGTTCTTTTTACAGGATGCGATAGACCCAGTGTGAACATGTGGAGGTATGAGGTGCAGCATTAGCGTAAATTAAAAATGCCAGGGCACCAGACTGGGCATGGGAATTCAATTTTCTGTTGGCAGAATTTTCTTTCAATTTTATTTTGTCTGGATGTGCTACTGCTCTCCCACACAGTGCTCAGGAGATAGCAAAAAGCAGGAAACATTCCCAAAAAGCAGACTGATAAGGTCTCACACAGCTCTGAAGGTGAGGAGTACCATAGCTTAGATCAGGGCAGCCAAGCCAACCTAACTCAAGGCAGAGGCCAGGCTCTGGTGGGGCTTGATTCACCAGTGTTAATGTGGCCAAAGTCCCCTGGACACCACGATCTGGTTTCTCCCAGGCTTACTTTTAGAAATATGAGGCTGAGAAGGGAAATTGTTTTTCTCTGCCGCTTCACCATCCAGCCTCTCTACTCATTGCCAATGCCATCTGCAAGAGCCCAATGGTCTGCACTGCTGTAACATTTGTGTTTTCTTGCAGCTAAATCATGCCCTCCTTGAACATCCAGAACACCTTGCAGACACCTCCAGTGGGTTACTGACACTGCTGTCACAACCATAATGCAGTGCCTGCAGGGACTAAAGGGAGGGCATCAGCAAGGGACCATCATCCTTAGATGCACCTACAGTCACAATCCCTCCCTTTCCCTTTGCTATGAGCAGAGAAGTGCTGAGATCCTCAAAGGTTTGAAAAACATGCTTACATGCCTTGGAGCAACTGGGCTTCAATCGGTTTCTTCATGAGAATTCCTTCCATTTGCCTGATTAGCTGCTCTCATCAGAGAGAAAAGAGATGCAGTCAGATATTGTCCTGTCCCCTGCACCTCCCCAGGCGCTGACCTACGGTAGACAATGGGAGCATCTCTGCTCATCACAGCTGGCACCTGAGCTAGGAAAAAGGAGGGTGGGGAGAATGAAAGAGCTGATCACACAAACGTGTGTGTGCACAGACACAAGAACAGCAGACCGTAAGAAGTGACCTTTGGGGAAGAGCACAGAGGAGCTTTGTTGTTCTTCCATTTGGTATCAGAACTCAACATGTAAAACAAGGGGATTTTAACTTTCATTTTCATTCATGAGTGTCTGCTATACAGAGCCTAATTAAAGCCCCTCTGTTTCCAGATCAGTGAAAATATGCAACCTGTATATAAAAGCTTTCTCTGCTAGCTGAAAAGCCAAAATTATGTTATTCAATTCTGCTTAAGAAACAAGCAAATTTTAAACCTGGAGCAGTCTCAGAAGTAACTTCTAACTATAAACCAAAGCAATGTGGAAACACAGCTTTGAGAAAACATGGCCCTGCTTCTCATTTAAACAGACATATTTATTGATGGTAAGACATAATGCCTTTCAATCTCAGCTGAATAACTCACCTCAAAGGTTTTGAAAGAAACACAAATCTATTTTGAAAATACATTTCCTTCTGTAAACATAAAAGATGTCCAATTTACATTTTTCAAGTATGTCATCTTTTCTGAACAGAAAAGCACATGAAAAGGTGAGGGCAGAAGTCTGCAAACTTGCAACATTCTTTCCCAAGAAGACGTGTTTTACTCGCGCCCTAATAAACATAAATAAAGTAAGGCAGCATGTAATAAAATTAAGAGCTAGGCAAAAATGCAGAGAAAGGTCTGACAGCAACAGACCACAGTATTAAGAATTCTTTATGTCTAAAAGTTAGTTTTGGGAGAGTTTAGTGTTTTGCAGTGCAATGTGCTTAAGCAATCAGTCCAAAGAGGAGAGAGGAATTTGGGCTCCTGGATTCTTTCGTCAGGAAGAGTAATCTTCATATTTTTTGATATCAGAAAAAAAATACATAACTGACATCCAGGCATCACCCTGAAAGAGCACCCAGCCTATGGATTCTGCTCTGGGCTACTTTAGCCTTCTATGAGACCTCAGTTTTTACTGTCTTTGCATGCAGTACTGTGTAGAACCAGAAAAAACAGAGATCCTCTTCGCCATCTGAAAACAGCTGAGATTCATTTTCACTTCCTTGTGACATTTAGTCATCTTTCCCTGTCTGATTTTCATGTATTTTACATGCAGTAAGGACTGAATTTCAAAGCAAGTGGTGGCCTCACGGGGCAGGGAGGGGGTTTCCTGGGCAGAGAGGTTCCACAGGGCTGGGCAGCCCCCAGCCCACGCCAGCAGCTCGCAAGGATAAAGCTGAAGCAGGTTTCCTCCTGCAGGATTCACGTGCTCACAGATGGCTTTAGGCCAGGATTTTACCATGTACATATGGCATTACAACTTCATAGTTGATCTCTGATGATCAGCTGCTGGGAACAGCATCAGCACCTCCCCAGACATTTCCTGGGGGAGGATGTGACAAACCTGGCGCTGTGGCAGCTTCCACAGCAGTGTGGGCACAGCTCTGTTACACAACAGATCCCATCACTTCCGATGGGGATGGGAGGCAGGGTGCCCATGGCATCCTTAGCCTCCTCTGCTAAACCCATCTCTGCATTTATTTATTACTAATGCCCAGCAGTCCCCTGTAATACTAGAGGTGACATTTTGGCAAGAAACATGTGAGAGGACGAGATGCTGGCACAAAATATTTCGTCCTGCGTTGCACAGGCAAATCTGAACCCCCATGCTCCTGTGTCTGCTGATGCAGATGTACCAGGTGGGACAGGCAGGAACTGTGTCTTGCCCATCTCTCAACTCTCTCAGTGACACCCATGGGCCATTTGCTCCCCAGACTATTTTTGCTGTTTGCTGAGATTTGTTGGGGAGCACAGTAAACATGAAGCCTAACATCTAGGCCACATTCAGTTCCTCACAGCAAATATTCTCAAGTATCTGACACCTTAAATGTGAAGAAAAAATGACTTATTGAAAGCAAATATGTTGAATAAGAGCCCTGAAACACAGCTATAAGCACTGAGGTGTCCACAGACTTCCCCATTTTTCCGTGCCTCTGTCCTTCCATCCCTCCTTCCCTTTATCCCTCCTCTCACTGTTTCCCTGAGGATGAATTGCACCTCCTGTGCACCATGGCCTCTTTTTTCAGCAGATCAAATCCTTTGGCACTTTTTCCATGTAGCCGTTCAGGAGCCATGAGTTTGCTGGCTCTGCACTGGCATCCTGTAAGCACACCATCTGAGAGCAAAGCCTGCACACTTTTTGTAAATTTAGGTTCTAATCATGCTGTGGCTTGATTCCCTGTTTGCAAAATGAGCATATTAATCCTTCCTTTATCCCACTGTTTATCAGCCTTGACTCACAAGACTGTAAATTCTCTCTGGTGGGGTAGTCTATTAGGATGTGTGCTTGGTTCAACAGAGCCTTGAAACCCTTAGGAGTTTCTAAATGCTGCTGTTCATGTATTATCACATTATTCATCCTGATTAATTTCTGTGTTGTATCTTTAAGCAAAGACTGCTGTTTCCCAAACCTTAACTTCAGAGTCCACAAGCCAGATTTATCCCTGCTGTCATGCCATTAAGTTATATTACTGTTAATAATTCCTTGCTCTGAACACACTGGCTTGTACTTCCCCATTTTCTGCTTCTTCTACAAGTGATAAAGGTTAGCTTTGAGGAATTTTCATTGCAAAAGAAATCAATTCTCAGCTTGCAGGAGAAGATAGCAAGAGCCATATAAGGTGATCTCACACCACCACTGCTTGCTTTAACAAGACTGTAATTTTTCTGCAAGCTGTACATGTGGATGCCAGCTTTCCAAGCACTGGGGTTGATCTATCAAACACTGCAAAACAATCTATCTTTAAAATGAATGGTGATGCAAATTGTTCTCTGAAAAGAAATCTATTGGAAAAAAAAAGAAAAATATGAATTAAAGTCTGGACATGCTGGCAGAGGAGGAATGCTATGTGGTTTACATCTAGTTAATCCACTGCCAAAAACTTTCTCTGATTTATATGCTAAAATGGCAACCCTAGGCTAAAGGTAAAAGGGGCACATTGCCAATACAGAGCTTGTTTCTGCAGAGGCTCTGCACATGCCTAACTCCCTGTGTGCTCCTAGGCTGCTTGGAGGAAAAGCTTCTTGCTCCACCACCACTTTGGAGGTGCTGATGTACCTCCCAGCAGCCAGAGAAGGAAGAGCTCCTCAGCTGCATGCCTGGGAGCTGCAAGGAGGAGTTTAGTGAGTGATGGCATCTCCTCCACAGCTGGCAGGCCTGGACCCAAGCTCAGCCTTGCTCCCAACCACTGGTGGCTTATGCAGGCAGGGAGGGCTGTCCTGGAGGCCCCCTTGATCCCAGCAGCTCTACCACAGCATTGGCAAGTCTCAGCTGAGGGGCTCGGCCCCAGACCGGTGCAGTGGCTGCAATCCTGCTCACATCACTGTGGGATCCCAGACTTGATCCAGGGCAGTGTGCTTATTATTAGCAGTGAAATCATTAACAGCTACCAACCTGTCCCTGCTGTGACTCTTTCAGCCACCCATCAGACTCCTCTGCAAAGGGGCTCAGAGCCAGCCATGCAAGGCCCTGCACCAGAGGCTCCTGCAGAGAGGAGCTCCACTCCAGAGAGAACAAGGAACCCTGCGGATGGCTGTGGAGGGTGGATGTTCAACAGGACCCAGCCAACCCTTGGCCTTTGGGATAGGAACATAGCAAAGACTCGTTTCTGTAGTTATTGACAATATGCAGTGCACGGCTGAGACCCCTTCCTCTTTCAGCAGCAGGGGGGAGCCTGGGGGACATTTGATACTGTCCATTGCACACAAAAATTGAATTGCACGAACATTGAAACTGCAGCGTCAGGCACTCATGAGTTGAGAAGTTCCAGAAATAAGATTGCTAATCTGTCCTTTATTTAGTCTACTTTTGCATAGGCAGTTGATAAGGTCTTTAATTACACGATCTCGTGTTTGCAGTTGTATTATAAAACAAACACAAAGAAGCCCAAATCAAGCTGTACAATAACTCAAACATGGGTTTTGCTAATTTCCCGGTTCTTAGTGTGAGTGAGAGCAGCGTTTTTGGCCATCAAATGCTCATTTGCCAAACCTGTTGTGTTTCTCCTACAGTTCTGCTCTGCAGCCCCTTTGCTGGTATAATGGTAACCGAAGCTATTAGGAGTGCTGGGAAGAGCCATCAGAAGCCACATGTGAATTTGTCAGCCCCTATTACAGGCTGAACAAGGTCCAAGCTAATTGATGAGACAAAGCAATTTCCGTGATTGAAAGTCTATACTAGAGATAAAGCACTGCATTATTATCAGGTGCAGCTTTGATTTTCAGTTAATTACTATACTAACTTTGGAAAAAGGGGTGGAAGTATTCATCCCACATAAGGCAAAGAAAACCAAAGAGTATACTTGGCAGAGACACACTGTATTTGTCTGGGATGAAAAACAGGACATATCTGCTGGTAGACAGCTATCCAGGGAGGTATTTTTCCCCTGCTGCACTGTTTCTCTTGGCAGCACAATGTGCTAACTTTAGAAGTGTCTGAATGCCTTTGCTAAACTATTAGCACAAAATAAGCTCCTTTGTGTTTCACCCATTCATGCTTCTTAATTTATGTTCTGGCATCACTTTTCCTTGTATTGTGCAAGTCAGGAGTCTGCACATGGGGCCAAAATGTGTTTGTGCTCAGGCGACGATCAGGATAAGTGCTCTGGAAGTCAACACCACTGCACCAGAAAGCCAGACCCCACTGTGTGTCTTACTTACAGTCCAATTCACCCATGCTTACCTTGAAATCTTGCTCAGAAAGTAACAGTATACCTTCTTCTGCCTTGGGGTTGATGACAGGCTAACCAAAACCAGGAACGAGCAGTGGTGCATGGGGCCAGAGCTGTGCTCCCCACCATCTGCAGGTCTGGGCTCCCTGTTTGCCCCATGCTGACAGAGCCAGAGGCCACCATGAAGTCCATCAGAAGAGCCAAAACATGCCTAAAGTGAAGTGATCCTTCTTCTTTTGATTAGTGTCTGTGTTACAGCAATGTGTTTTATTGTCTGGGAAAGAGACAATAAATAAAAATATCTGCAGCAATAAATAATGTGAAACAGGATATTCAAGAACAATAATCCAAAGCACTGCATGAAGCGAGGGCCTTTCCCTTAAAACACTGCACACTGCAAGTTCCCTGGGGCATCAAAAGCCCATTCGTTCATGTTCCTTATGGAACTAAGGAAATTCCTGGTGCTTGACCTATCAAGAAAATATGTATTTTATAAAGCATAATACTGAGCCAAGAAGTCTAATGCTCTGAAGCTTGACTGACTCACACAGTTTGCAGAAACAGCTGCAGCCCAGAAAGTTTAAAACTTCTCTTTTCCAAACCTAGAGTAATTCACTGCCTTCCCAGAGAAAAGGACAGGGAAGCAGAAGTGCTTTGGGTGCATTTACTTCTGGAGAAGAAGTGTGCTATTTAACTCCCCTGAAGGCAGCTCCTAGGATTGTCCCTAAGGCTGCTGAGTGATGGGATGGGAGCTTGCCTGAAAATCTGGGGTGCTGGAAAAGGCATGGCCAAACCTCCGGTAAACAGGCTGCTGATGCCTGTCTGAGACCCTTTTTATGAATGGGGAGAAAAAAAAAGAGGAAAAGCCCCTTTAACAGGAGCCTCCAACCTCCTTTGCTCAATCCACCCTTGCCCAAACTAAGCTGCAGCTCTACCAGTTTGGAGGCCAGAGCTGAGCATGGGGGCTTAGAGTTGTGGCTGCCTGATCCTGCTGCCCCCACACCTTCAGGGACAGCAAGGGGGGACTGATGTCTCTGAAGACACAGGAGTACTTGAGTTTTGGCATCCCCAGAGAGCTGAGCTCTGACTCTG
Organism: Falcunculus frontatus; assembly: GCA_013398115.1. Taxonomy (NCBI): domain Eukaryota; kingdom Metazoa; phylum Chordata; class Aves; order Passeriformes; genus Falcunculus; species Falcunculus frontatus. The sequence continues at coordinate 788,911 of VZRV01009040.1, forward strand.
ACTTTTCCTCTAATGCATGTGTCCCAAGGCTGCACAGCTGCCAAAAACTGTATGTTGAAAACACACTCCTCCATCCTGACACCTTGAGGGCTTTTTCTCAGATTTCAAACCCTATAAATAGGTACTTTTCATCCTTAACTCTGCCTTTGTTCTACCCTCTTCGCATGAGGATGCTCCTGCAACATCTGTGAAAAGCTGCAGCTCCAAAGCAAAGCTCAGCTCATACAGGCAGCTCAGACCACAGATGACTGGGAAAGAGGGAAAGGAGGATGGAAAACAAGAGGAAAAGCAAGAACCAATGCACCCGCTCTTGTTTCAGTCTTCCGACACAGGCCAACGCAAAGACAGGATGACTGCAAAGCTGGCAGGTAAAAGTTAAATAAAGGTACCTGCCAACTGGAGGGTGAACGTGGTGCTAAGAAAACGTGGCTAAGTGCAACACACGAAGAGGTCCAATGGAAAACAAAATAAGCATCTACATTATCTCTTTTCGAACTGTTTATAGCTGGGTCTAATCACAGTCCTATTAAGGTCAATGGACAGATTCCATGTAGCCAGGGCTGAAGTTGGGTTTGGCTCCATATCTTTGGCTCCATAGCTTTGTTTGGGGACGGTAACAAATATGTTTCATGGTGTATAACGGGTAAAAGCACCGCTGCTGCCTCTTGGCTCTGCAGTTCAGAACAAGGAACTGGCTCAACAGCCCGGGTATAGAAAAGCAAGTCTGTCTGCTGCAGGAACACATCACTTGATTCAGATGCAAACTTTCTAATTTATGCAGACAGACATACTTGTACACAGACAAACACGCCGGGTTTTCATCCCAGCTTATGGATGAGTGGGCTAATGAAAAGAGATGACATCTTTCTCTTACACACACGCAGTCACCTACACAAAACCATGCTAAAAATATTTTGTAAACACAGCAGTCAAGTACACTGAATAAGGAATAGCAGAATTAAGACTGCCTATTCATTTTGATACAGTTCTAAGAATTAAAGTTAAGCAATAATAGTATTGTCCACAGCGTTACACTAACAATTCCTGCTCTATTTGTTCTGAAAGTACATGCTTTGTATTAAAAATATCTTCTTTTTTTCCCATCTAAAGTCTTGGGGGAAAAAACAGGAAACAAAATCCAAGTCTTTATTTGTAAAAGTTTCTGGAGAGTTTTCTCAGGAAAAGCAAAAGCAAAAACCCAGAGATTAGGAAATGTCAGAGTTAGGGCTGCCCAAACATGGAGACACTTTTGATTTACTCACATGTCCATCTCCAAATAAAGTGAACCAAAACTGCACAGCCAGCCCTGGCTTTTGAGTGACTGACTCTGCAACCTCAGTGGCAGTCTTTTAACCAAAGATATCTATGCATTTAAATTCCAGGGGAAGAGTTCCCTATTCATTGTTCTAAAAGGAAGATGAACCCTGTGCCAGGGTGGTTCCCCCACCACTGGCACTACCTGAGTCATTGGCAGTGGTTCAGGCTGCTACCCCCATCTAAGAGCAGCCTGAAGGAGGAGACACTTCAGCCACATTTGCTGACTAAGCTCTTACATCCTCTTCTTCACATCCATCCCACACTTGAGCTATTTTGTCCTTTCACCTCAAACTGTGCCAGTTCCAGGCCTGTCAAATAATTTCTCCACTCACTGAAGTCCCAGTATCCTCATCCTGCCGACCATATCCCTATTTCTCTCCTTCCCACTAATCTCATTGCTCAGCCATTTTCATTTCCCCACATCCCGTTTCTTTGCTATGCATTTCCAGTTCTCCCTTATTTTCCAGCCTTTCTATCCCTCATGTCTCACCACCCCATTCATCTCCCTCAATTTTCCCTTTCAGGCAGACATCCCTCCTGCCGGGGCTCAGCAGGATTTAGGGACCTGGTGAGGCCAAGACCTGTGATCTCAGACCTGGCAGGCACTGCTGTTGCCAGCATGGTCCTGAATCTCCCTGCACTGGATCGTGCTCTGTGCAGGTACACCATTTGGAGTGCAAATTCAAAAGTTCAATTGAGTCTCTGCTGGGCATATGAAAATCGGAATTTTTCCTAAAACTTGCCACCAGAGCAGATTTTAGCAACTACTGGAATTTGAGGGAAGGAGTAAAAACACATGCTGGACATGGGATCAACCTGTGCCAAGCATCTCCTCCCCATTCAAAAGTGACTCTCCCATCCTTGGTACAGACGAACAAATACTTTAGAATCTTGGTTGTTTCAGGAACGATTCAATGGTAAGAGTTTTTTACATCTCCGTAGCATATCTTAACCAAGGCTTTTGGACATGGCTTGTAAGCCTCAGACAACTTTATTCTCTCAAAGGGCAAGAGAATGATGGATAAACAGATGGAGAATGATGAACAAACCATCTGTGCACCCACAACCACTCACCAGCTCCTCAGGTGTCCTGCTAGGACCCTCTGGGCAGCTCCCCAAGGGTGGGATCTTTCTAGATTACACCTTAACAGTCACCACATCTAATAAATGGTGGGAAATAGAAGGTGTGTTCCATGCTTATGATTACACAATTAATTATTTTACCTAAGGACAACACAAAAGTACATGCAGCTTATTGCAATGCTGAGACACCCATCTCCTCCTTCAAAATAGAATAGCCGTTTATTTTCTTGCAGGAATAAACACCAATGTTTGTCTTCCCTGACATAATTCCTTCCTTAGCTAAGCCAGGATCACTCACAGAACTTCTCCCCAGGGAAACCTGACCCTCCCCTTCTGCATTCATGGATTCTGGTCAAAGAGGCTCTCATAACAGCTCTGTATGAGCTGGCTTCCAGTTAATACCAGTACTGTTCCATGCCTACTTTTCTTGCTGAAAGATAGGGAAAAAATGGCTTTTTTTTTTTTTTCAATCATCCCCTGGACATATACATCATCACTTGAACATATACATCATTGCTTGAACATATTCATCATCACTAAATATTCAATTGGAACTTGCAGACATGAACCATAATGGCATAATCTCAGTCTTTGTCTGGAAGGGACGGAGTGAGTAATTTATCAGAAAACAGGTGGAAAAAAGGTGCTTTTATGCTTTCCAATGCCTAGGCGGTATCCAGAATTCCATTTCAAATCATATGTCAAAGGTAAAAGTCATAAGGACTCGAAAGACAGCACTGAGTCTTCCCAGACTACCTTCCTACACTGATTTTACCGCTTGGACCTGAAGAGCCTGAACAACACGTTTTGGTTATTACAGACAACTTCACCAAAACAGGCAGGTGCTGACATGATTTTAGGGCTGCAGGTGAAGTTCTCAGAGGGAAAGTTGTGCTCCATTTGCCAGCCTGTCTCCCCAGTTTATTTGTGCAGCCATAACTAAGGAAGTTTACATAAAGACCATGGAATGCTGCCAGGAAATGCAGTAACATACATTGGCCCTCAGTGAATGCCAAGACAGAAGGTGGGCAGAAGGGGACTTCCGTTGATGTGTGATGAATTCTGGGGGCTGGTAAACCACAGAATTAGGATCTCAACCAAAGATTTTCTGAATTTTTATAACTGTAAAACTGAATCCCGGAGTCGTACAAGGTGTTTGTACCGTTTTTATTCAGGTCCTCTATGGATTATGGAGAAACAATTATTTTTCTATTCACACATCACTTGGCTCATGCTGTGCAGCAACAAATAAGTTAGTGATTCTTCCTGCCATCCCTTAAGTCTGGGTTGACACATTCATATCTGAGATTTCTCAAGATAAAATATACATCTACATGTCCAGGGAGTCTGCAGCTACCGTAGTGGGAACGCCAACCTGCTCCCTCCAGCTTGCCTGAACAAAATTCATGATGACTCTACACATCAAACGGCTACAGGCACATCATATGAGTCCAGTGCTCCCCAGAATTGCAAGTTTACTGTACCTGCAGTGTACATCCAATGCCCACATGTGCAGTAAATCCACTCAGCACAGTGGGGGTGAGACCTATGGCTCAGGCCCACTGCAATAGGGCTGTGCTGGCACCGCAAAGTGCAATGCTTTCCAAAAGCAATCAGACTTGTGCACACACAAGAAGGTTTCTGGACACATGGAAGCCCAGATAGATCTATTGCCTTTTAAGTCCAAGCTGGTCACTTACATCTGGAAACCCTGGACAACTACAGAAAATACTCAAGAATTTCTAGGTAAGACTTTGGTCAAAAAAGCGATTATGCCCGTGGAAGTGAGCAAAACATCATGGCTAAATTACAATTTGACACCAAGATCCACTGGTATGTTCTGCCTGCATCACAGGCTGATGCACATAAACCATGGGCAAATGACTGGCTGCATAGTTTATAAATACTTTTATTATTCTTTGTGAAAGAAAACGTTTGCATATTGTCAGTGAAGCAGAAGTACTTGAGCTCAATCTTTTGGCTGTCACCTATGACAGATCTACAGAAAAACGTCCTTTTAACTAAACATGTGACTGTTGGGCATATTTGATGACAATATATTTCAAAATGATCAAAGTCAGCTGTCAGGGAAATTAGATTAGTCATTATTAGTCTTCAGTAGTTCCTATGAGAACCTTAAAGAGTTGGTGGCTCTTCTTAAAAGATTAGAGTAAGCCTTGTAATATGTTGTGATGAAAGCGGTAAAGATTTGGAATAAAGGGCAGAGTGCTGTCTTTATTTCTGAAAGTAGATGGTTTCTAATTGAGACTTTTAATTGTACTGAATTTTATCAGTCTGTGATACAGAAAACATTGGAGAAGAGCCTATATCTTTCCATGAACTGCTGGAAATGGCATTTTAAATTCATTCCTCTGACAGAATCTCGTTCCTAGCAGCCAGTGTCAATGCCAGCAGATATTCTTACTTCCAGACCATTTCTCCTTGTTCTCTTACTAATGCCAAGATGAGAAACGATGTTGTTATGTGTTCACAGGACTAATTATTACACCCTAGATCCTGCAGTCTTATCAGTGAAGTTGAAACAAAATTGGCAATATAATATCCATGACCTAAAAGTAAAGCTGGGGAATTTCAAAGCAAAATGAGATGACACTTTAGCCATCATGACTGCTGGTGTGCAATATAATAAAAAAAATTATTCATTGACTGTTTTATTCCTTCCACAACTGGAAACTTCTATGATGTGAAACACCACATGTAAAAATGGAAATCCTATAAATTCAAATAATAAAGGATATCACTTAAGTAATATTTAATCCAAAGAGATATTCAGATAGTCTAGAATATCTGAGAACAATGATTTCTTCAAAGCATTAGAAAAGATTTCTCTTTGGAACGGCTTGTTTGAAGCCTTTTTGCACAACCATAAAAGAAAAGACTCTCTGTTTAAAGGATTACATTTAAGGAGTCCTTTTTTCCTGAATTTATTTGTTGGAAAATGCTGATGGAGGAGACCCCTAAACTGCAGTGGAGAGTATTATGACTGTCATTTCAGAGGAGACTGATAACTTCTTTAGATCTTTCTCCAGCAGTGAGGTAATCATGCGACCTTGTCCTTTCATTATGATTTCTTAGCCCAAAATTTATCAAAGAGGAAAATTTTATAATGCTCTTTTTTCAAAGAGCATTTTGATGTTCTTTACTGTCAACGCTTTCTTTTCAATTTTTTCTCTTCGTCCATCCCTGAAGCACATACCTCAGATAACACAGAAGGACTTAAACCCTTAAAAGTGTATAATAGCATGGGGCTTATAAAAAACAAGGTACCTGATGACAAAGTTTTCAAACTCCTTACTTGTATGATTGTCTACACGCAGTTTAGGCCATTTTTTCATTATATGTGAAAAATGAGAATACTGACACTGCACAGTTCTTTCTGTGCTGAGTGGCTTTGGATTATCTGTGGTCCTCATGAAAGCAGCTTTTTTCCTGATGTACCCATCCATGCAGCCCCTCCAAAATCATCACAGCAACAACAGCAGTAACATGTTAAGTCCCTATATCCAGGAGGTTTTAAGGACAGAAGGGATACGTGGGGGCATTTTCCTGGCTGTTGGTGGCACAAAGGCCATGGAAATGTAGCCCAGGCTTCCCATGGCCAGCCCCTGGCTGAACCAAAGTTGTGGTTGGAATCTCATCCAGCCCGCAAACAGTTGTTGGTTTTCCAGAAGAACTTCAGACTCTCTGTAGTGAATTTAAGTTTCCAGGCTTTTCCCAGTTGCTTTACCCAGCTGTCCTCCACAAACCCCACTAGAAGCAGCCGTGGTGTCCTTGGCTGTACCAGCACCAGTGAGGTGGTGAGAACTGGGATCCCAGCTCCAATGCTGCCCGGAATCACTCACACCACTTGACTTTAGCAGTAAGTTTTGGCCCCGACCAGCCCTTCTAAATGATGCTAAGGCACTGTCTGGGAGACAGTCAGGCCAGGAGAAGATTCCCAGGTGGTGATTATGGACAAGGCTTTCCTGTTTTGGGAAGGAAAGGGGATGGGGTCCAGCCAGATGGATGCAAATCAGGCCATGTATTTCTTGCCCTCATGGCCAACAGTCCCTGTGGTTCAGGGATTTCCTGAGTCAGAGCTGGAGTCTTTTTGGAAGTTTGACTGTTCTCACTTACTTTATGTTCCACGAATTTGTCCAAATGTGTGTGAGATCCATGGAAATCTTTAGCATCCCTCACATCCTTTGGCAAGCAGTTCCACAGCTCATTTCAGCGTTATTAATACCACACTTAAATGTAAGTGATAATAAATCTATCATGCCTTGGCAAAATCTTCCAGGAGGTAATAGCTGTAATAAGTGTTAAGAAGGTTTCCTAGGCTTTCTGTCTGAGTATGCCTAGCTTCAAATTTCAGCTACTTGGTTCCTGTTAATGCCTTGTCCATTAGCTGGTAAAAAAGAAATATATTACCAGATACTTTCTCTGAGTAAACTATGATGAAACCACTCCTTAACCTTCTCCTTTATATAATAAATCAGCTAAGTTCCTGAAATCTCTCCTAAAGAGGCATGCTTTCAAAACTCGATAATTACACTAAATATGTTGAGGCATGATTTTCCTTTCAAAAAGGAACCCTTTTCGGCAGCATAAAACACACCTTGATGGGAATAAATAACATTCACTCTCTCTTTAGTTTTTGACATGAAGATGTTACAGAGAAACCTTTGGCCTGTCTCCAGGCCAAATAAACAATTTCACAATTAGCATCCCACAATATCCCCTTATGAGCAAACTGTGCTCCAAAAATCTGCGGATTTCAGTCCAAAAATGTTAGTCTGAGTTCAAAGTGTGCTAAGGACTATAAACAGCTTATTCAGCACTATATGCTTTGGGAAATTTTTCCATGGTGACAAGCTCTTTCTGAACACAAGAATGGCACTAATTTGTTCATATGCATATAATTAACTCCATTCCACTGATTTTCTTGGAAATTTGTTAGAAGACGAGGAGTGATCTTTATTCTTCACACCACAAAATGTGAAACAGCAGATCTTCTTACAAGATATATGTTGCCAAAGGAAGAAAAAATACATCAGTACAGTTCTACTGATTTGGCAGTAGAAATATTTAGTGTTTCACATTAGATCTGATTTTCAGGTGTATTTTTTCTCTCATCTCCCTACTGTTCTCTTGTATAAGACTGATGTTGAAATGCGATCTTCTGGTTGGATGAAATGGTGAAAACTGAAAAATAGGCACACAATAAATTTGTTTCATAGTGATTATACATTGATGATTGCTACTGAAAAAATTAACCGGTCTTTCAATCTTGATTTTCAAGTTCATACCACTCCTTAGACTTCCAGGCATATACTCTAGGAAGGAATACATCTTCCCAAATGCTAATCTTCCATTTTACACATCCACCTTGCCAAATCTTATGACTCAATTTACTCTGCAGGGATTTCATTTTCTGTAGTGCTGACACTCGAAGCGCTCCCTGCACAGAGATGTAAATAACATTCCCATACACTGTATTTCCAGAATCCTCACTGAGGCAAGAATGAGTACCTTTTGAGCAAAAACTGGTGAGAGGACTTTCCGAAACAGACAACTTGGAGCAATATTACCACAGAGAATTATTACTCCATAAGTAAAAGTATGTTTTCAAACTCTCCAGAGCGCCTCCACTCATTCAGACAAGGTGCAAGTAAAATGGGTGGTATCTGAAGCTCAGAAGGAACTGTTCATAGCAGACAAAGATCCAAATGCACATGAGAAATCTGCATAGGATTCTCTGTTGAGAACTGAGATCTTCAAAGAAACACAACTCTCACACTCGTGCACTGCACAAGGTTTCACCAAAGCCCTGCTGGAAACCAGTGCTTTCATCTTGTGAAAATACTGACTTTCAGTCTTTATGGTTGGAACCTGAGCCCTGAATATGAGCAAGATGATTCTCTTTCTTCTTCAGGGGCACACCAGATTTCGCATATTACATGTTTGAGCAGACAGTCACCCGATTCAGAGCACTGATAAACTAAATTCCTACCACAGTGGGATGTACAAATCAGGCAAGAGACGACCATTTTGCTAATTCTCTCTTCCTTTATTAAAATTAAACTTTAACATATGACTAGAATCTTGACATTTACTGCAAGAGAAACAAGACCATGCCCATTGCACTGGCACAACGGCTACGAAAAATATTCAGGTACCTCAAGATTGTCTGAACAGTGTTATTATGGGAATTTCCTAGGTTGCTAATACTTTAATATCACTAATCTTGCTTTGCAATTAACATGCAAACAGACTCTTGTGTATTTCAAACCTTCTTTTGAAATTTAATTCATTATCATAAGGTTGACCCTCGCCTCGCAGGCCCTCTCCCCCATGATGACATACTTTAATCTCAGGGCGAAGGGCTCTGAGCTCTCAAACAAGGCAGGCTGGAGTGTGATTCCACTTACCTCCTCCGTATTTTTTTTCACATGAACTTTTCTCATCATCAGTTTCAGCTTCCCTTTAAAATAGATCTTCTGTTTAATTTTGCTTCACGTCTCCAGCACTGCAATTTAATATCACCCTCTTTAACTTAAAAGAACATTGTTTTACAGAAGAAAGCAAGAAAGCAAGCAAGGAAGAAAGAAAGAAATCCTTTCAATCTTTCCTTCTTTTTTCTCTGGAGGGCAAATTTCTTTTAACCACTTTCCTGAGCATAATTTAGCACATGTAATTATACCTCAAAACAAAAGGAAGTGAAGCAATGCATTACTTTGATTTTAGGAAATACTAAATATAGTCAGTCTGAAGATTTCTTACTACCCTTTTGATACAGTTGTCATTGCCAAGGACCAAAGTGCTTCTGAGCAGAGAGTAAATAAGACGATGTGGCACTTGTTACAGAACAGCCTTTCTGAAACGCAGGATTGGTGTCTGGAGGCATTATGGTTTAGGTCTAACCTGTCAGCCTGATGCAAAATAACACACACTGAGATTCTGGCACATTGCTGCAGTCCTGCTTTACAGAAAAATAATATTTTTGTTTGCTTTTTTTATTACCACAGTCATCCTAGATCACACTCGTATCCTAAACAGCAGATCATCCTAAACCTCTGCAACTGTTATGCAGAACAGAAAGGATGTTCCCTGAAAGACAAGGGATTCTGTCTCCACAGAGTGATCTCCTGAGCAGCAGGGTAACAGCCTGCAGGTCACCATACCTATCTCTAAGGGCTTCCTCCCTCTCTGGCCCTGGTTTTGCAACACCTTGGTGCCCCCTCAATATCACACATCTTCGCTACACCCGTTGTGGCTGATGAGAAGCTGGTTTGCTATACTGTTCCTCACAAGGGTCACTCTCCAGCCGTGCAAACATTTCCCTCCCACTGGTGACCCACCATGCTGACTTTGCAATGTCCTTATTTATTTACAATCTTTATTAATTTATCCACTCTCACTTCCTAAGGTATTGTGCAGCACACTCTGATAAAACAAAGGAAAATGCTAATCAGGATTAATAGCACTATTATAACCCAATGAATTGACTAGAATTGCAGTGGCTGAGGGGGAACAATTGCAGTGGCTGAGGGGGAACATTGAATTGCAGATGAAAAACACATGCAGGAAACACAAGATGCTGGAAACCAGCAACTTTTTTTCAAGAGTTATTCACAACTAAGCAGCTGAAATAGATCCTTCATGTCCCCTTCACTGTACCTGCAAGCAAGGGCAAAATGAGCTGAATTTTGCCTTTGGTTGAGGATGCCAGAAAGAGGAAGGGGTTTTGTACCAGGTTATCCATTTTCAACATCTTGCATCATCTGTGGTGGGAACTGACATTGCCAGTAGTTCTGATGAAGAGCCAGGTAGCATTAAGCACTTTTGGAGCCTACCTCCACTTTTCCAAGGAGACACGGGCACCTGGGATAGGACCCACAAAGGGCGTGGGCTCCACAGCACTGAGGTGCACAGCAGCCAGTTCCCAAGCACTTACTGTCTCCAACAGCAGGGCTGAGCGAGGCATTCAGGTTCCCTAAACAGGGTTTCCTGCAAACAGGAGCCACAAACCAGCCCAGCAGGCAAGGAGCCATGTAATGCAGTCACAAAGAAATCTTGAGGTGGTGTCAAGCCTTACCCCACCCAAGGGTGCTGTATTTGGACAGTGTTCACAGCCCCATGGGGTGGAGAGCCCCATTCCCACCCCCTACTTGAGTGCCTTTTTCCCATAATACACAACCCCAGGATGCAGGAAACAGGAGTTCACATCATTCCCTGGCCTAAGGAAATGTCTGCACATCAGAGAGCTGGTTTCACAGTTGTATTTTTTCCTTCAGGGGAAAAAAGGAAGATGCAGAGCATCTAAACTACAAAACTTGTCACTGTGAAAAGCTTTTCCAGTTCTGGTTTCGCTTGTTTTTTTTTTTTTTTTCCCCAACAAAGAATACAACAAAGGGGAAAAAGAGCATCACATTTTGGCCTGAATAAAAGCCTATTCTAAGTGAAAAGGAACCTTTCCCTTCCTCTGTCCCATGAAAACTACACAGTGACTCTTGCTGTTCAAGAAGTAATTTTATACACCTCTAAAGCCCCTCTGCCTCTTGGGTAAAACGCTAGGGGTGTATTAGAAATAACCAGCGATACCTTATCAACCCTCTGCTAAAAGCAGTGGTGGTGAAACAACCACCAAAACCGTGGTCTGTGGTGAAAACAGGAGCTATTGAAGGGCCTGGCCCAGCACTGCTGTGTGCTGCAGCCCTGTGCCAAGGAGCACAGCAGAGAGGCTGAGGAGTTTCCCACTGGCAAAGATGCTTTGGCAGCCTGTGGTCATCCAGGTGAAGCTGGTCCTCCCACCAGTCTCCCCAGGACCCATCCTCTTGATGCTCACTCCCAGCAACGTTCTATGACAAGGAAAAGGACAATAAAGCCAATTCCAAGTGACAACCCCCCATGAATGTATCCACACACCGGTGTCTCCACTGCTGTGCACGGCACCACTGCCTGCAGCTGGGAACACAGGCCCCCAGACACTGTCTGAGTCCTTGGCTGCCTGAAGCACAGGGGAAAAGCTTTGCAGGTGGGCTTTCCCTCTTGTCCCACTTTGACTTCTTTCTTTGAACTGTGCTGGAAGTTTTCTTTTCCTGATCTGTAGCTAATCTGCTCACAAAGTCACACAGAATACGAAATTAAAAATGTGACAGGCATTTTTTTTCTGTTGTCTGCTTTTTGACAGCTTTTGGAAGAGAAACCCAACTTCTGGGTTTTTGCCAGGAGGATTATGTTGTTTCACTTACGAAGAATGCATTTTTCATAAGTAACTATTTTACATTGCAAACTCTAGGCTCTTATTACAGACAGATAGACTATTTTTAATAAAGTTTCCTCCAAGATTTCAGCTGGCTTTTAAGTCCATGAGTGTTAACCTAGAAATACTGTACTTATAGAATTGCATACAAAGGTATATTTATCAGGTCTGGGGCTGCTCTTACACTGAAATAACCCTTTAGAAGTTAAAAAAAAAATTACAATACATTCATAAAAGTGAACTCATTTGAGTATAACGTACAATTATAGAGAGCCTGTACTTGGTCTCAGAAGGCTGTGATTGTGACCTGTGGCTGTGGTTGGGCAGGAAAAGCTTTTCCTGCCTTGCAAATATTCCTGGGATTTCAGAAATTTCTCCCATCTCCATATGTAGAAAAAGAGAGTTATTTTACATCATTTATTTAAATGAAAGAGCAGAGAGACAGGCAGAGAGCCCACAGGGCTGTGGTTAGGGCTCTCACCTAGGATGAAAGGGATTTAGAATCAGATTAGCTGTGCTTGCTGTGGTTTGCAGAGGGGACAGGGGTGCTGGGCTCTCAGAGGCACCAAGTGCTCATTAGGCTTCTGGCTTTTGCAGCCCTCTCAGTTGAAGACTTTCAGTTTTGCACAGATCATTAACTGTTCACCAGATCAGGGACTTGAACCTAATTAATCTCCATGGGAGACTGATGCCAAAACCATCTGCTTTAGGCACCCAAACAGGTTAGGCACGACAAGCCCCAGGTGGATGGGTAAGGCCTCGCAGGAGTGATTCAGCTCCCCCAGGTCCCAGTGCAGACTCGTGGCAGGGCTCCCGGCACACCCCCGCAGTTCTGGGCCTGTCTGCCATACCCACACCAGGAGCTGCCTCTGTCTGCCCACCAAGGGCAATGCTGAAGGGGCACTTTGTGAGTGGGGATGCACCAAGAGCCAGCCCAGGAACGGGTACTGGCTGTGTCACACGTCCCCGAGGTGCAAGCAGCAGGTCCTGCTCCACCAGGACCTCAGGAACCTGAAGATCAGTGAGTCCTTCTGCACAGTGTCCTAACCCTGCACCCTCACGCACATCAGCCTTCAGAGGGACACCATCTAGCCTCCAGGCTAGAAACTGGGCTGAAATAGAGATGGTTTCTGCCCTTCATAAACAAACCATGCCATTGCTGTGGCAGAACTCACGAGAGTGGAAGAAAAGGTGACCCAAGATGGTTTCAATGTAGTCTCCTGGGAAAGAGGATCCTATGACTCTCTCCTTACACCCAGCACCATCTACACCCCTTGCCAATGGCCACAAATACTCCTTACTCCTTTCTCACCTGCTCCTTGCACACCTGTATCATGCTCACTGACCTATATTATGCTCACTGGGCCAAAGGAAGGCTTTCAGGCTTCTTCAGCTCCAGAAACTGCCCTTATTGAAAAAATTTCCTAAGTTTTACTTAGATTGCCAGTGTCGTGGGAAGCCAGGCCAGGAGGGAATTTCACCCAGTCTCCTGTATATCAAAAGAAATTAATTCTCTAACAAATTCCCTAGTATAAGCCCGGTTCACAGGAACAAACTGCTACATTTCAGCATCTGGTTTTTTATCCCTCTTTGTTCTTCTCTGCTTATTCTTTTCTCCACTGAAAAAAAAAAAGCAAAATGAGGGTGCAGGAGAGGTAAAATATGAATGGAAAACTCCTACTTAAAAGTACTTTAACTTAGGTCATTACTCTGGGGAGGAGAGAAAAGCACTGGGAAAAAAAAATATGACATTCACTTTCTTTGTCATAGTCATTTTCATGTCAGGAAATTCACTTGTACACAATCCTCTTACTGGGACCAGCCCTGATGTGGGAGCTCAGCCCCCATAACATAGCACATTCTGTGGCCCAGACACATCAAAAGGGATACCCAAATCAGGGCTTAAAATATTCCTCATCTTTTCCTGGAGCTACTCTAGAGTAGGGCTGGTGACAGACTGGCCAGGGATACACTTGCAAATGAGTGCTCTTGAGGTGACAATCTAATGAATGAAATTTAACAGTACATGATTTTTGATGTCTCTCACTAAAAAAGTCAGCATTTTTTGTCGAGTTTTCCAGGAATATCTTTAGGATGAGTTACAAATATATAGCAAGACATCAAAGTACAACACACGGCCTGCACAGATCATCCCTTGACTCCATGGTGGCCCAGGTGCTTATCGTGAAACAATTTCCAGTGTCTTATTTATCATATTGTCTCTTTAAAATCACCATTGCCTGGTTTCAAATTCACTATTGCCTTGTCAAATTTGATATTTTGCTTAAAGCAAAAGCAAATTATGTCTCAGAGAACTCAGAGAAGATGGCTAGAAAGAAAGATACCCTGGGTGTACAGGGGGCATGAGACTTCCCCTTTCTGAGGCCAAAAGGATCTGTTCATGAGGATGGGTACCCTGCTCTGGGTACCTCTGGCCTGGCCAGCTGTATCTTTGACCTTCACCTCCTGCACCTCACATCCAATTAATCTGTGAATGCGTTTATTTAATGGCTTGACTTTGGTTTTGGAGCTTTCAGAAGTAGTTTACATCAGTGGCTAACAGGCTGGGGTGAGTAGACACAAAATGAAATGGAAGAACCAGAATTTAGCCCAACGATGACAACCCCAAGAAACTCCATATTAATGGGAACTGCTGAGAATGCTGTTTTGGTTGGGTTTAGTTCTGAAATCTTCAAACATAGGTTGGTCTTGGACTTTCATCTTTTTCAGAAAATCCTGGCCAAGACACTTTGTAGAGATGAATAAAATTAGATGGGTAGACAACATCCAAAAAACATTTAAAAAAATGGAATGGAATTCCCCTCTTATGCCTCCCCTCCATTTTAGCTGAGCTGCCCAAAGGCAGCAGGGCTCCTGTGAGGAGGATCATGTAGTGCCACACCAGTCACTGCAGAGCGAAATGCAAGTGGGGAAAAATTCATTTCTTTAGGGGATGAAGTGAGCCTCATTGCCTCACTCTTTAATTCCATTAACTGCTCTGTTTCTCCCAGGCATTCTGCAGGCAGTGAGAGAATAAAAAAGATCCATTTCACATGGTGAAAAGGACATCTTTGAAAAGAAACTCCTGAAAATGGGTGGCTTAAGGTACAGCAGGTATAGCAGCTGTAAAATTATTCCGATGTTCAGGTTGGAATTCTAATATTTTATTGTATGCTTTGACACAGAGCTTTCCTTAATGTTTTCAGAGAAGGCCTTGTAGCTGGCATATAAAGAGCAAAAAGTAGAATGACCTTTTATTTCTGGTTTATGTTTCAGGGGGTTTTTTTAACCCTCGCTCTTAGTCTCATTGTTGGCTTTAGCACAGTCACTAGAGGGAGGACAGACTGTGCACACACACAGAAACAAACACACATAGAAACAAGTGGTTGTTTTCATAATAGCTGTCATCCATCCAAATCCACTCTGCCTTTTCTTCAAATAGACAACATTATTAGCTTTACACTTTACCCTTCAATTACCCAGCACATCACAGTCTTGCAGCACTCCCTCAACTTCAGAGCAGCATGGAGCTCAAACAAACAAACAAAAACAAACAACCAAATTAAAGACTTCCCTGGATTTCCATGCATACTGAAGATAAAGAGCAGAGAGGAGACTGCAAAGTGGGAAATATGAATCTTAGAGTTCAGTATGGATTTTAGTTCTCTTCGCCCGCATTATGGGTTCTTGCATGATTTTGATAATTTTTTTGTAATGTAAAGGTGGTGAATTCTGATTATGTGATTCTTTCCTGTTCAGCAAGTCTTACTTTATACATCTATTCCTGCCAAAGTTTTACTAAGGTGGATATCACTGACCAGAACAGAGATAGTGTGAAGGGTCTTAGAAACATGACATGTTTGAGACCTACCACCAAAGTCACCCATATGGATAATATTCAGGTGTAGTTTCATGACAGTTCCTACCCACTCTTATGAACTCTGGTGTCTGTGAAGTGCAGTGAACATCCTTCCCCACCAGCAGCAGTCCCATAACTCTCCAGGAACTGCTGCATGAATGTGCAATGTGAGACCGTGTTTCTCTCTCAGGTCACATCTGTGACCATCTCTTGATCCGACGTCCCTGGAGGAACATTCAGTGCCTTTGGCACTCCAGTGATTTACATGGCTGAGTACTCAGCTTTGAGCTGAGCGTGTCCTCCAGGGTCTCCCTGCAAGTAGGGGACAGGCACTTCCCTACCAGAGCTTCACAGTATGAGACCTGCTCCCTTTTGGGGGGTGACAAGAAACATCTTCACTGTATCTGACAGCATTGCTTTTGTGTTTGAAACCTCTTCAGCTCTCTGAGCTCCTTCCAAGCACAGAGTGAGCAGAACCTGTGCAGCAGCGTATTCTCAGCTCTGCTAGGACCCAGGAGCATTCATTAGGGAAGACACAAACACCCTTATTCACATCATGGCGCTCACCTGAAGATCAGTCACGCTGTTCAAATGCCAATACAGTAAACCACTTTACTGTTCCAAGGAGATGAAGCATGTGCTATGCAGAGTGAAACTACCATTGCCCAAATGGCACACTTAATGGCAGTGCAGAAAGTTATAGGAAATGAATAATACTAATACTAATACTAATACTAATACTAATACTAATATTAATAATAATAATAATAATAATAAAATTAAAAGAACATGTAAGACTTGGGCCAGGGAGGGAAATAGTTGACTGAGATCTGAAAAATTACAGCAGATTTCTCTGGAATGTGTTCTCCAATACTTTATTAAATCACCTAAAAGTAAAGGACTTCTTCTGACTAAGGGTGTTTCTTCACCCAGGACACGTTCCCACATTCAGCAACAGCTTTTGCTCAACTTCAATTGAATTCTCTTGCATCAGAAACGTCCCTGGGCTCTTACATCACCCTGGCTGTGGACACAGCTGTAAAATCACTCCCTTCCCTAGTGAATGTAAGGCAAAACATTTATTTTAATAGTGCTGGCTAGGCCAATTTCATTCACAATTGAATCAGTGGTTTATTTCCAGGTCTTTTCACTGACCACCCATTCATCACTTCCAACCACAGGGTTCAAAGAGCTGCTGGAAGGCATAAGCTTTTCAAAACCCAGCACAAGTGGAGTGTCACACCCCAAGGGCCAGGCTGTCAGCCATGCTCTGCCATCACAGCCCATCAGCCTCAGCCAGGACCCTGCAGCAGAAAGGCCAGGACATCCACCAAAGATCTCTACAGCCACTGGCACCTTGGGGCATATTTTCAGGGACAGTGGAAAAGGCACTGGTTGAGTCAAAGACGGCCCAACCCACGCTCATCCCACTGTCTTGGTGTCCCCTTAGAGCTGCTGATGATCCGTGGGGAGTAGAGCTTTTCGGGTCCTGTGGTCTTCACCAGCATGTGGCTGCACATAATCCATCGCAGATGCACACTGAGCCCATGTTCTCATTTATTTTCTGGTGAAGGTGACCAAGGGAGCTGAATCTACTTTCTTGTACTACTGCACACCTACTTTCTTGTACTATTTCACAGCTCCTGTCCTGCAGACAAGAATTGTCACGGTGCACCAAAGCTCCCCCTTGCACAACAGTGCAGACAGAGTGGTGCACGGAGCGATTTTCAATACTTCACATCTTAAGAGAAGAGATTTGCAAAAGATATGAAGCTAAGAGGTTTAGACCAGTGATTATCTCAAGGGTGTCTTGCAGCAAGGAGTTCCCATGTACAGCAGTACAAAGAGAAGCCAATCCCCTTCCTCAAATGACTGCCTTGTGCAGGCAGCGGAAGCTAAAGCTAAGAGAGTCTGTGATTTGGAGCAAACACCCAAGACACCAGACTCCAGTCCCTGTAAGCCCCAGTCCCAGCAGGCAGTCAGGCTGACACATACCCAGGACAGCTTGGTTACATTTTCTTGTGGACTCCTACCTTTTATGTCTCCATATTCTGCAATTTTTTATACTTCTCCTTCCAAGCAGAATGATTCACTCTGCTGCCTCTCCTCCTTCTGTCCTTCCCAGCTGCACCGGGAGCTGCAATCAATTCAACAAAATCACTTTTTTCAGCCAGTTCTATACCTGTCTCTCTTGAAATCATGGGTGGTTGCTTCCAAAGTGCTTAAAGTGATCAATATTCAGATTGAACAGCCTAAGTCTCAAATTTTTCTCCAATTTAATATGCACTCTTGGTGCATATCTCAAATATCTGCAAAATGATACTCCTATTAACTGGGCCAACAGCTGATGCAGAGGTTGGATTACCACCACAGTTCATATAATGAATAGAAGAGAAATACAGGTTTTCACAACAATAAAAATTTCAGAGTGACCAGAACCCAGTCTCCTTTTTCAGTTTCACGTCTTGCAAATATTTTGATCAACTTTTCACTCTCTCCTCCAGCTACTCCTGCACTTCAGATCAGCTGACTGTTTCACGGAGCCAAGCTCTTCTGATCCATTAGAAATTTGTCCAGCATCCATTGCTAAAGCCAGTTGGAACACAATTTGCAAAAGGAGAACATAAATCAAGTGTTAGATTTGTGATTTTCATGCAAACCACACAGGAGTCAGTGAGCTACTGGCTCAGTTACACCATCCATTCCTCTAACCAGCAAAGGCTGAGGCCTTTTTCTCTGGAGAACTATACTGGAAAATCTTTAGATGATCTTGGTCTCGGAAGAGGATCTTGAGCTGGGAAATATTTATTTTAGTTGAAAAAGCAATTATTCTATTGTAGATTCTTAGATGGAAAAAAAATCTCATAGGAATGAGCAGAAGGACAGGTATGATTTCCACTTTGATGACATATTGATCAAGAAAAAAAATAACTAACTGTACAACTCCTCTAAAACATTATACAAATGGAGAAAATGATTCTATCTAAAAAGCCAGAAATATGTGTCTTGGAACAAATCCAGATGCACCAAATGTCTACTTTTAAACTCAGTGACTAATGGAAAGAAAGCTCCAGTGATTACTTACAGCAGTTTTAAATAAATATAAACTAGGAATGGCTCTGACTGGATCTGGGAAAACTGACCTCCAGAGCTGAGAAGTGACCCTCAGATTTCAGAAGGATGTAGTATGTGGAAGGGGGAGATCTGTTTGTAAGAGCAGAGCCTGAGGAGTGTTCCATGATGTGATTTCCAGAGAACTCTTAGGGAACCTTGCCCCTGTTCCCAAAAAGTGCAAACACCTCTGGTGTCTTGATGTCTGAAAATTTCCCATGGGAAAATTTGGAGCAATAATCTATGGAGGGGACAGTCCAGCATAGGATAACAACCTCTGGCAGTGTGGAAACAGGCAGTGATGGTGAGGAACAGGCACCCAAACCCTTTGTGCAGTGCCCTGATTCCAGTCTTGTGTGCGTGGGTTGGCTTGCAAGAGCCATGAAACGATCACTGTTTTAATAAACCATTTCAAAGTGTCTGTGTGGCCTGTGGTCAGCTCACACCTCACTCACAGAGCTCCTCAGCCCCTGCTGCACTCGCCTGCCCAGATGTCTGCAATGCCCATTGCCCCATTCCTGTGCTGCCCTCAGACCTGACCCCGCTGATGCCTGGGCACATTCACACCCGTGGGTGCTGCTGCCAAGCACACACCCAGGCTGTGAGACCCGTCAAACTAAACCCTCTCTTTTTCTCTTGGGTAAAGGTATTGTGAATCCAAGCCCTGAACTAAATGTAACAAATCCTCAGGAATGTGAAGTGCAGATGACACTTAAGGCTCAAGGTCTGGGCCATGTCTGTGCTAAATGGTTTGTTTTATCAGATCAGAATGGCACACGCTAATGAATGCAGTGGCACAAATGGCACTGAAGTACTGCCTGTGCATTGCACAGTAATTGTCACACAAAGGATGGCAACAAAGCAGAGACTCACATAAAATTACATTAAAAACTTTAATTCTTGGTGCATCAGGCACAGTGTTTCCATGGATCTGTAATTCCCAGGTTACAGAATTTCCATAGATCTGTAATGCCCAGGGAAAGAATTTGCAGTGGGAAGCAGAAGCTTTCTCTGAATTTGCAGCAAGCAGTTCACTGCTGCTCAGGCTGCAAACACAAACTATGGACAGCTGACATCTTCTGAATGCACATCATCCCCAACTCTGATTTATGTCTGAAGGCTTAAGAAAGATTTATCTTCAGAGCCAGCTCAAGGAGTATTATGTGAAAGGGGAATGAATAAAACAAGAAAGCCATAAATTTCTCTTCCAGTACAAAAACCTGGACACCGAGTAACCACGCAGAGCCAAGAACTGAGTGGAACATATCAGCGTGAATGCTGTGATCTATACTACAAACCTTCTCTAAATTCTTCATTAGCATTCCTTGCTAATTCCTTGCTGGGGGGAGCAGGTATTTATATATCATGAAAAAATATTAATTTCTAAGTAATCTACTGTTTTAAATCACTTCCTGTCTCAGCCTCCTAACAAACAGAGCAGTTAGGATCTGGGGAGAGAGATGCTCTCCCTTTGACCAGACGCTCTGCATAGAACACCTGGAGCTAATTCTGCTTTCTGCTGGCATAAAGGGGATCAAACTTGGCAAATTGTTTTGAATGTCCAGTGTGACTATTGGCAACAGGTCCTGAAAGAAGCAATTTTTTTTTTTAAACTGAATAACACAGACAAACTGGCAAAAATGGCTGGATAAAAATCTAAGCTACATAATGCTGGTTTAATTATATTTTCTGTTTAGGTCTTATCTCCTAGTGATAAGTTCTTAGTAATTCACTCTTGTCCCAGATTTCTTCCCCCTGTGCTTCTGTAGTGTATTAAAAAGGCATTCTGCTGACAGACCTTTGTAAATTTTGGTGGGAAAAAAGGGAGAATTGTCACTGATAGTAGGCCTATGGCCACATGTAGACAAACACTCTCTCTGCAAAGTGTTGTCTACTAGTAGAGAGGAAGCACACAGGAAAGCAACAAGGATGTTGAGCCTACAGAAACTGTAAATGAGTAATCTTTAAAATTTCATTCCTTCCCTGCAGGACAGAGAAGGTAGTAAATTAGGAAAACCCAGCTAAGGGGGTAGAACACTCCTGAGGTCCACGCATGGGTGATGCAGGAAGTACAAACTTCAACGGAAAATGCATGAATGCTAACAAGTCAGCACATTTCCTGGATGTGACCCACTCTTAAATGCATATTACTCAAGTTAAACAGGAGCACAGAGGTTTATTTAGGCAGAATAACAGTTCTTGTAAACATAACAACAATGAAGAAGGAAAGTAAATTCACCTGGGAGACAACAGAAGTAGAAAAACAAAGAAAGAGGTTATTCTAGAGCCAGGCCTAAGTCCAAAACCTGTTCTGTCTCCAACCCCAAGCCCATTGATACACAGCTGACCTCTGTAAAATCCTGGTCAGGTACTTTTCAAGCCCTTGTGCTATTGAGGATAACAATTTACAAGCCTCCTGAAAACAAAATGTGGAAGAGCAGCAACACTGTAAAAGCCAACTGCAAACTATACCAAAACACACACAAGCCTGATGCAAGTACTTGGTCTCTTCAGCTCTTCTTTATATTTATTTAAAAACAGAATTTTTTATATTAGTACTGATTAACTAGAACTCAGCAATCCATGCCCTATTATCAGTGTGAAGAACCAAGGAAATGGGAAACAACAGATTAACAACTTAAAGTTAAAAAAACTATAAAGTCACAAATAGATGCCCTTTCTATTGCCCATGGCCTCATTCTGCAGCAGCATTAATGTGTCTCCAGAGAATAAATAGGGCCATATAATGGCAATTATCGTCATGGGCTCCTTGCAGACATGACCTCACTCTCAGGACTTGGAATCTGCCCCTGACTGGGCTGGAGCTCCGGAGGAATTTTAATGATGGGGTGTGAGGGTCAGGCTGTGATACCTCTTTTGCATAATAGAAACCCATCTCAGTGGGGCTGACTGAGGCTGATTGCTATCTGAGGTCCCCTCAGGGTCTCCAAGGAATGGGTTGGGTCAACAGGTAGCTGAATACTCACACCCAGTGCTTTAGTTACTGTAAGTGCCCTGAGAGAAGTACTAAAAATTTTCTATGATGAAGCCTCAAATCTGAACACTTGAGAAAACCTCTGGTTTGGAGTAACACCTGCTTTCCTCATGGATCTGGAACAGCTTTTGCCTACTGTACCCCAAATAACAGGACAAGGCTCTCTTGGGCTCTCAACTTTTACCCATCTGTAGTTTTGTGTTACCTGCTAGGGATGCCCTTACCCAGAATCTTAGAATGGCATTCAGCAACACCCAGGAAACTGGAGGAAAGTGTGATCTGGCAGTGACCTGTTAAACTACAGACTGCTCACACCTTCACCTGCTGGGAGCTACCAAGCTTGGTGGGAAGACATGTCTGCTGTAATGCACAACCATTCTCGGCTAACAGACATCTCCCAATTACTCTGCAGAAAGCTAATCCCAGCTCCCACTTGGCACCAAATCTAAGTATCCCCAGGACCCAGTTTAAATGGTGAATGAAGCCTTCGTTTTGTCAGTCTCTGCTATAACAGTCCATTAACCTCAGTGAATTACCTTGTAGTCCCCATCCATCAAAGTGTCTGTCTACCTCATGAAATGAAGAGTTATTTCTTGGGTCTGTCACTATGTGCCAGCTCAACAGCTAAAGCATTTATTCAATATGATTAATCCATTATATCCTAACTATGATATCTACCCTGTCAACCTGAAGACATGGACAGAAAAGTTCCCAGGAACACCAGAGACAACAGCAACAGGACTGACAAATCCCATGTGTATATGGCATGACAGGGGCATCCAGGAAAGCATAAATTCCCTCCACTCCCACACTGGCGTTGGAGCACTGCTTCATTTGAGGAAAGTGAACTTCAACAGGAGGCAGAAAGGGCAGGAACAACTCAAGGGGCAGCAAGAAGCATTTCACAAATAGTTCCCAGTGCCTAAGAGAACTGAAGAGACATGTGGTAAGAAAGTGCTTTCAGGGTGAAGATAAGGGTGTTCAGATCCCATGATGAGCATCAATACCCAGAAGTGCCATTCCTCTCACCTGGTGAAATATCTGGGATCTCCCAGGTCTGTACCATCACTTTGGTGTTTAGGCTTGCTGCACCAGAATTCCAGCTCACAGCCTGCAGGGCTGCAGGATCCCCAGTTATGACAGCACTGACCAAATGGAATAGGTCAGTCCTAGCTGACCTGGTACCTGCCATTGCACCTAATCTCCATCCAGCACTGCAGAACAAGGCTAGCTGCTGCCTTTATTCCTTCACTGTCATCTTGTCCTTGAACCTGGTTCCCATGACTTGAAAGGATCTGAAATACTGCAATATCTGAAATACCGCTAGCAAGGAGCCAGCTGTGGACCAAGCCCAACAGCACTGGTGACAGAAGAAAGCATTTAGCACAGAGCATAAATACCAGGGTGATTTACACAGAAGGCAGGTTCTCACTGTTCATTCCTGAATATTTACTGGGCTTGCTTCAATTACAAGGCTTAGTGGCATGAAGTTCAGATGTACGATGCAAAGTATTTTTCTAAGGTCATGGGCGGTAATTGAAAGACGACTTTGATACTCACATTAAAAAATACTGCTAATAGGGAACAGCTCTGAAATCAGCCCAGCATGATTCCTTTCAGTCTTGGTAATAATGAATATACAAGCAACTCATAACAATCTACTCGGTGGAAACAAAACATAATTTGGCTGGTCATTTGCTTTTCTTTGTCTTTTGTTGGGGGAAAGGGAGGGGAGACAAGTCCTGTGGCAATGGCATTGAACAGCCCATCTCCGTTTTGAATCTGCTGAGATTAAATATATCCTTTCAACAACAAAGGCTGAACTCTGATCAAAGCCCCACCAGCAGCATGCCCTGCAGTGGGATACACCAGATCCTAATTCCTGCGAGTGCCCAAGGGGATGTGAGACTCCCATCAGTCAAGTAAGACAAGGACAGGAGAAAGCACCGTAATTTTCAGTTCAGCCCAACAAACCCTGCAGCCTCTTGGCTTGCAGTAACCTGGAATGCATCCTGCAAACAATTAGCAAGATGGCTTTTCCAAGCCTATCAACACCACATGGTTCTTCTTTGATATTGTTTTGTTCTTCTTCTCCTCCCTCCCAAGAGCTTTTTCAGGAACTCCACACACACGCTGCTGGAAGTACAATTATAGGACAGCGTGTTCAGTCAAAATTCATTCAGCATGTTTCTGGGATCCCTTGTTTTTATGCAAGGTCCTCTGTGCCTCTTCTGCCTGCACCCAGTGTGCATGCAGTTGTATGAGATGTTTGGACAAGCAATTACCCATCATGTGTGAATAAGGGCTTGTTTTGTCAAGCAGATCCGTGTGTGCAAAAACGAACAGTCCTGTGTTGTAGTTGTCTAAAATACCATTGTGGCACGACGGTGAGTTACAACATGCACAGGGATAGCCTGTCTCTAAGTAATTACTTGTCTTCTGCATAGACCCTCCCAGAAGCTCCTCTCTACCTGTACTGCAGTCATTTATGTAGGACAAACGGTGACATAAACAAATCAAATGAAAAAAGTCATTTCTGTACTTAAGACTCAGATAGCAGAACTTCTACTATGGCTCAATTGTAGCTTTTTGCAGGATGGAAAGGAGATCTGCACCAGCCACTCACAGGCAGGCAGAGTTTAGCAGTGGGTAAGTGTGTCATTTCCACTCTCACCTTGCTCGCTTGTCCTTTGCTCCTCCTCCTGCACTTAGCAGGAGCAAATCTCTCCCAGCCTTCTGTGTTACCCAAAGGACCATGCTACAGTGAACAGCATACCAAGAGTTTGTGCTCAGAAATTACCTCCAAGTAAGGGCAAGTCACTCACAGATGAAGTGCCTGAAAATGGCAGGTTTGTCTGTTCTGTCCTCTGTTGATCAGGAGAGGGGGGTCCTGCTGCCAGGCACCTCTGCTCATGGTCATTGCATGGAAAAGGCAGCTACAAACTAGGGATAGCCCCCAGAATCAGAAACCATCTCAGCAGCTCCTACTGCCCTGCTGCTGGGGGTGATGGTGCAAGGAACATCAGCACAGTACAAGGACTCTGGGCTGGTGAGGTGGGTTAGCCACTTGCTGCCCCAGAAGGAAATATGCCTTCAAATCTAGGCTGAGCTTTCAATGGTCTATGTATTGTTGATCAAACTATCATGTCCTCTCTTTCTCTCTTAGAAATAGAATAGAATAGAATAGAATAGAATAGAATAGAATAGAATAGAATAGAATAGAATAGAATAGAATAGAATAGAATAGAATAGAATAGAATAGAATAGAATAGAATAGAATAGAATCAGGGCTCTAGGAGTCTGTGCAAGTTACCATAAGTATGTGGTTTTGGAAAATTGATAACTATTAATCTAAATGTTTCCATGCCAAAATTCTCTGTCATACTTTTAAATACTTCAGGAAGATGAAACCACCCACTCTAAATCTGTAGTTTTATTCTGTATCTGTGATCTAGAAATTAATTGAGAATTTCCTTTTCTACTTTTAGGAGTGCAATTATTTTAAGAAACTTAAAGTTGCTGGAGAGGTGCATTTCCATGCATATTGTACAATCACTTCTGAAAAAGAAAACATTAAACCAAAAATACTATCTCCCATCTGTCCATTAGCACTGAAATATAACCAACTAAGCAATCAATAATATCAAATCAATCATAGAATCATAAAATCATTTAGATTGGAAAAGACCTCTAAGATCATCGAGCCCAAGAGTTAACTCAGCACTGACAAGTTCACCACTAAACCCTGTCCCCAAGTCCCAAATCTACACATCATTTAAATAACTCCAGGGATGGTGACTCAACAGCTTCCCTGGGCAGCCTGTTCATATCCCGGGCAACACTTCTAGCAAAGAAATTTTCCCTGATATCCAATCTAAACCTCCCCTGGAGCAACTTGAGGCCATTTCTTCTCATCATTTGTTACCTGGGAGAAGAGGCTGAGCCTCACCTGGCTACCACCTCCTTTCAGGTAGTTGTAGAGCAATAATGTACCCCTCAGCTTTCCTCACCCTCATCTCCCTCAGCTGCTCCCCATCAGACTTGTTCTCCAGACCCTTCACCAGCTTCCTTGCCCTTTTCTAGGAATGCAAATCATTTAAATATTCCTTATTCAGCAACTGGACTTAGCTGCTCTGTTAAGTTCCACTGAAATCCATAATATGTAAAAATTGATGTGCTTTATCAAACAGGGATGTGCTTTATCAAACACGGATGTAGTTACCTGCAGAGCTACACTGCACTGCAGGGAAGGGTTTGCATGGGCATGGATATGGTCTTTTATTTTCTGTGATCCTGTGTTTGTCTGTAGGTCTGTGCATTCCCTTTGTGCCTGACAGCTGCCTGATAAATCACATGGCTGCTGCAAAAAGAGATAAACCCTGCCGCAGCAGTTTGCTGATAACATCAGTGTTCAATTTAAGGCTAAAGCTAAATCATGGAAATCAACAGTTCATGCAGAGATCAGAGATTACGGGGTTTCAGAAGCTAACAAGCAGTGTGACTTTGCTCTGGAATACAGGAAATCATAGTTCAGCTTTCCATAGAAGCATAACAGTGAAAAGACGCGGATTTGGCAAAGCACTACTGGGAATTTGGGGGTAGAAAGAAAACTTCTTGTGACTTTCAAAAAATTTGGTTTAGTA
Source organism: Falcunculus frontatus (assembly GCA_013398115.1). NCBI lineage: Eukaryota > Metazoa > Chordata > Aves > Passeriformes > Falcunculus > Falcunculus frontatus. The sequence continues at coordinate 815,184 of VZRV01009040.1, forward strand.
GTAGTAGTAGCAAGAGTTAAAATAATATTTCACATATTTTCTTCATAAATAGCTCTTTCCTGTAGATCTTTTAAAGGTGAAGGGGTTTTTGTATTCAATAAACACAATCTCAGATTGGGGGCCCACATCAAATGGCATATTTGTGATCTCTGACTGTGTAATAGTCATTCTCAGGTTCATATTTCCTGTGTGAGATTCATGATTATGAGCTTTAAAAATGACTTTATGTGCATGATTTGTAATCATTGGTTAAAAGCAAACAATTCCACAGTTAACTCATTCTGCCAAATACTCTTATAGAGGAAACGTAAGTGGCTGTAATTCAGTCAAGGCAAATCCAAGGCTGTATCCAAGGAGAATCCTTGCTGTATTTCTTCTAAACTAACAGCCCCATCTGGGTACATATTTTTAGTTTTCCGTGCAAAAATTGCCAGTAATACCATGAAGGGATGATTACCTTTTTAACCAGGCAAAGCTTAGATAACAGCCTAACTGCTCATATATTCTTACAGTTTGCACGTGTGTTGGTTGTTGACAGCATAAACTGTAGTCCCAGGCAGAAATCCTAGCCCCACCTGATCTCAAAGAAATTTCATTCTGTTTCAAGAAAAAACAGGATTTCAGCTTCATTGATTCATTTGGATTCATATTGCCTAATTGTCCTGAAAAATGAAAGTTTCATATCATGACTCCTAATACAAATCGATAAGGGAAATGTTTTTGTGAATGTTAGTCCTACAGAATAATCTGTCATCCAAAATGTCTTTTTCCCTTTCATTTCAGCAGAAAGTTTTTGTATTTTTTCTCATACTCTTTGACTTCATGGAGATCTTGGGTGTTTCCCAAGATTTCTAAGCATTAGTGTTTCCACTTCTAAAAGATACCAGCAGCTTTATGTTTTTTCTTCCCAACTCTTCACACCATCATCAGTCTAAATCCTTGGCTTTACGAGCTCTAGCTGTATCTGATGGCCATATAAATGCAAAGAAGGGCATAATTCTGAAGAGTTCATCCTCACATAAAAGCAATTTTCTTAAGAAAAAGAGAATCATGGAAAGATTAATATCAAGATATACCCAAGCTGGGTTTCTTAAGGTGTAACTGTCAGTGTCAGGAATGAGTATCACACGGATCGAAGGATGCATCCCACTTCAGCGGGGGACAATGTTCAACCAGCCCAAACACCAAAGCACCTGAATCTGCTGTTCCCTATGGATTAGATATCCTTGATGGCCTGGAACTAAACAATCAGAAACTCTAGGCACCGACTGGAAGGTCATCTCCACTTTGCCCAAACCAGGGAGGCAGTGGCTGCAGTAGCAAAAGGTCTTCATCACCCTGCATTCTGCCTAATCATTGCCTAGCAATTGGTTTTACTCCAGCCCTGAAAAATTTCTGTGCCCCATCGTGTGTTCCTCAAGAAGAGAAGCAGCTTGGGAGGGTTTGCTGTCCTGCCATGCACTCACAGGGAATGGGAGGAGTACAGCTTTAGGGTGAATCCTTCTTCAGGCTGACTGTTGGAGAGACAACAGGAGAAAAAAAAGAAACATTTACCCAGAAGAAGGAGTGCACCTACCGAATGCTGTTGAACTGCTCTTAATCCTTAAAATCCTATGGGAACAGGATCCCGACTGGAATAAAAAGCTATGGCTCCTACCTAGGAATTTAGGCACTAGGACAGTCAGTCAGCTGTCAGGTGGCAGTAAAATTTGCAATTCTCAGGAGGACCACTGTTTTCCTAGGAGCTGCATTTCCTCAGTTAGTGATGCATCCTCATCTGGTGCTCTCCAAGCACTGGTTAGCACCGTACCTATGTACATGGGTAAGCTGCAAATCCACACAGAGCATTCCGGACACAGTGTCATTAATCAACTGTGTTTTCAACAGAGGTCTCAATATTGCGCAAAACTCATAATTCGCTAAATGAAACCAGAGTGCTGTTCTTTTCCTCCAGCAAGCATTCCCCTTGCAAAATCCAGAACTATTCCATTTAAGTGTTCACAGTTTGCTGAGGGAAAGAACTCTTCTTTTTTTTTTTTCTTAGTATGTGGCAACCAAAACGAAATAAAGTTTTTCCTGAGAGCTGGACAATGTACAACATCTCTCCAAAGTAATAAATATTTGCTTGGTGTCTGACTAAAACCAGGTCAGAAAGATGCATCCAGTTTTCTAAAGCAATCACTGGCAAACGCCCATGAACCCGGGCCTGGAGGCTACAGACAGACTTTATCTTAGGCAGTGACTTAGGTCTTCCATCAAATGCTGCTTGAGAAATGGGGCTGAAAGAAGAAAAGGACAAATCCTGAAGGAAGGAAGGATGGATGGATGGATGGAAGGATGGACGGATGGATAGATGGAGGGATGGATGGATGGAGAGCTCTCCTTCTTTCCTTTCATCAGGATCCCTGTGAACCAGATTCCATGTTGGTTTATATGAATACAGTCTGCTCTGGGGATGTGGAGTTTCACTGCTGCTCCTGCTGTGGTTTCCATTTCATAAGTTTGTGCTGAGAAGTGAGAAACCAGATTGTTACCACCAAGGTCTCTGGAATCCAGTGCCAGGTTTTAGCCCTGGATTGAAACACATCTGATAACTTCCTGGTCTTTGGTAGCATAGGAGAAAAAAACAGCTTTTCGTGTGAGTAGTGACTGGAGCAGCCTGACAAGCCAGTGCCCTACCAGAAAGCATTTGCAAGGTTTCCTTGTCTTCATCTGTCCAACAGGAGAGTTGCAGCAGGTTTCTACAGGCTCGGATGAGTTTCTTTCTCAGCTCAAGGACCCACCATGACATCTTGTTTACTTTACTTTTTCAGAGAGAAGATTGTTTTAATATATTGAGCAGTTTGTTAGTCAAGTTAATAACTTTTGCATTACTAGGAGGATATGAAGACAGCAAGACTTTCTGTACTTTAACCACACAGTTGACTCTTGCAAGACCATTGGCAACAGCAGCCAATTATGCTGCTCACATTATGGCATACATAATTCCCTTCCTCCAAGAAAACAACCGTGTGGTTAGATGCCAGCTCTTTGCCTGGGCATGCACAGTGGAGAGCTTAGCCTCTGTTTAGAGCTTGTGATAGGCAAGCGGATAAGGTCCTGTTGAATACATCCTTGACATCTGCCCTGGTTCTGAAGATAAGATTTGATACGGACTCGTTGAGTGATCTGGGTGAGCCTCAGAGTTAGTAATATGCTGGCTAATGATTTCTGCCTCGCAGACATTTTCATCCGGTCACAGAGCAAGTGAGTGATGGAAGCTATAATAAAAGATCTAACTCTTTTGTTCCAAAAACTATTCTCTACTCTTCTTTTATGCCTATATATCAAGTGCTACAGCTCTTGCCTCCCACTGAACCTTTCCACAGTGACTCACTAAACTTTGGAGACTCTAAAAAAGGAGACTCAAATCCCATCCCAGCTAGGCAATATCATCACATTAGATATTATTAGACTCACTAGTCTGACTATTTCAGAAAGTCTGTTTATTTCTCTTCCATCCTAGAAGCAGAATCTGAACAACTGATTAAATCTCTGTAACTTACATAACCAGGACCTGTATGAAAAATTTTATCCAGCTGTTTGTACCACTCAGCGACAGCCTAAAAATTGCATGAGAACTCCCAAACTCAGCAGGTGTCAGCAGCTGCAATCCAGGCTGGCACTTGAACATAGATTATGGCACCAAGTGGGTGAATAGCATGAACTCTGTGTTTAATCTCTTCTGTTATATCCACCTCTTTAAAAACCTCCTTCTACTACACAAGGGAAATTTTCCAAGTGGGTATTATTATTATATTGGCTGTTTCACTCTTACTGCTATGAAGGTGACACTCACCGAAGGCGTGGCTGCTCCAGCCTTTGAATCAATCATAAAATCATAGAATGGCTTGGGTTGGAAGGGATCTGAAAGATCATCTGATTCGAAATCCCTGCTGTGGGCAGGGACACCTCCCACTAGACCAGGTTGCTCAAAGTCACATCCAATCTGGCCTTGAAGACTTCCAGGGATGGCTCAGCTGGCAGCAAGTGACGAAGCCATTGCTTGAACAATCCCTTGACGATCTCCTCTTCTCACAGAAGGGGGATATTTGGTGCAGGTTCTCTACTACTCTCAGGAGAATCAATGAGAAGAGGAAACTCTGAGTTACAACTCGCAGTAACACAGCTCAAGGCAGCTGACTCCGGGCCAAAGCACAGGGTGCCCAGGCACAGCACGTGTCCTGCACGGCACAGGAGCCATTGCCTCTGGGTAGGATGAGCAGCAGGACCGAGGGTTATGGTGGTGACTAACACAGACCAAGTATCAACAGGAAATATTCTGCTGACAGCAGAAACAGCAGAAGTGACCTTCCTCCTGCCGAGCCCCGATGGGGTGTTTTTGGATGGCAGCTCACCCAAACTCAGGTTCTCCTGCCCTGACCTCACAGCCCCTCTGTTACTCAGTACAGAGGTTGGCTGCAGGTTTTGCTTCTCTACCCTACCCCAGTCCCCATGCTCACACAGCCCTAGGGCAAGGTTTTAGCTCTCTGCTTTGCCATCTTCTGAAGCACACAAACTGTGTCTATGGAACAGGGAGTGCCTGCAGAATTAAAGAGATGGCTGCAGGTCTCATCATGTTCTTCGCTTGTCATAAACAAAGCAAGAGATCCTAGGTACATTTAATGTCCTTATTGCTGTGTCCTCTTAAGTATGGGTAACTTGGCGTTCATGGGAGAACAGGGAAATAACACTTTTGCAGAAGGTCATCTGTTTTATCTTGTTTCAGATGCTTGAGGACTTGTTTTGTTTTTCCTGTCCTCTTTATGAGATGAAGATTGCAAAACCCTGGTAATGTGAAATTCACTAATGAAAGTGCCACTGGCACACAATTTACTCAGAGCTCTGCTGCTTCAGAGTTTGGAGATTAACTCTGAATAACCAGCACACATGATACAGTCTTTCTCAAATACAGTGTATCCTCATTAATGAGGATGAAAATAATGAAAATCATGAAAAGCATGCTCTAAATAAAACATTACAATTCTATTTTTTTTAAGATACCTTTTGATTATATGAATTTTGCCATTTGTTTTTTGAGCCTTATGATTTTTCTCATGCCATTTATGATTTCAAAAGAAGAAACAAAAATATTAAGCTGAGAAAGAGAGAGCAAGTCTTCTGTTAAAGGAAATCAGTGAGAGTTAAGTTCTTTGATCACCCTTAAGTTATCCTTTTGCAGTATCTGGAAATAGTTTGGGTTTTTTCCTTAGAACAACTGAACTATGGCTCCCAACTCATTGCTTGTCTACAGAAATTTGGACTTTAAGCAAAACAGTGAACACATGGGCCTGATAATAGAAACAACAAGCAATAAAAATGGAACTTGAACTGCTTCCTTATCCCACAGTATAGAACTGTATTTAAACTGACCTCATCTTCAAAATCAACCTGTCTGTAAGCCTCTGAACCTCACAGTCAAGTTCAGCTGGGGCAAGCAATGGGACTAGTGACTCTTATTATATTCTGCCTTTTCTAAATGTGTGACAGCACGTAAATGGGGACATTTCCTCAGCAGCTTTAAAACACTTCGAGTGCTGACTGGTTTCCATGGCAAGTCAGCATGTTTAGGTAGTAGGCAGGAAACAGGGACCTGCTTGTCCAACAGCAGTGGCTGGGGAGGGCCCTGTGCATGCAGCAGTGCGGGGATTTTGTAACTTCAGACCTCAGATATGGTCAAGCTGGCTGGGACTTTGCATCCAACTGGTTCCTTTTAGTAGCTTCGTTTTAGACAGAGGCATCACAGGTAAATGATTCACTGTTTCCAGACCAGAGATCAGAAGAGAGGTTTGAACACCATGAGATGTCAGCATTGGTGGTAAAATGCCACGTTTTGCTTCCCTGTTTCCCTTACACCCATCCCATATATCACTGCTTCCTTGGCTGCGCTGCTGAAACTGGGGTTGCACTGTAACAAAATCACTGGAATAATCAGGGTTCAACTTCTTTGGAGGGCTGTTTGAGTATGGGAGATATAACCAATACTGGCATCTAAAAACCTGACTGTAACAGGGAGCCCAAAACAGGACATCGTACACAGGATGCAGTCTCACAAGTGCTGAATAGAGAACAGGTTCACAGGGTAATTCAGGTTGGAAAGGACTTGGGAAGGTCATCTGGTCCAGCCACCTGCTCAAAGCTGGGTCAGTAACAATCTCTCTGGCCTTTCTAGCACAGCCCAGGATGCAGCCAGCTGCCTTCATTGTGAGGGTACACTGCTGACTCATGCTCATCTCACCCCCCCTCAGACATCTCTGAGCTAGGCAACCTTTGAAGATAATGACAGAAATAGGTGTCTGACCCATTTCAGACATCTGCTTCAGCAGGAGGTGAATCACACTCCAGCAATGCCTGGTTCCCTCCACTGACTACAAAGGGAGACCAGGGTGATTAGCTCTGATACAAACATCCACACCGGTGGTATTTGCTTTCAGCCGGATTAATCCTGCCTCATAAATTTTCCTGCATCCCCAGATTTTGCTGCAAGATGTCACACGTTTGCGTGTGTGTGTGACATGCACTTGCACTTCCTTTGAATGTGAAGAGAATACAATTAAGAGGGTTATATATATACAACAATGCATCAAACTGGAGGTACCTGAAAGAGCTGATTCATATTCCAATGGCAGATATTCCAGCAAATATCAGCCCTAGTGGTTTCTGAATGTTAGCTTGCTTTAAACATATGGCAGAGATTTTCTTTTTAATGCTAAGTAGCATGAAGATATCTTTCTTTTTCTCTTTCTTCTTCTATTTTAGTAATATCAGTTTGATTTTCTAAGGCAAAATATAAAATTTGCTTTGAAGCAGTCAAGAGTATCAAATTCTGCATGCAACCCGCACTGAGATCATCCTTAATTCTGTTTTTTCTCTGTAAGAGTTTCAAAAAGGAGCATGTAGTCAGCAAATCTGACTGATTTTAGCCCCTGGTGGAAAGGTCAGGTAGAGTTCAACTCCTTTATAATAGAGGAGCAATTCAGGAGGTCTTTAATCGTTTGTCCTGTAGACTAGCACGGTCCTCATCATTCGGTGAACATAATGGTTAAAAATTACATTAAACCTCCCCTTTTTGAGCAACTGCTCTCCTTTTGACCTCTCTGTAACCCTGAATATTACGGCCTGCTATCCAATTTGAATCACAGATGAGTGTTGCACTTTTTAGACGCATGTTAAATAATCTGCCACTTTCTTCTGACTGAAGACAGACACCGTCTATGCAGAAAAATCCGGGCAGATAAGGGAGAAAGCATCACATCCCATTCCCAGAAACCAGCCTGGACAAGCAAAGTACGTATTCTTTTAATAAGTATGTTTTGAAATGTTGAGAAATCATTGATCTTAATCTTAAAAGCTGCCTTTAGCCTCCTTTCATGTACTTTGCAGCAACTTCCTCAGAAGTCCACCACAAGCCTTCCCAGTCATGACAATTTCACATCATCTCCAAGCAACTGACCCTGTGCATACAAAATAGAGAAGGGGATTGTTCATGCTGGTCAGAGCAGGTAGGAAAAAAACAGAGAGAAGACAGGACTCTTCCAAAGTCACTGTGAATAATGAGATTGATCAGCCTCTGCAATTCTTACTCCATGAAAGTTGTGGATATCCAGCTGCTTGACTCCTTATTGCACTTAGACTACTGTGTCAGCTGAGCATGGTCTAAACATTTAATCCAATGCAAGGGGGTTTTCAAAGCACTTGCTTGGGTCTTAGCATAGCATTGACAAGCATTCCTTCAATGATTAAGTTTTCTATGGAAATATCTCTCATACAGGTCCCTGGAGAAATTCTAGGGGGTCCTTGGAACAAGTGCTTTTGTAATGGACAAGGGAGCACAACCAAAGAGGAGTCTCGCCATCATGCTAGGAGGCGTCTGAAGCAGAAACTGGTGTTCTCCAGTTGGTTCCATCTCTTTATTTACGCCTTTCTGCATTTTTATGTTCCTCAAGTTCAGAAGCTGACAGACAGCTCCTCCCTTATCCTTCTGTTTCTCTGCTAGTTTAAATTTTGGCGTTGTGTGTAACTCCAACCACACCGGAATTTATACCTGGCCTGGGAGGACAAAGATGCTTGTTCCTGGAGAGAGATGCCTGAGCTCAGAAACACTGTGAGCTGTGTCCCAACAGCAGTGCAAACCCTGCTCTGTCAGGGACAGGAAACAGGCATTACAGGTAAACAACAATGGGGAGGTTTAGATTGGATATTAGGAAAAATTTATTCACGGAAAAGGTAGTCAAGAAGAACCACTACCCAGGGAAGTGGTAAAATTGCTGTCCCTGGAAATGTTCAAGAAGTGTGCAGATGTGGTGCTTAGAGATGTGGTTTAGGTCCAAGGTTTAGGACCTGGCAGTGTTAGGTTAATGGTTAACTAGGTTAAATCCTTTTTGTATTTGTTTATAAGACAGCTAAATGTGAATTCATGTTCAGGATGCATGACATAGTGATTGACAATAACCCTGGATTTATCACTAGTAGTTCTAGCTGAGGCACATGTCCACCAGTTTCACAGATGGGTATAACATATCCAAATCTCCAGAGAGTATTTCAAAGGATGCATAGACCTCAGACATGCCTTGCCTAACCTATACATGCACCATACGCTCCAGAAACATGATCAGCACTTTGGATGACGCTTGTTACCTGACTGCTGAGATATTACCAAAATTATAACAGAAAAAAACCCCTATTTTGAAGCAAAAATGCTGTCACTGAGACTAGCAACACAGCTCAGACTTCGTTGTTTTAAATAAGTGTCTCATATTTTGGGCAGAATGAGTAAGATACAGCAGACATTCAGCGCAAAAGGATCATTTTTTACTCAGGAAGTTGGAGATTTAATAATAAATGTGGCCTGAGGATTCAAGTTTATAGTCTGATCCTATGGGAGCTTCTGAGCACTCAGTGCCTTTGAAACAAGCCAGCAGTGTCTGTGAGAGATATTAAATGAGTTCCTCTGGGCTGGGCAAAGGCCAAGGCTGTGAGTGAAGCACTCCTGCCCAGGAGACAGGACAGACAACCCCAGAGAAATCAGCAGGCTCATTCTGAGCAACCCAGCCTCCGCCCACCACAGAACAGCTCATGCCGTGCCTCCTCTGGGGCTTCTCCTCATTGTCCATGACCCACAGCCTCTGCCTTGCAGTTCAGTTGGACAGACACTACACCTGGACTCAATCCATCTTCAAGGTCATCACACCCACTCCAAACACTACTTGCAACAGTGACTTCCAAAAAAAATAAGTCATCGAATCATAGAATCACAGAATGGAAGGGACCTTAAAGATCATCTCGTTCCAAGCCCCCTGCCATGGGCACGGACAACTTACACTAGAAAAGGATGCTCAAAGCCCCATCCAACCTGAACAGCTCCAGGGACAAGGCATCCACAGCTTCTCTGGGTAACATGTTGCAGTGTCTGAGCAGCCTCACAACAAAGATGTCCCTGTACATCAAGTTTTTCTTAGTGCATTGTCTCCTTTTACACCTTTTTATGAAAGTTGCAGGAAACATCACATTTACACAGCAGGCAGGGAGTATATGAAAGTTTAACAGTAAGGCAAAGATCAAATAAACATTTATCACAACAAAACCCCTGGCAGTTTCTGGTTAATCTCAATCTGCTCTCTGGTAGGAGTACAACAAGTGCTAAATGTCAGTGTAAAGTCTCCGTGGAAAGCCAGCTCTTAAAAAAAGTGTTGCAAATGTCACATTTGTTTCCTCAGATCATCCCATTTCTCCAGCCATCTGTGAGTGGGGTCTGTACACCCCTCTATAGACGTGTATCACACGTGGCTGCAAGTCAGGCATCACTTCAGGGCCACTGCAGCAGGAATGGCAGCAGCACCTGCTGCTCCACTATCTGGGGTGACCTCATAGCTCAGGAAACGCCTGCTGTCAGCACTTGCTATCTTCTCTAAGGGCTGATAAGGTGATGATTTTAAAATCTGCATGTTACCTCACCTGCCCCCAGCACCAACTACTGGCTGAACATATTGTAGAGGTACTCAAGCAGTTTATTGCAGCTATAAAATTCGTGTGCCACTCATAAGCATTTCGGTAAAACATTATGCAGATATTTCTATCAAATACATCCTTCATGTCATTTGTTAAAGTGAATAAAGTCTCTCGTGAGGTCTCACAAGTACCTGATTTGTGGTTTTTTGAAATCTCATGTATCACCGTTGAAAGCTATATGAAAAGAAAAAAATAGCTTAATACAGAGAATACAACAAAGGACACACAGAAGGCACACTCTCATATCAGGGCACAACATCCCCAGGGAAGAGAAAAACAAACCCAGAACCTGTCTGGGCAGCCCAGGAACACCCCCACTGGCAGACAGATTTGTCAAAAGGCAATTTGCTCTTCTCTAGTACAACCCAACCCAGTGAGAAATGAAACTGGGGGCTGCTGGGTGCTGGGGATGGATGCCCGGGGGCAGGTCTGAATGGAAAATGGGGCATGGGGAGGAGGGGAGCTGATTCACATTTCAATGGCAGATGTTCTAGCAAACATCAACCCTAGTGGTTTCTGAATGTTAGTTTGCTTTAAACATATTTCAGAGACTTTATTTTTAATACTCTAGGTAACATGAAGATCCTTCCATTTTCTTCTTTTACTTTGGTAATAGAAAGCTGATTTTCTAAAGAGAATATAAAATTCTGCTTTGAAGTAGTCAAGAGGACCAAATTCCCTGCACTGAGATCATCCTTAACTCCGGGTTTGGTAAGCAAAACCTGAGGGGCTGAGGCTGTGAACATCCACGTCAGTGTGGGGACATCCCTGAAGGTCCCATGCCATTGTAGGAGCACCCTTGAGGGACTGCAGCTATGGATGACCCACACCCCCACACCCTGGAGGAACTGTGGCCATGGGGAAAACAGCAGTGCAGGGACACCCTGAGGGACTGCTGACAGAGGTGACCCTCACCACACTGGGGACACTAAAAAATCCCTTTGAAGACAAGGTAGAAGCAAAGAGCAGCAGAGAAAAACATACAGAAAAAAATGGTGTCAGAGAAAATGAATAAGCAAAAAGCATCAGCAAGATACAGTTCCATACATGGCCTCAAGAGAAATGATGATGGCACCAGAGAAATGAGAGCAGGATAACTGTGACATGGGGTGAAAGTCAGGGAAGTTGAGGCTAGGAAAGGGGACATAATAACTGTTTGATTCAGAGGAAGGAGGACAAAAAGTGTTTGTTTGTGTCTTTTTTTTTCTTTTTTTTTTGGTCAATATTAATCAGTCATCAGAAATTTGTGCTGTTTGTAAATAAATTAAGTAAAAATTCCCAGCACTGAGTCTGTTTGGCCTGCAACTTCCCTCTCTAGAGGAATTAATGTGTTTGAGGCTTTCATCAAGGAGCTTCCCTGGTAAATCAGCTGTCTCTCCTCAAAGAAAAAGGCACAGAGAGCTGCCAGGCACACCTGATGCCAGAGACCACACACAGACACCATTTACTCCTTTTTGGAGGATGAGAGGAGCAGTGTGTTTTGCTGCAGTTTGTCTAGAGGCCATGGAAGCCTTTGTGCAGTTTGCTTTTGCTTTACACAGTGCTCGTGCCACGCGTTCTCAAAGGAGACCAGGCACTGAGACAGAATCAGCCAGTTTCCAGCATTTCCTCTGTGCACTGAGTAGGTTTGCTGTGCATGTATCCTTTAAACAGCCTCAGGCCAGGCTTGAACCAGCAATGCTGCTGAGCTGAGGAGACAAATCCCTGTGCCCAGGGTGGGAAGATATGGGTAACAGGCTTCTCTGTTACAGCTCCTTCTTACTGAAGCCTACTTGGTGGATGCCTGATTTCCAGGCTTTTTAAAGATGTGCAGACTTTCATTTACATCCCTAAATACATGGAAATTTCTCAGCTAAGTGGGATTTGTGCCCACATATCTGCATTCCTATTTGGATGGGAGTAATTAACAGCTCTAAATTTTTTTTTTCTCTTTGGAAAGATGAGGTTATAGTCTTCATGAATTCATTTCTTATTTGAGTTGTTGCCTGTGACAGACCACACACAGTCTCTACTTGTGGCCCAGCACCTCGGTCTCTCCCCACGCTACACAGTGTGTCTGAGTCCATAGAATCATAAAGCCTGGAAAAGTTCTTTGAGGTCATCAGGTCTAATTATTAATCCAGCACTGCCAAGCCCATCATTAAACCATGTCCCCAAGTGCCACATCTACATGTCTTTTAAATACCTCCAGGAATGGTGACTCAGCCACTTCCCTGGGCAGCCTCCTTGTATGCCTGATCCCTGTTTCAGTGAAAAAGCTGTTCCTAATATCCAATCTAAACCTCCTCTGGTGCAATTTGAGGCTGTTTCCTCTTGTCTTATCACTCGTTACTTGGGAGAAGAAACTGACTCCCACCTGCCTACAACTTCCTTTCAGGTAGAGAATGAGAAAATCTCCCCTCAGCCTCCGTTTCTTTATCAAACCTGACTTCAAGCACAGTTCCTGACTGTTCTGCAGCACAGAGCTAGAAATTGCTCTTTCAGCAAGCCCTCCTGATAATAAACTGTTTGCCAAGATGTTTGTGGGCGACAAACACGAAGATGAGTGTAAGTCAGGGCAAATGTTTTTAAAATTTCACACGTGTTTATTTTCATTTTTTCCCAGTATTTGTCCAGCTGTCTAATCTTCGTAAGAACTGCATAATTCAGGTTAACTCTTGCCCAGTGAAAAAATTTCATGCCAAATTCTCCCAGGCAGAACTAGAGGTGGAGTTTTCAGTAATGTCACCCCATCCTTCCCCCACACACCTCCCAGAAAAACAATCCAAAACAATAATGTCTCTAATTTTCACCTTAAACAATATACTGTGGTCAAAGAAATAAATTTCTTCAAAACTCTAAAAATAATTTTTATCCAAGAAAATATTCTTCCTTCAAGCCCAACCCTGAGTCATGGTGTCACTCAGATGATGAGATTTATCCATGGTTTCAGTTATTACAGTCTTCAGCACAAGTCATTTTACCTTTAGTACGCAGCTCCCACCTCTGCCTTTTTAAAACCAAAATTTTCAGTGTATGCCAGTATAGAAGCTCTGGACAAAAAAAACCCTCTACTTTCCTGCATGCAAAACTCAAAATGAAGCTACCCACCTACCACTGATATCTCAGAAATACACCCCCACATTTTTCCTTGCTCTTCTCCCACACTGTGCTACCTTACCAGACTCAGTAACTTGGCTTCCAGCCTCAACTTACTCAGAAATTTAATTAGCAACAGAAACGTGAAGAAGCCCCACTCCAACCCCCACACCTTACAAATACACACTGGCGGCCTAAGACAAACAGTGACATCCTAGTAAGGTGTTAAAGAGTCCACGTCCTAGGCCAGTATGACACTGTTATGGGCCAAGAATAGGCCATGAAGGTCTTTAAGGGTCTCAACCAATGCAGTAGAATCACACAATCATAGAATGTCCTGAGTTGGAGGGGATCCACAAGGATCATCGAGTCCAACTCACAGCCCTGCACAGTACCATCCCCAAGAACCACACCATGTGCCAGAGAGCGCTGTCCAAATGCTTCTTGATCTCTGGCAGGCTTGGTGCTGTAGCCTGCAATGAGGTCTCCCCTCAGTCTCCTCTTCTCCAGGCTGAACAGACCCAGTGACCTCAGCTGTCCCTCACACAGCTTCCCCTCAAGGCCCTTCACAGTCTTCATAGCCCTCCTCTGGATGCTTTCTAATAGCTTTATATCTTTCTTTTCCATGACAATTTTGGCAAAGAGAAGGCTGGAGGTGTTTCTTGTCACCTCCTGCCTCTCTTCCTTCTCCATGTCCACACAACAGATCCATTTTTACCATGCCCAGAGGATCCAGTGCTCCCAGGCAGGACTCTCAAACCCTCCCTGGGAAGAACTGCAGAGAAAGAGACTTGGCTGCATGGAGAGAAAGGCCCCCCTGCACCCAGGACTGCATTTGCTCCATGAACCGGCCCGCACATCCACCAATGGCATGTGTCACACTGGACAAGATCATCCCACCCAGTGGCTTAGTGGATGCTCCCAGCCACAGGTCCAGTCATGCTGGACCCACACTCCCTATTGTGTCTGTGGGTCCTCCCCAGTCAATGTACTGGGATGCTGAGCAGGACCCAACATAATCAGGTTTGTCCCTTGTCAGGGGCAGAACAGCTAGAATTTCAAGTCCAGCATCATTTAATGCTGAAAGTTTGTAACATCTCCAGTAACGCTAAAAAAACAAGGTGCATGCTGATCTCCTCTGCTGAAGAAATCAAGAATAAGTCACTCAAAATCCCCTTATAGTTAAGTCAAAAAAACCCCTGGATTATTTCAGGTTCAGGATGGCAATGACCACAAGTTGTACCTCAAAGGGGTCAGATTTGGCCCTAGGAAACTTCTTAAGCAGGAGAATGATATAGTCCTAGAAGAATAAATCTCTGCCATATAGAGGGATAGTAGAGCCTGCATCCTTACAGAAGAAGTGTAAATCAGACTAGCAATGGCTTTGTCTGATGCAAGCAGTAGTCCTGCCTCCAGCTTGAGGATGTACTAGAGACCTTCAGAGGTCCCTTACAACCAGCATTCCAATGATTCTGTGAAAATGCAACCAGAACTGAGAGCTGTATACAACAACTGCTTTATTATTTGAATAATACCATTTACTCCTACCTGCTTGGAAGTTTATTTCTTGCCTACATGTTGCAATGCCATATCTAAATACTTCTCAGGTTTTCTATCTGAAAATTCTAACTGTGGCACCTACAAGCAATCTGTTCCTTGAAGGCTCTTTTCCGTTGGCCTGAAGTTCATCTCCCTCTATAGAAGTAAAATAGGGAGTAAGAAAAAGGGGATAAGACTCAGATAAGGTAAAAACTTAAAGCTTAGTGAAATCTGTCATCAGATGCTGAGCGTCCATCTGACCTTTTCAAGTATAAGACCTGCATTGCTACACACATTTGCACACCTGTGTCATTAACCCAGAGCTCATAAATAATGTTAGATAGATTAATTTCTGATTATACACTAAATTTAATGCTGGAAAGGACTATCTGAACGTTTGTTTTTACCTCTGGAATATCTATAACTTTTGCACTTAACCATTCATACACAAATGACAAGCTTGTGCTTGACAACTTGTATCTTCCAGAAAGACTTTACTCTCACGGAAATCAACATTCTAGTTCACATTAGATGCAGAAGTGGGATGGCATCATGCCTTGTTCGGGTCATTAGGAGGTGAATAGAACTGTCACTTTCTGTGGAAAATGTAGGAAGATAGACTTGTGTTGCACAACTAACAGAAGAAGAAGGGCTAATGCTACACAAGTAAGCATGTTTCAGTATTATCCTGGCCATGCTGATCTTCCCTGAAAAGATCCATGAAATGTTTCACAGCTCTGCTCCCCCCAGTGTGATTTGCAATCTCCCAAATGCTGATGGTGCTGAATTCACATAAAGAGACTGAAGTATTG
This sequence comes from Falcunculus frontatus, assembly GCA_013398115.1. NCBI lineage: Eukaryota > Metazoa > Chordata > Aves > Passeriformes > Falcunculus > Falcunculus frontatus. Next base: position 830,660 of record VZRV01009040.1, read on the forward strand.
CGGGAAGACTGACACCACCATGTCGGATTTGCTCTTTGTTACTCCGCAGTTTTCATCATGCCCCGTTAGGAGTCTTCACTCCTTCTGCACAGGGACTGAAAAGGTTGGTCCTTTCTGAGCAGTGTTGACAGGACTGGGTTGCAGCAGGGCAGTCTCACTAGATTTGCACAGCTATTCTAAAGATTAAATGTGGCTTGGACAGCTGGCAGGCCCTTCAAGCTGATGCTGTTCCCAGGGAACAACACCAGCACAGTCCAGGCACCTTCCCCCTGATATGAGAGAGAAGACCTGATGGGCCCTTTCCACAGGGAAAAGATTATAGAGGCTGCTCATGAAGATTGATCCTGCTGTCCAGAAGCCATGGGTTCATCCTCCCCTCATCCTGGCAAATCCTTCTGGGACTCACCAGAAAACAACCACTTACTCCTCTGCCTGGATATTAGCTCTCAGAAGAGTAGAGTGAGGGTTGGCAAGAACAGTTTTTCCTCACTTGGTGCTGCTTTCTTGCAATTCAGTGAAATGATCCACCCAAAGAGACACAAATGCTGCATTTGGTAGGACAGGTCACTACCTGGTGAAGCAAGCCCAGAGGAGGGCCAGCAAGATGATTAGAGGCATGGAGTACCTCTTCTACAAGGAAAGGCTGTCAGAATTGGGTTCATTCAGCCTGGAAAAGAGACAGCTTAGGGGTGACCTAACTACAGCCTTTCAGTACCCAAAGGGAGCCTACAAGGAAGATGGAGAGGAGCTTTTTACAAGAGCATGTAGAGACAGGACAAGGGGGAATGGATTTAAATTGAAAGAGGGTAGGTTTAGATTAGGTATTAGGAGAAAGTTCTTTACTGTGAAGGTGGTGAGGCACTGGCACAGGTTGCCCAGAGAAGCTGTGGATTCCCCATCCCTGGAAGTGTTCAAGGCCAGGTTGGATGGAGCTTTGAGAAACCTGGTCTTGTGGAAGGTGTCCCTGCTAATGGCAGTGGAGTTGGAACTAGATGATCCTTATGGTCCCGTCCAACCCAAACCATTCTATGATTCTATGATTTCATCTCCAGATAAAGAAGAGAGAAAAAGCAAAGGAAGATGAGCCATCTGCTGCAGGACTCAAAGTCCATGAGTTGGATGTCCATGCCAAGCAGGACAGACAAGTTGACTTTCAGCTTTCATCCACCCTGTGGCATGGATAAAAAAAAATGTCCTGTTAGAGCTCTTTCATGCTGATCTGAGAGATTTCATGTCATGGTGCGGTAAATATAAGAGCTTCTCCTACAGCTCTGAAAACTTGGCTGTGAGTGCTTACAAAAAATGTGACTTATCTCACAAAATCCTCCCCTGCCCCCTAGAAATGTCACTGCACCAGAAAACACAGCTTGCTTCTAGAAGGATGACATGACTGAGGAACTAAGGCAGGCCAGAAATATCCTTGGGCTGGCACACAGAGAACACAATGCCAAATGGGGACAGGATGATGATGGACAAGATGAACGGTGTCATCGTGACCTGGCACCATTCTCACACTCTTGTGGTTCACTAAAAGGCACCACAGAGAGGGTGGAACAAAAGTATGACACTTTCCTGGCTATTTAATCTCACTATCGAATGAACAAGGGCATCTTTCAGATGCTCAGGCTCTTAACTATTTGCAAAAATATTAGAAGAGCATTTTGACAATTGTGAGAAGCAGGCCGGCTTCAAAGGGTAGCATGAACAAGCAGCGAGTCCCTCGGGAATGCAAAAAAGGGGCCTCATAAACAAAAAGGGACAAAAGTGAAAGAAAGAATGTGGAACAACAGCTACAGATCATACGGGCAAAGTTCAAAAGTAAAAATAATACTTATTCATGTTTTAACCAGGATGCCGTGGTTCATCGTGTGGACAAGGCAAGGTGGCTAAATGGGGATACACACACAGGGCTGAAAAGGAGATTGTCTGAGGGGAATAGCAGTCAAGGAACCTGGTACACTTGAACCAGGGACTAAATTACTTCTATCCCAAGTGTTACAGACACACATATCACACAGGAAACTGGGTCTGGTAGTAAGTCTGTCTGAACAATTCTACCAAGGAAGGCTGGCTTCCTGAGTGGTGTCCAGAGTTTGGCTTTCTGAGCCTAGGAAACCAGAGGCTAAAAAGGTGTGTTAATTGCTTTCTATAAACACAGCAAGGAGGAAAGGGAAAGCAAACAGAGGAGAGGAAAGGATCCATTTAACCTAAAGCACAGGGTTGGCAGGAGAACAAATAGGTACACACTGTCCACAAATATACTTAGGCTGAAAATTAGAAGGCTTCTTGCCTCTAAAGTGATCAGAATCTCTTCCAAAAGCAAAACATAACATTTCTTTGAAAATAGACTTTCATGGTGAATTCTTTCAAAAGCTTATAAAAGAGACTTCTGTGATAGCAGGGGAGTTGGCTAATAAGCTGAAAGATCTCTTGTTTCTAAAAACAGCTGTCTAGATCCAGAATAGTTATAAGAAGGTGGTTTAAAAATATTTATTTTGCATGCTTCACTAGAAATCATTCAGCCCGCAATCATGCAAAACCCCACTGGTGCCTCCATTGACTTCAGCGAAGTCAAGTCCTGTTTGTGAACCTACAACTCACCTATTGCTACTTCAGCTCCCTGAGGGCAAATGGAATAGGGGAGAAGAGCCCCCTATAAAATATTAACAAATACATTTCTTCCCCCAAATCATAAGAAACAAGATAGAAAAAGATGTGGAGTTCATAAGCTCTACTGTGGAGCTACAAAGCTGTTCTGAGAGTGCCACCGGCACCTCAGAATTTCATACAAATCTTTTTTCAATTAGGGTGGTAAAGCACTGACAGAGGTTGCCCAGAGTGGTGGTGGATGTCCCATCCCTGAGAATGTTCAAGATCAGGTTGGACGGTGAGCTGAGCAACTTGATCTTTAAAGGTCCCTTTCAACCCAAACCATTCTAATTTTGTGTGATTCTGTGACCTTGGTTCTCTCTAAACCAGTGCCTGTGCAGAGTTACTCCAGTGCAGCTGTGATGCTCCAGGTTTATGCTGCATCTTATTCTGCAGGAGCCTCATTCTGTGCAGAATTTGAGTGGAGCTGGGCAGTGCCAGCTGCCAGCCAGGAGCCCCTGACTGCTCTCTGAATATTGTTGCTGCATCGAGGTTCACAGAACAAAAGCAGGGAGGGACACATGACATATGCAAATCTTTGAAGCTGCAAATGACTTTCAAAAAACCCACTAGTGGTTAATTTGCCAAGTGACACAGAAGACAAAGTGCCACATTTTCCCTCTGTTTCCCATGGAGCCCAAACTCCCAGGGCAGCAGCTTTGGAGAGGGATATAGCTGAGCATTTGACACATGCATTATTTTGGGCTGTAAGAGTTGTTAGTAACTTTTTGTAAAAACAGTCCACTAAGTTCTCTCCCTGTTCCTTTCCAGCCGTTTTCACTGCCTCATTTGCTGGGACTTTTTACTATGATAGGTCATTTCATGCGGCTCATTGTGTTGAGATATTTTAGTACATCGTTCATGACGCAGCACTTTGTACTTGAAATAAATTCTGTAGTCTACTTTCCCGGCTTTTTTTTTTTTTAATTCTGGCAGGTAACTGACAAGGGACAAGCTGACCTGCATTTTCTCAGAGAATTCATGCTTCTTAGATTTGTATAGGATGAGATATGGTGGTGTGTGGTTTGCACCTCCAGCCACGGACTGATATTCCATTCCTTATTAGAAATTCAGAAATACCTTTTATTTACATGGGTATTTCCCTGAATTCTAAATAATGCTGAAGCAGTGTCAGCATCAGGATCTACTGTGGGCAGCAGAAAAGAGGTCCAAAGGAGGCCATAAATATGGTGAAGGGTCTAGAAGGGAAGTCATATGAGGAGTGTCTGAGGTCACTTGGCTTGTTCAGCCTGCAGGAAACTGAGAGGAGACCTCACTGCAGTCTAGAGCTGCCTCAGGAGCGGAAGCAGAGGGGCAGGCACTGACCTCTTCTCTCTGATGACCAGTGACATGACACTGTGTCAGGGGAGGTTGGATATTATAAAAAGGTTTTTCACCCAGAGGGTGGTTGGGCACTGGAGCAGCTCCCCAGGGCAGTGGTCACAGCACCAGCCTGACAGAGGTCAAGAAGCATTTGGACAACACTCTCGGGCACATGGTGTGATTCTTAGGATTGTCCTGTGCAGAGCCAGGAGCTGGACTTAATGATCCTTGTGGGACACCTCCATGACAGGATATTCTACAATCCTATGACTACTTCCAAGGGGGAAAACATTCCAGAATGGAAGTTATTTTTGGTCAGTTCAGCACATCCCGCATGCAGCCCTTACCTCAGTCCATGCTCCTTTCCATGTCTACCCAAGCTGTACTGAGCTCTCCAAGCCTACACTCTGCTGAAGCCCGGGAACAAAAGCCCTGGATTTCCCGTGATCTCAGTCAATTCATCCAGTGTTTGGCTCAGTCGGTCGGAGCAAGGTGCAAATAACATCAAGGTTGTAGGTTCAATCCCTGTACAGGCCATTTACTTAAGAGCTGGACTCGATGATCCTTGTGGGTCCCTTTAACTTGAAATATTCTTTAAATCTGTGAATAACCCAGTCTCTACTGCAGGTCTGAGTAGTTCTGAAATAAAGGGAAGAGCTAGAGCAGGATGATCCTGTGGGAATGTGAAGGAGCCACTAAAGGAAAGGAAGGACAACCAAGAGCTTCTAGTCCCAGACACCTCTCTATGGGACCCCTTGGTGATGGGTGTCTGTTTTGAACCTGCTGTTCTGGTTTGGGTGAGGGTTGGGGATAGAGCAACGACAGAGACCCATGCTGGTGGGCTGTCAAGGGGCTTGCCAGGATCTGAAGTCAATTCACAGAGTCTCTTTCTTCCTGCTTTTGAAGATGGATGCTACATCTGTCCTTTCCCAAACTGCAAAGGTTGCGCATGCACTTCAGAAGCTCTATAAAATAAAGCTTAATAGTTTAGAAATTCATCTTGCTGGCCCTTAGGTACCCCGGAGTGTATTTCATCAAACCCTTCCTTATTTGAATCCATCTAACCTGACCGGATTTAAAGCCTCAGATATGATGTCTTAGATCCCTTTCAAAAGCAGAAAGGTTTCAGTTCCTAGGCAGGGCACCACTGACTTCAGGCTAGTTATCCATAAATCTGTATTTCTTATTACCATCAAAGTGAGATAGAGAACTATTTCAGAGTCGTATCAGCACTTGAAAGAGCCTGAAGATCCTGAGCAGAAAGGATGAATTATCACCCTGGGTGAGAATTTTCACTTTTGGAATTTTTTACAGACTTTACTGAATCAGATGCTCCAAATCTGTCCTATTCTTCACTGGAAACTACTATTTCTTCTCCTGTAATTTCCTGGTTTATTGTTATTGTCTATTTTCCTTTAGCACACTGGTCCAAAAGCTATTTATTGTGGGAAGCATGCACAAGACTCTTCCCCACTCAAACTGACTGCTTCGGGTTTCATTTAGAAATGCCATGCAGGAGATTTCTGCCATTTCAGGTAGGATCATAAACACCTCTGTGTTCAGAGTCAGTGAGAATTTTGTTGTATCACTTAATTCACAGCTAGAAAGTGCTCAAAACAGAGCAGGTGAGCCTGGTATAAAAGCCAGCATACAGCAGAATCGGCAGTATAACTCTACCATAAGAAATTGCAACTAGTCTCTATTTGAGTAAAAATTCACAAAGAAGTTACTTGCTCAGCTTTGAACTAACTTTTAAGTCATTCTGCCTGCTTTCACATGATAGAAATTAATAAAAACAAAGGTAATCCCCTGATGTTATGTAACACAAGATGTTTTCCATAAATCCAGGAAAAAATTATAACTTGTGTGCAGTAATGTTGAAGACCCCTGACCATAGCTCAGCATCTCACCCTGTTACACAAGGTATGAACAAAACAAAATCACTGTCCTTCTGCAGCTCACCATTCACTTCAGAACACCAGCTTACACCTCTCCTGTTTTCCTCTGCTTCCCCTCAGGAAATCTCACTGTGGTGATGTGCCAGGGAAGGAGCTGTGGACCAGACTCTGCTGCAGTATGGGATGAACGAGGAACTTGACTAAGGTACTGGCTAGAAGGATGCAAAGCCATGTCCTGTCCCTGAGGGCTTCCTTGCTCTAAGACCAGAGTAGAATCCAGATTTCACAAGAAGGGCTGGGCTCCTAGATTTCGTTTTCATGCCTGTTATTTTTCTTTCAGAGTCCTTTTTAATACCCAATTTATTCAACCAGGGGTGATGGTTACAGTTAAAACCCTACTTAAAAACATAACTGTTACTACATTGAGGCAAAGGGAGAGCCCTAACCTTTGAGATGGAAAGGCATTTCTTCAGATGGTGGGGATTGGTGACACTGAGCACTTCAGGATCTAAACCACTCTTGCAAATTTGTTTTTCAACAAGAATTGAGTTGCAAATCAGCAGAACATCACGTCCTGCTTGGAACAACTGAGCAGTGACAAGCACTTGAGCTACAAAGGTACGTTTAAAAATTTTAACTAAATGGCAGTGCCAGAAAATGGCAGTACCAGAAAATGGTAGCCAGAGTGATTCTTGCACAAGTGCTCCTCCATCAAGCCATGACAAACAGTCCACTGCACCCACACAGGGAAACAGCTCCAGAAACCCCCTTGGAGGCTCCAACAAGAGCCACACACCACCTGTCCCCAGAGGAATACAGAGTGACCCTGGACAACCATAAATGATGTTCCAGGCTCAGTCCTCTGCTCTGCCCACCCCACCACACTCTCCAGGAAGTTCTCCACCCTGAGCATGTTCAGTCACTCACAGTTCAAGCTCAATCTGCCTTTATAACCAATATGTTTCACCTGAGCCAATGCACAGTCTTTAGAGGTGGTTTTCTTCTCAGCTGTCCAGTTTCCATCCATCAACACAACGGCAGGGCCAACATACAGTAAATTTTTTTCATTGTTCACGAGTCTGATTCATGAAGGGTTTCCAAAAATTTACAAGCAAAGGCCACAGATATCCTTTCTGAGCATTTGCAAGGTAACAGATTGGCTTGTGAGTTCATAGAATGGTTTGGTTTGGATTGGAAGGGACCTTAAAGATCATCAAGTTCCAGCCCCGCTGCTATGGGCAAAGACACATTCCACTAGACTAGGTTGCTCAAAGCTGCGTCCAATCCGGTCTTGAACACTTCCAGGGATGTGGAAACAACACTTCAAGTAATTTAAAACAAAAAATCATCTCTTTTGGGGGGAAAACCTCATCCTTTTCTCTGGTCCTTACATGCACCTGCTAAGTTTTGACATTTGACAACTGGCTTGGCCGAGGACAAAAAATGCCAGCCAGGTTTGTCCAGAGAGTGCCACAGACACAGTGAGAGGTATTTCAAATTCACAGGAAGAAACCTCTACATGACAAATTTTGTTCCATCAGCCAGTGCTATCATTTCTGTGAGTGCCCCTAATGCTGACAGCTGAACAGAAAAACCTGGAAGCCCTCATCGACAAAGTGTATTTCCACAAAAATGTTTGGGTTTCATTTATAGGACAGGGTATGTCATGTAACTGTCCTCAAAGGTCTCTTATAATCACCTGTTATACCAAACTGAGAAGACATTTGAAATGTGTACTGTGGCACTGTGCTTTAGATCCAGTATTACCATTCATTTCTATGAACAGTTTGGACAATGAAGAAGATGGAATACTTTAAAATTTTGCTGGCTACAAGAACATCCCAATAGATAAATGGAGAGATTAAAAAGCTTGAAAGAAAATCATAAATGAACCAAACTCTGCAAGACTTAATTGATTACAATCACATGAAAAATACTAAACTTGAGAAGAATGAACCAGAGGCACAGACACAAACAAGGAACATGTAGGTTGGCAGCAGTGCAGCAAAAAAGGGCCTGGAGTTACAATGGATCAAAAAACAAAGATGCACCAACAATATGAGACTCTCTGTGAGACAGGAGATAATTACTCTCTTCTGGCCCACTCTGAAAAATCCTCAACTAGACCACTGTGGCTCAATTAGAGAGAACAGAGACAAACTGGGGAGATTAAAGCACAGCAGCCAGAATGATGAAAGGACTCAAAACTGTGACCTACAGGCAAAGGCTGCAGAACAGGGCTTTGTTTCCTCTAATAAGGGGGAAGTTTGAGGGGCTAAAACTTGCAGCTTTCCTTTGTGTAAAAAGCTCAATATTGAGCTATTGCCCAGTAAAGTAGGAGAAAGATAAAACCATCTTTGCAATGAGAAATGTGGGTGGGTTATTGCATACCTGTACAAAGACCCCTTGACATAAATAGGAGACTTCAGACAGACTATATATGCTTAATCCCATGTCACTATTAATTATGTTTGATGCCATTCCCAGGGAGTTGTCCTGCTGGGGCTATGCCTGTCTAGATCCATATCTGAGCCCACACAGAGCACAGCATCCTCAGCAGATGGAGTTAGTGCTGGACAGCCGAGAGGGGCCCAGAGTGAAAATCTGCCATGACCTGCACTGGATATGAATGTGATCTTCCGCTCTGCTAAAAGCAAAGCTCACGTGTGGCCTTACCTAAATCCTGTATCTGACAGCAGGGGAAAGGGAGCACGTGCCATGTGGGAGCTGCCTTGGTGACTCACAGAAAGGTTTCTTGCCTGTGTTTTAGGGGAGGGAGCACATTTTGCTGTGGGATGGGCAAGTTTAAAAGAGGGGAGGTTCTAAACCAAGGAGATTGCTGCACCATGTAGGCAAATCTTGGTTTTATAACACAAGCAACCATTTGGAACAAGGTCATGACTGTTCTTAGCAACACTGGTACTTTTCTGCAGCAAATTCTACTTCCAACAGCATCCTCCTGTCCAGTCGTAGGCAAAGCATGACACAGAGCAGTATGCAGTGAATTTCTTTTCTAATAACCCCCAAGAGCTTGAAATCCATCAGGGTAAGGGCTTACTACAGTCCTACTGTTGCTAAAGGGAACTGAAAGGCTTGACTCAAATCCACCCTAACAGGCAGCAGATATAACTTCCATCTCCTTGCTGGAGGTGCATCCAGCTGTGCTGCTCCTTTGTGCATGAGCTGTCTTTGTCCTGCATGGCCCATCCCATGCAACAGCAAAAGACTCAGACCAAAAGCTTTCAACCAACTCCGTGATCAGCTTCTGCAGAGTAGCTATTTCTGGTAGAGTAGCCTTGATCTCCATGAGCAGTTGGCATGAGAGAGGTTTGACTGTGTGAATAGGGATAAAGGATCAAGCCCTGAAATATTTTGTCTGAAACAACCTGGGAATGTTCCTCTATGCTGTGAGCAACCCTGCACTCAGTCATCTGAAGTAGCTGCTCTGACAGGATTTAAGTCCCCGTAATTAGGTCTTTCACATATAAAAATCCAAAGCACAGCCTTCCAGTTTTAAATAGTCCTGGCCTGTGTTCACCCTTCCGCCTCAGTTCTGAGCGGCTCTGCCTTGTGTCTGTGGAGGCTGTGTCATTATCCACCCACAGCAGCAGCAGGAAATTTTCCTGGGCCCAAACCTAACTTTTGTTTTAGTTCAGTTTCTGACACCTCTCTCCCACTCCCGTCCTAGGGAACAGCTCTCAGAGAGGGTGAGTCACTTCACAGCCTTGGGAAGACAGAAATGAGGAGCTCGTTCTGGCTCCAGCCCCTTCCTAAAACAGTTTGCATGGTCCGGGGGCAGGCACAGGTGCAACCCCTGGAGGACTGCAGCCAGCACAGAGACCTTTCCCTGTCACTGACTGGGGGTCCCAAAGATCTTACAGAAGGTCTGGAGAATTTTCCCCCCCTGGCCCAGCACACACACACACAAACACAGCCCACATTCCCTCTTCCCAGCTAAGGCGCGACTGCAAACAAGGAGGGGTAAGCCTGCAGGGATGGGCAGCAGGCAAAGCAGCAGCTGCTGGCTGAAGGAACTGCTCGTGCCTTCTGTTGTACCCTCCACAGACCTTTTTCCTTCTCCCTTAGGCTGAGCTTGCTCAGCAGTTTCATCCTCTGTCTCTGCTCTAGAAGACTCTTCACTGCCATGCTCTGCATTAATTTCCCGGCAGCATCTCAGCCACAGAGAAGCCCCAAGACAAAAGGACCTGGGACAGTGGTGATGGTGCTGTTGATCACCTTTACACCCCCAGCATGGTGAGACGATAGTGGGGAGGTCTCTGGGTGGCAACTGCCAGCTGGGAATGTCCTCTGGACAGAGGAGGCAGAGAGCTGGCAGCTGATAGATAGCTCCACAGGCAGAAGTAAGTTGATTTTAGAGACTTTTTAAAGATAGGAAAGAGTTAGTGATAAGGTCTAAACATAATCTGCCATTCAAATGAGAGTTCATGTTTAAAGTAGGAGACTTGGACAACTTCAACAGCAAATAATTACAATTTTCATCCGTGACACAAAAGTTTATGTGTTTGCATGAGTTTCAGAGTGCTTCAAAGAGACGTGAGAATTTAGATGTCCTAAGCACACATGAAATTGAGGATTATTCACAGAACAGCAACATAAGGCTAACCTCACTGGCTTACTCTGCCTGCAAGAGTATTTGTCTAGTCATGGATAATTGTCAGAATGTTTAGAATGATGGTTTGGAAAAGCATAAGAGATTTGGAGACCCATCTGAACCCTCTGAACCATCTCTTTGCAGATGCAGGCTGGCTGCCTCACACAACTGGGCTTTCCTGTTGAGTCCCCTGGCACTGCTGTGTGTTTTCCTGGCTAGACACACCACGAGTGAAACCTCTCCTGTATAAACAGGGCGGCTCTTCATGCAGTCTTAGCCAGGAAAGCAAACAAAACTGAAAGGCAAATGTTATCTGACCACTTCTAAGCTTCAAAAGCCTTTAAGATCAAGCTGTGATGTTGGTATATAGACATATGTTAAAAAATAGCAGCACTTGGAAAGGTAGAGCAAAGAAGCTTCCTGTGGGATGGTTTGGTTTTTTTTCAGACTGGACTTCCTGTCAAGTACAGCCAGAATGAGGAGAAAGGCACAATTGTGTGGATTACGAGGAAAAAAGTCAAAGGTGATCCCTGATGAGGACTGAACAGGTAGGAGTTGTGGGTATGACTGAACTCCAGGGCTCCTTTCCAACCTCAGCCTGGCATGGAAGGTGCTCCAAGCAGTCCCTGGCATGTATGATGTCTGTCACACAGCTCTCTGACACACAGGCATTTCCTCATCAGCCACTTCCACAACATCTGTGCAACATGGACCTGCCCAGTACCTAATGTTATACATAACCGAGTAGGAGAGACTGAAAAAAGCACTGTGAAATTAGGCACATGTGTTCAAATTGCCATGTCAAACTATAACCTGATGTAGATATTGAAGTTAATTATAGAACTTTCATTTTTTTCACCCACCTACTTGCTTTTTTTCTGCGCAAACTCACAATTCAGGCATTCTTTGCCCAACGAAGCATTATGCAACTTGTTAATTAAGGCAGGTAGAGATTTTGCAATCCTAAATTCTGTCTGAGAGGCTTTCCTATGGTACAGGGATCCCCTGGGCTCCTAAGGGCAAGCAACTGGCTTTGGCCATGTCAGAAGCAACCATTTCCCATCTTCCATGGGGGAGACCTCTTTTACAGCATTCCCATGGCAACAGGCGACTAATCTAATACACACACAGCCATCTGACCCATGGAAGCAGCAAAGTCAATTTTGTCTGAACTCAAACTTTTCTGTATGAGTGCAAAGTCACTATGGGGTATGTTTTGCCAATGTTTGGGACTGGCAATTTCTGTTTGCAGAAAGACTGTGCAGTTTTTTTGAGCCTGTGATGAGAGAAAGGCAACTGATCTCAGGCATGAGAACACATGCAACCACTTATCATGGAATTATAGAATTGTAGAATCACAGAATCATAGAATGATTTGGATTGGAAAGACCCTTAAAGACCATCCCATTCCAGCCCCTCCACCTTCCAGTAGATCAGATTGCTCAGGGCACCATCCAATCTGGCCTTGAACACTTCCAAGGATGGGATATGCACAATGTCTCTGGGTAACCTGCTCCTCCCACAGACACATCTACTTAAGAGCCTCTGAGAGCTCAGCTGGGCTAATTCAGTGGCTACAGCCCAATCTCCAAACCAGGCAGCACAGACAACCTGCAGCTGGCTGTAATTTGCTTTGGGAAGGCAGGTGTCCTCCCTCATCACTGCACCAAGCAGTCTCCACCTTCAGGACAAGCTCTTGGCAAAGCCATCCTCATGTGTTACCTGTGCTTACAGACAAGGCTCACAAGCACAAACAGCAGCTTAAATCCAGCAGCTCCCAGGGCTGGGTGAGGTGTCTGCTGCTCTGCTCAAGTGGCACATTGCACGTGAGAGCAGAGCAGTGCTCTGGCTGGGAAAAGGCTGCTTCAGCCAGACAGTGGAGGGTCAGCAAGCTAGGGCAGCCAGCGCTCCTCCGGAGTCTGCAGGAAACCTAGAGATGGGAACAATCTGATATAATTGTGACCACGGGACTGCTGCCTTTCCCTGGAAATACAGGCCTACCTGCATGGCAGGCCCACCACAGCAGCAGGCATACTCATCCCTTACAGTGTACAGACAGCTAGCATTGTGCTCAGGGGCTCTGTGGCCACCCAAAGATGAGGATTCAGTCCTGAACGCATAAACCTAGACGTTGCCCTGAAAATGAAGCAACAATCTGCCCCCTTCTCAGGGAAGACGTGAGCTTTGCCATGGCCGACAGCACTGTCTCATCAGAGGGCACCTTTGTCTCATTTTCAGTGCTAGGAGACTCAGCTCTGTCCTACTGCCTCAGGTGAGTGTTCCTCCTTGAAGGCTTATGGAGGATTGAGCTGGGAGACCTGGATGGTTTCACCTCCAGCCTAGAAATGCCAGAACTGAGAGTGCACCAGGTCTGACAGCTCAGCACAGAGCAAAATCACCGGATATCAGCTCTGCAGGCTTTCAGAAGCAGGTATGAAGGACATGACATGTTTTAGGGTTGCTGTCAGAGGGGGAAAGGCTGCATTCATGTCAGCTTAATGCTGGAGAAGCCTGACCGGGTTTTATTGTTGCTCTCAGCACAGCACAACGTCTGCTGCTCTGCCCAGGTGAGAGGTGGTTATTCATTCACCAAACTTCAAATGCTGCAGGAAGGTCATTTAGCACCTGAGCACACACAAATAAATCATCAGCTGTGTCAAAGAGTCTGAGGAGTTTTAAAAAGCACCTTGGCTCCTCCTTGGTGTACAGCAAAGGCAACAACAGCCTTTGATAAGAGAAGCAAAGAAAGCAATGACTGCCATAGGCAAAGAGTTAATTCTTGGCTACCAGCTTCAGCCCCGGGACTCTACCTTACAACACAGCTTTCTCCTTCAGCCTGTGGAAGAAGAGAGAAAAGAAAACCAAAGTGTTATCCCAGTTTTAATGACCTATTGCTTCAAGCCGTACTTGGGGGAAGCCTCAGACCGAAGGTAAAGAGCACGGAAAATGCAAGGTGCACCCTCAGGACAAGGTCCCCAGTGCATGTGTCTTAATGACAGCCTGCTCTTGGCTTATTTGGCATCTAATTGCTAATGTTTCTCCTGCTCTGTCTTCTGCATTGCAGAAAATAAGGGTGGTCTGGAGAAATGAAGGTCACAGATGGGTAGTAGATATCTCTGACACTTAAAGCCTTGGTAGATGTGAGTGGGGATGGCAGAGCTACGGGGAACAACAGCACTACACCACTTTCCCTTAGCCCACCCAGAACTTACCAGCTGGAGTAACCTTACAGCTTCCTTTGCCTGCAGGGACAAGTAGCTCTGCTAAAAGGAATATTTTTTACAAGGGCCAACTGCATTGGTGTTGTTCCCATGTTGAACAGCCTTGAAACAAAGTGCAAAGCCACTCCCAAGAGAAAATTGTTGTGTCTCTGTGCACAATCCCAAAGGCCCACTGCTGAAAACAAGGAATCACCAAAAGGCCTGCTGCAGGTCTGAAGTAAGTTATTCAGGAGAGAGGAAAGTGGATATTTGCATTCCTCAAGTTCACTCTATTACATGAGCAAAAGGTGACAGATAAATTAATCTCCATAATGGCACAACCACCTCCAGGGCACCCCTTCTTTGACTAGAAAATCATCTCTATGAGCTTTGCTTTGCCAGTGGTTGAGAAGAAAATAATAGAGGCACAGTAGGATGTCCCTGCCACCCAGCTGGCTTACAGAAGAGCAGGGCTCTTGCAGGAGAGATGAGAGTTTGGGGATGAAATAAAATCCTGCCTCTTCTTACTCAAGGCAACAAACCATCCTTCTTCTGAGTGATGGAGAGGAAAGCCTCCAGATGTCCAACTCTTTGGCTTCTTGGGAAAATCTTGCCTGTAGGAGCTCATTTTCCCACACAATTAAACTTATCCCCTTTTTAGTTTAGGTGTCATCCCTCTACAAATTTCAGAGGACTGAAGAGAAGGGAAGATGAAAATAGAATGAATCCCTGAGGCCAGGGAGGCAGCCATTAGTTCATTTTCAACCATAGTTGTGTGACAGCAACTTTCTTGGCACTCACTTGGGTGTGAGGAAAGTCTTCTAGACAGAAAACAAGAAGTGCTCTAATATTCTTGGCAGTCTTAGGTTAATGGTTGGACTCGATGATCTTAGATACCTTTTCCAACCTATATAATCCCCACCTAAATAATTCTATGACTCTATGAGTGTAAGGCTTTGGTGTCTCCTGCTGCACCCCAGCAAACCCCAGCTCTTCCAGCTGGTAAACTGGCACTCATCCCCATAGGCAGAGAATATAAAAGAGAGCAGCAAAGCACACCCTTTCCGAGGGTAGATAAGACTTTCCACACTTTTCTTTTTCCCTCTGTTATCACAGAATCATAGAATATTGTGAGTTGGAAGGCACCCACAAGGACCATGAGTCCAACTCTGAAATGAATGGCCCATACAGGGATCAAACCCACAAGCCTGGTGTTATCAACACCATGCTCTGACCAGCTGAACCAATCTCTGTCATGATCAATCCAACCCAGCATCTCATTTCCATGGCTTTCGTGTTTGACATTAAGCATATATCTACACATCTCAGCTGAAGAGAGGTTTTCCTTCCTGTCAGGCTGGCTATGTACATTAGCAAAGGAGAGCTTAACCGGGCCTTTACAGATCTTCATTTTTCTGTTACGCTTGCAACATCACAAGTTTCATCAATAAACCAAAACCCAAGGCATTTTTTGTGGCATCCAAGCTGCAAATTGGAATGTCGAGTAAAATGAAGACTTATAGGGTTGTAATTCCCCAGGACAAAAGAAGGGCCGCTTCTATAAAACACTTCTGTCAGCTCCATGAAAGTCTTTCCAGCAGGCTTAGCCTATGAAGGAGGAATTTATAAGCTGGCGATGATTAAAAGCCAGAATTGTGAAAATGGCTAGCAGGCCTTGCTTAAAGGGCTAATTTGATCCAAAGCGATAATAGCATAGCTAATGGAAAGGCAGTATGTATTCAATACCTAATTTTATCCTCTCTCATAAATGCAGGGATAAACTCCACAATCCTGGATATCCATTCTGATCACAAGCTGCAGATCTGTCACTTCACATCAGCACCTATAACCTCTCAGATTCCCTTCCAAGGAACATCTGGGGCCTGGCACAGACCTCATCAAGAGTGCAAAAATGGGGAGAAATACAAAATGAATGTCCAGATTCTGCCTTCCTTATATTCAGGTCTGGTTTCAGCACTGAATAAAGGAGTAGAATCTGGCCTGGGTGGTCTCAAAGGTACCACAAGCCAAGGCAGAAGAACCTGCACTGACTCTACCCACTGCTAGTTTCCTTCTCACGCGACTCCAGTCATGCAATGTTCCCCAAATAGAAATTCATACCTTTTCACCTTCAGAGCTGACCTATTTCTGCTCTCTGGTATTCAAAAATAAGTTTCTCTCCATCCCAGGAAGGAGCCATGCTATAAATATCTCCATGCAAGTTTCCTAAGTGCTAATGTTTCTCGCAGAAGGATGCAGCTCCTTGTCCAGAAGCGACAAGCCCGGCTGGGCTCTGCAATGCCTTTACTAATGTCCTTGAGCTGCTGTGGCTGCAGAGCAGGAATGGAGACATGGGCAGGAGCAGCAGCGTTGCTGTAGCCATGGTGGTCTAGACACCAGTGAAACAAAAGTTAGGAAAATCTCTTCAAACTTAATCAGCACTGGTGAGTCCACACTGAGAGTCTTGGGTTCAGTTCTGGGCCCCTCACGACAAGAAAGACATTGAGCTGCTGGAGTGTGTCCAGAGAAGGAACACAGAGCTGAGGAAGGGTCTGGAGAACAAGTCTGAGGAGGGAGCTGGGGGGGCTCAGCCTGGAGAAAAGAAGGCTCAGGAGTGACTTTCTCACTCTCTAGAACTCCCTGAAAGGAGGTTGTAGCAAAGTGGGGCTCCGTTTCTTCTCCCAAGGAACAAGTGACAGGACAAGAGGGAATGGCCTCAAGTTGCACCAGGAGAGGTTTAAATTGTATATTAGGAAAATTTTCTTCCCTGAAAAGGTGGTCAAACATTGGAACAAGCTGCCCAGAAAAGTGGTAGAGTCACCATCCCTGGAAGTGTTCAAAAGACATGTGGATGTGCTGGTTAGGAGCATGGTTTAGTGGTGGACCTGGCAGTGTTAGGTTAATGGTTGGCTGTGATAAACTGAAGGGTCCTTAACAAGTTTGATGATTCTAAGCACTTTAATAAATCAGCTCATATAGGAGGAGGGTTTGGTTGTGAAAAGTGAGTTACCTCATCAGTGTTTTCAACTGTGCCTCATACTGGGCCCTTCAAAAAATAAGACACTGGTTTTCTTAGGTACCTGTTGAACTGATGGAAACACTCAGAATCGTGTAAGGGGAGAGGGGGCCTGAAGGGATAATGTGTCTTGCCCAAGGAATCAACAGCAAGCCCAGGAGCACAGCAGAGGGCTCCTGACACCATGCAGCAACGCACTAGTAGACCACACTTTTCTTGCCTGGAAAGAGCTTGTTAAAAAAATTAAGCCATATAAATACTGTATAAGAGTGATGCAGGCATATATGTGATTGTAGCTAGTCCCACTGGGGAGAGAGACAAGCTAACTGCTGCATGGCACCTCCACACTCTGAGACACACTGATAGGGCTCTTTCAGGGGATTTCTAAATCACCTCCTTGTTTCAAACACTTTTCACATGAAACTAATCCCAGAAATGTCCATGAGTCAGGCCTGCCAAGAGGGATGCAGATCAGAGCAGGTGTTCAGGGTGGCTGAGGCTATTAGACACAACCAAGCCAATAATGGGAAACTTTTATAAGGAACATTAGCCCTACATCCTTGAGATGTGAAAAGACTGAAGGGGCATTTCACACCCCGCTCATTTCTCCTCAGAGAAATGTTTTCACCATCAAACCCCTTCAGAAGCATCAAACCCTCCCACCAACATCTCAGCATGTGCTGCAGTGGCAGAGCCTGTGACTCAGTGACAGCCCCAGAGACCTTGAAATCAGCTGCTGGATTAAATGGACTGTGGAGAAACACCAGGTTTGGGTAATCCCAAGAAATACAAGCTCTGAGACTAAAAAAAGATGTTCTCAGACTGTTAAATATTTATCTGCCAGCTGGGGTTACTATGGAGAGAGATGGCTTCATTGGTAAGGAACACTGAGGGCAGGATTTAAAGACCCTATAAGGAAGAAAAGCAGTTGGGAGAAAAACACATGTAAATATAAAATGGACAGTCACAAGTTCAACACCTTTCAGGCTGTTCATTTGATGAACGTGGTGGTATCTTCTTTGCCTTACATTTTCTGGATCCTGTAAACAGCAGGCAGTTGGCTTTCAAAAGGAGAAGAAGAAATACTGAGAGAGGAAGAAAATTATTTTGTGAGTCAGCTATAAAGGAACATGAGGAGAGAAGAGTCAGGTGCCCCTGGGACCTCCTTGGCCTCATTTACTTCTTATCTACAAGGGTGAAAACATAAGCAAGGAGAGCTGAGAGTTTCCTCAGCTGTCCAGAAATGACACGGGTGAAGGGCAAGCACGGTGCAGTGAATGTCTGTGGTCAGATAAGAGCTGTGCAAAGAGTCAGATAAAGGTGACATTTCTTATCCAGTTATCAAGCAGTCCGGGAGTTTGACAGCCAAGCCACATGTTTGATATGAAAGGAGGGGACTCCCCACATCCCCTCCACACTGGCTGCTCACTGCCAGCTGATAATCTGTCCAGCCTGGGAGAAATACTTCTATCTTTGGAGGGGCAGAATATTTTCCTCTGCCAAAAAAAATACATATAGTTAAAAACAAAAAAGAAAAAAGCTTGTACAAACGGCCTCCAGAGCTGATTAAACTGTTGAGCAAGTTTCAAAAGCAAGTGGTGCCCTACACATATTTAATCCATGAGCTCACCTAGGAAGCATCCCTTTGTTAGGCCAGTGACTACAACCTGAGCAGGGAGAGGACACACCTCGGCCTTGACAGCATAGTTTTGTAGGAGTAATTTGTTGATCTCGAAGCATGAAGCTGAGTTACTGAGCGTGTAGGAGGAATAAATGTTCTGCAGGAGCAGCCCAGCTCTGTCAGTTCTAATCAGTAATACTTGGTTGCAGGCTCTCACCCCTGTTTTTCCTTCCTCACCGAAAACAGAAAAAAAACAAAGCTGCTTTCCATGACTGACAGCTGGGGAAAATAAAATCAGTTGTTTTGGCCACAAAAACGGGCCAAGCATGAGAATCATCAGTGACTCAGCTCCCTGTCACCTTCCCCACTGCTGGTTTGGTGTCGCTGCTGGCGGGAGGCGTTCGACGAGGGGCAGGCGGCGAAAAGGACTCAGGATGGTGGTGCACCCTGAGATGGACACGGAGCTGCTCACAGGAGCCCTGCAGTTGTGCTCCCTGCTGCTGTGTCCTCCCCTGCATGTGTCCCTGTGTGCCAGAGGGACACCCTGCAGCTCCCTAAGTTGCCCCCCAAAACCATGTCAGAGCAGAAGGCGGTGGGGGAGTGGAGTGTGCTGTATTTGTGCCTGCACTGTTCCCCATGACAAAGGCTTCATCAAGCCCAGGCAGGATGGTTCCACGTGAAGCCAAAAGAAAGGCTGGAGGTAACACTCAAAATTAATAGTTCTTGCTCATGCATACACTGGGAGATGTTGAGCACATGCTGCTGCATCACAGGAACCACGAATCTCCCCTAGAGATGCTCAAGAGAAAAAGCAGGGACTGAAACCTCTCCACAGGAGAAGCTCAGATGAAAATTTTCCATCTGTAAAGTTGGGAGCATTCACCAGGCTCCAGTTCTTCCAAGAATATTTAGGAAAGGACAAAAACTCTGGTGCTTGCCAGGACAGAGGACATTTACCTTCTTTCTAAAAATGTCAAACTCATTTACGAAGAGTGGAATGAGGGACAACAGTCATGGGCAGACAGGAATGACTGGGAAGTGCACAAGCAACATGTGAATCTCAGTGTCAAAGACAACCTTCTCAGCACAGAGACTTAAATGCTTCCCATTTAGGAACTGATTTGATCCAACAGCTCCTCACGGTTTGTATAGACAGGAAAGACCTGTATTCAGTAATGTAGCAATATGGTTTTCCTATACCAGGGAAAAGGTCCATTAATCTTGGCATATTAATAAATGAGCATTGTTAGCAACAAATAGGCTGGAAATCAGATTTCAAGTGCAAGGAGGTGATTCTCAGAGCAACTTTCTGATGCCAGAAGTAGAGGTCAGGAGAGGAAAAAAACCCCAAAATCTGATGGGCTTCCAGAGAGATTTTGATAATAAGGGAAAATCACAGGGAATTAGCATGCCCTGGGTGGAGAGAGCACACAGGCACCTCTGTTGGGGTCCAGATGGGGTCTGCAGCAAGGAGCAGGACTCTCTGTGCAGCTGCAAATGCCCGTGCAAAGGGGCAATGCCTGGGACAGCAGGGTCAGCTGTGGCTGGGGAGGAGCTGCCAGGCTGATGTGTGCCCAGTGGCTTGGTGGGTGGGCTGGGGGGAGTCCTGACCTCTGTGTCTGCTGCATGCCTGGTATCCCATCTGACCCTGACCTGCCAAGGGGGCAGTGCTGGAGCAGGAGCCACAGGTGGAGCACGTGGATCTCTGTCCAGGCACGCATGACAACGGGAATGCTGCCAGCACTGCAGGTTGTGCAGGGAAAACACAAGAAAAACAGAATTGTGTGGCAAAGCAGAAATCAAGTGAAGTTTCACTGGATGTTTGGCTGCCATCTGGGAGACAAAAGCATTGTGAGCACACCTGTTTGTGAGCTGCACAGGCCTGCATAGAAAGAGGTGCAAGAGCACAAGCCATAGAGTCTCAAACCCTAAGGGTCAGTAAGGAAGCATCCTTCCAGCGCAGGGCACAGCCACAGCACAGGAAAAGCCCTGTCAGTGGACAGAGCAAGCTTGGAGAAGGTCCTCTCCCCTTTCCTAGCACCTCAGCTCACTCGTCTCGTGTCCCATGGGGGTGAGGACAGGATACTCTGGTCCTTGTCAGACCTGTGAAACTCACTTATCATCTCTCAATTTAAATAATGCCCTCAGAGTTCAGCAGGATGGAAAGAGGTCACTTTTGATCATGCAGGCTTGGTGACTACCTGTGTAAGCTGCAGCGTGGTGGGCAGGACAGTCACTGAGACAGCCAAGCTGTCCCTCAAAGAAGAGAGACCTAAACATAGGTCTACTCAGGAAATAACATGTGAAACGTGAGTTTGACCTCCTCCCAACTTTGTGAGTGACAGCTAAGCTTTGATGTACAGAACTAGTGTAATTTAGGTTGGAAGGACCTCAGGAGGTCCCCTGCTTAGTGCTGGGCTAACACTGACATTAGTCCAGGTGAATCACTGGCATGAATTTCTTCTGAATTCACAGGCAGCCTCTGTTTGATCACATCTTTCCTTGGGGAAAAATAACACGTCCAACAAAGAAAAAGACAACCAACAATGCTGGCTCTCACCCTGGGCTTTACCATTCACTGCTCTGCTCCCCTCAGACACTGCCCCACCTCTGGGTGAAAGAGCTTTGGCTCACAGGGAAAAGAAAGGGTCAACAAACCCCTCAGCAAATGAACACTGTTAGAAAAGGCTGGACTGCTACTTTCTAGGATCTACTACCTTTAGCCAAGAGACTCAGCTTGCTGGGAATCGGTCCCAGAGCACCATGGTAGCCCAGACATTGTGACTGAGTGCTGGCATGATGCCTGTCATACTGAGAGAGAATTTCTAATCCTGGTTTTTGGGTTTGGGGATTTTTTGGGTTGGTTGGTTGTTTTGTTGGGGTTTTTTTCTTTCTTGAGGGCTGTTAGTTATTTTTATAGCTTTCTTTTCAGGCACAACAGGAATTGTCTAATCAGAGTTGTTTTGTCATAAAAGGCTGAAGAGCTTTATGACAGACATCAGGAAATTCTGCAGAACAGTTATCAAAGCCACAAATTCTGGAAAACTTAAATCCTGCCAGTATTATGGATGAAATCCCTTGAACATAGCTATATGCATATGGTTTTGCAGACCTACCTTTTGACCACAAAAATATCCCCCATCTGTGTTATCCACAGTATTGCTGAGACACCTTGATAACCCTATCTGCAACAGTTCCATTACCCAGAAAGATTCAAAGGAATACACTGTCCAACAAATATTTCTGGACAGGGAAGCAATCTTCACACAACCTTTATGTGAAGTTGCTTCAGTGTGACGACAGTAGGTTTGAGAAGCTGGTGACTGGAGGCTGGACACGGCCCCAGTTCTCTCAGAGAGCACACAGTGACACTCAGTGCCACCAGCATCGATGCCAAGATGTGAGTCATGGCCAGCCCACCAAGCAGGGCTGGAAGAGCCCACTGCCCTCCCCTGTTCATTTCATCCAACAATGCAGCAAATTTCAGCATGCAAGCACCTTCTAGATCACTTTTTTTCCTTTATCAACTTTTAAAGCACGGCCACTGGATTGGCTTGCAAAATTAACATGTAAGAATGCATATTTTTCTTGAGTTTTTTAAAACCATTAATGCACAGACTTCACATGGTCTGACAGTGGAAGAGCTGCAAGTTCTGAGACCGGTGTGTGACTGCTTCATGAAATAGTCATTTGGGAATGCCTAATAAACAATTGCTTTTAATTTTAAACATCTGTATCTATAACAATAAGAGCAGCTGACGTGGCCCTCCATCAGTCCCGGGCTCTGGCTTTAGTTGAGCAAGGACCAGCTGCAGCCTGAAAGTGATCTCGTCTGCCCCTGCTGCTTCACATGCTGTCATTCTAGCCCTCTGCGCTTGTCCTGGCTGATTTTCCCCTGAAACTTGATCTTTCAACGGATCAAAGGAGCAAAATGAGAAACAAGAAACTTTTTGCAGCGAAATTTCAGCCACGGGAGCTTGAGCTGCGTCTCCAGTTTAATCATCAGTCCTGGCCACCGACTGCTGCCTGTGGAGTGTGCTGGTGTTTCCACCCTCATGTCCTCATCCTGCTGGCACAGTTTGCCACAGGACAGTCCTATTTGGAGAAGACTAACCTGCAAAAGGGCAACCTTGCCCTTAATCACACAGGGAGTTTTGCCAATGAGGCATTGGTTTCATTCAGTTGATTTTATGCTGACATGGAATGACTCTGCTGATAAACTGACCTTCTGAGATAAACCAGTATAATCCCAAAATTTAACAAAAAGTTCAGGAGATTAATATCACCAGCAGAGTGAATCAATACATTATTTACAATTTGTCTGCTCTGTGGCATAAGGGAGACTGTCTCCCTGCAAGGTGACTGTGCACCAGCCCCCCATCCCTCAGTGTCCCAGTGTGTCCCCTGGCAGGAGGGGGCTGCCACCAAACACACCCACCCTCATCTACCCTGGGCCCCCCACGGCATTTGCACATCTTCAGCAGTGTTGGTAGCAGTCAGCTAGGGAATAAACCTTCCTTCCATGGGCATTTCCGCAGGGTGTGAAGATTAATGGGGTCCCTAAAGCTGCCAGATACCTGCACCCAGCTCAGGGGCCCAGCACAGACTCCTTTAAGTGACTGTGGTCATTAGTTTCTTGTGATCACATGGAAGAAATATGTCTGGCTTATTCCTTTGCCTAGTTTGTGAGATGTAAAATTACAGAAATTTATGTTTCAAATACATGCTTAGGCTAAGGAGAGTCAAAGGTGGCTGAAACCAATGCCTCAGAGTACATGATACTACTGCTACAGTAATGTCAGTCTAAGAGTGCAAGTGAAACATCCTGCCATCATCTGCTTCCCTGGCATGATGAAAAATTAAGAGCATTTTTAGATTAAAAATGTGCAGAGGAACGGCTTTTTATTAAACCCAGAGGTACTGCTGGAAAAGACAGAGAATCCCTCAGGCATCAACGCCCTTCTTCCAGCCTGAAATCTTCCCAGCTGAATATAGGCTGAGAAGAGTCGCTCCGAATTTCACACGATAGTGTTAAATCTGAGCCCACCCAAGAGAGGAGGCCACCGGTGTGTGGGAGCCAGTCAGGCTGTTAGCAAAGAGCTCAGGCATTAGGCACACCTTCGCTAAATTCCTGGCTGCGAGGTAATTACTACAATTTGCTTTCCTTGTCACCACTTTACTGGTATATTTGTGTCTGTGTGTCTCGAAGTCTTCTTCGAGCCTCTCATTCCAGTTAATCATTGGGAGTGTTTTGAGTGAAATGCAGCAATCACTGCCAATGCAAAGTGTTCTGTCACCATCAAGAAGGAATGAGCTCCCCAGCTGAAAGGGGCCTTGTTTGGGAACATTTCCATAAAGAGCCAACATGGGAGCGACACACATCTTCCTGCCCGTCACCTCACCATGGGAAGGTGGGTTGGTACACAGATGTATTGACATGAGCTCTCTCCCATCCAGTTTCCTCGAACCTCTCGATGCCAACATTTTACTGTCCCTCCAAGATGACTGTCAGAGAAAATGGAAATGAATTGTGAGTACTTTTAGAAAGCAGTATTTAGAAATTTGGAGTTTCTTTCAGATACTCATGAGGCTATGACTGGTTTAAAACCAGAACAAAGATAGATAGATAGATAGATAGATAGATAGATAGATAGATAGATAGATAGATAGATAGATAGATAGATAGATAATCTTTGTCTTTCTGTCACCGATATTAAGTTACACTTGCACATCAGACAGTGACGTTCCTCAAAATTTTCCAAGCTGATCATTTGTCAAAAATACAAAGTGCCCAAATACTCCTATAAGAACCTTGAACACAAAAGCCTGCATTTTCATCTTTTTACACTTTTACACAGGTAGTGTGGCTACACGTAGCTTTGCACATACCTTATGAAAAACCCTGGTCTAAAACTCACTCTGTTTTCACGGGAGGAGAAAGTTGCCTGTCACCAAGAAGGGTCAGGCTGCTGCCTTCAGACCCCAGAGAATCCAGCAAAGTGGGACCGGATTCTGCAGTCCCAACTTTTGCTGCTGCACTCAGAGGGAAGAGCCTCACAGGTTAAGGACTGTAGAGTCAAACTTTGTTGTATAAAAACCTGCACAAAATCTTAGGAACTTTGTTGTATAAAAACCCCACTGCACAAAATCTTAGGAGCAGAAAACAGGCTCTTCCAGGGCAGACCCCTGGCAGAGCCTTCCTCCCACCTTCCCAAGCCCTGGGGGCTCCCAAAGCCCTAGGGGCTCCCCACTGCCACCACCCTCCCCTCCCTGCAGCTGGAAGGGAAGGGGACATTCGCATGCAAATGAGGATGATTTCCCACCAGGAAACTCACTTTGTTTCCAAATTCCCATCCCCAGCCCTGCCACGGCAAGCTTTGAATGCAGAAGAGGATGAATGACCTAAAAGCAACGGAACTAAGCATTTAGCATAAAATCCCACCCACCGGTCCCCTTTACTGGAAAGCAAGATTTAGCAACACAGACAAAGCCCACACAGACTGGCAAGTGAGGAGGGAAATGTACACAGAGTTAGTTAGTGCTGTAGGCATCTAATGTTCTTACTCTGCAGCTACAGTTCAGTGTAGGAATCACATCAGTGCCCCCGGTTTAACCACCCC
>VZRV01009040.1:861933-911105 GCA_013398115.1 Falcunculus frontatus
GGCGGGGGGAGCTCCGTGTTCCCGGTCTGAGCCCTCCCGGCCCCGGGGGATCCCGGCTTGGCGCTAGGGCAGGGCCGGTCCCCGCCGCAGTCTCGCCGCTCGGGATGGCCGGTGTGAAGAGTCTGGGCCGGCAACCCCCAGACTGGGCAGCCGCTGCGTCCCAGGTGCTGCTTTAATGCCTGGGCAAAGTGAACAGGGAGTATTGCAGGCGGCTGAATAAAACAAAAGCGTCCGCTGGGTGCTGCTGGAAAAGCGCTCGACCCCCTTCCTTAAAAAATTCATCATGTTCGGCTCTCGCCAGCTCTTGGCCAGAAGGGAGCAGAGGAATTTTAAACCGGGAGAAGCAGCAGGCTTGAACTGAAATGGCCTTTGGGTCTCAATTTACAGGGATATCGGAAGTCACAGCAATAAAAACATGAACGTGGAAAATAAAGAGGCGCAAAACGGTGTAGTGCGGGGTTGCTGGGAGGGCAGGGTGCGAGCCCCTCCGCAGGAGCAGCTGGGCTGGGCTGGGCTGGGCTGGGCTGGGTGCGCGGGGTCACACGGACACCGCCGGCAGCGACGCGCTGGGTCCCAGTTGCAGCTGTCGCTGCTCAGCCAGGTGGTGTCCCGAGCTTCTTCCCTGCGAGCTTTTCCATACAGACGATGTCCTGTGGCTACTACCTCTAGGTGTTGGATGCAAAGTGTCCCGTTTTCCTGGCCAGCACTGGGATTACTGAATAGAACAAAAATGAGAGGTTTGTACAATACGGTTGTTATTAAAATTATATTTTAAAATACCCACTTGGAGAGCGAATGCATCACTGAGTACATCAAATTGCCTGACGTGTTACTTGCAGCAGAGTGTTATAGAGGGGGGTGTATGAATAGGGCAAAAGGTTCACTTAATCCTAGACATTGAAATAAAATTCATTTTCTGTGATATATCCATTTCTCCCTGTCAAAAGAGCATGTCCCTGGATGCTGATGGACAAATTTGTACCTTGATCCTACAGGGGTTTGTGCAGTATATTTTATTTTAACATGATAAATTCAAACTGATTTTTGAAAGAATCCAGCAGTAAAGTGTAGACGTAGACATCGGTGTTCTTCAGTACCTGTGGCCTTCGAGCGGGCCAGATTTCTGGTTTGCAGCATCCCTTTAAATTTGTTGTCACTGCTCAGAGGCTTAAATTCTTCACAAAACTGTGTGGAAATCATTCCCATGCTGCCATGTCCTCCTGGCAATGGAGCACCGGCAGCCTGTAGCTATTTCCTCCGCAATCCCAAGCACGTACGGCCATTCGGAGAGGCCGAGGGAGCGAATTTGCTGTGTATTTGTGCTGCTCAATGTAATCCCCACGAACTCGCCGCTCCGCCCCCGGGGCGCTCCGGCCGCGCTGCGCCGACGGCGGGGGCCCGGCGCCCTCTCGCGGCGGCTCTGAGCCCTGCACCGCCCTGTGCCTGTTCCTTCGGCTCCGCAGCTGGAAAAATCCTCCTCTGGGGCGGCACAGGAGAAGCTTCAACCGGCGTCAGAGGTGCTGCTTAAATATACTTCTGATTCCCTTTGTATTTGACTTTTTGAATCATGTCTGGGTGTTTGTTTATTTCTTTTCAGGAGCAAAACGTTTCGTTAAATAGAAAAAGGAGCCATCCGAATGTGCAATTACATTGATCAACTCGTGTGCTGTGCCATGGAAGGCAGGTAAATAAGCAGCTTATTCATTTCAAAGCACACGGCTCCGTAGTTCGCCCAGAGTGCTGCTGGCAATTACCCGTGTGCCTCGAGTGTCCCACATACATACTGCTTAACGCTTTAAAGGCTTCAAAGCAGGGTGGCCTCATCCAAACCATCTGCTGATCCCAGCATCCAAACTGTGCTAAGGAATTGCTCCACAAATGTCCAGCTAACCCAAGTCGAACCCCCAGCAGGAACATTTCTGGTGACTGAGCAGTACACATTTATGTCCAGCACCCAGTTTTGGTCTGAGCCATAACTGCTTCATTTTCTAATGAAGTCTCACATCTCTGGTCTTGCACACAGTTGTGCTGAAGGCAAAGGGCCTGATGGTTCATCTCTCACCTTGCAAGACAGACTTCAGCCAAGGCTATGTAATTTCTTTACCAAGGGCTTCAAATGCTTTGTAAGTTTTTTTCCAGAGGTTTTATATTGTGAGACTCAGCCCTGTGACCAGCTCAGGCTGAGGTCACACTCATTTCACTGTCCTGGGGTACACTCCAGCAATAGGCTTTATGGGGAACATCTAAGTCACTGTGGTTATCAGACATTTGCACTTAGCAAATGTATCCAGCTCATGTATTCTAGGGCTGAATTTGAACTTTATGTTGTAGCTTTTATATTTTCTGCATGAAAGCTGCATGATATGCTGAACTGTAGTTCTTTAAGCAAGATGAATCTTCACTTCTAGTTATTCCTAAATGTGCACTCTCTAAGCAGAGCATTAGTTCTGCTGTACCACATACATCTGTATGATTGATGAAGAAAGCATGAAGTAGGAGAAGACACCACTTGTTTGCTTTCATTGCTTATGTTCATGGTTTTGGGATTACAACTCATATTTTTTTGTTTGTTTTTCGTTTTTTTAAATTTATTTAATCCACTTGGCATTTTTTTGTTGCTGAGAAGACAATTCCTGTCAATTACTGGAGATTGTTTCCAGATTATATTTCCCCCCTGCTCTTCTTGCTAAACAGATTTTCTAAAGGGCATGTCTGTAACTCAGATAATTTGTGTGCAAGCGTAAATCTGTACCAAAAGCATGAAAGCTCAGTGGGGAAGGCAATCTTTCTCCTTTTTGTCAATTATTAGGCAAGTAAGTACATTGCCTGCTGTGGCATAACATGCTGAGGGAGCCATGTGTGCTCTAATGGCACACTGAGTCCTGCACACTGACTTGTAATGCTGGCATCAGGCATTCTGCAGTCCTCATTCAAGCAAAGCTTCTCGGCAAAGTGAGGAAGGCAAGAGGCAGTGAAATATGAGCAGTTCATGGGCTAGTGTAGAAAAGCTCTGATTAGATGAGCGAGAACAGGCAGAAATGGTGAGTATCTGTCTCTCTAAGCTGCTAAGAGCTTCTGGCACATTTAGGAACCAGACCACTTGCTCTGTGTCACAGCAGGTCCATTGCTTTTCAGCGTACCTGGAGAAAAGCAGAGTTTAACTCTCAGAGCCCCTTGGGATCAGTGCTCTCAGCAGACAAGCCAGACTGATCTATCTAGAAACTGGAATGGCAAGACACAGCAGGAGAAGGTGAAATGACCTGTGTATTTTCATACAGAAGTTTATGCTAAGTACAGTGCACATGAAAGTACACCATCCCAAAAAGAAATTCCTTCATGACTAAAGAGCTTCATGGGATGCACTGGCATTGCTCTTCCAGGGAAAAAGAGAGGTCAGTCAGAAGCTGTTGATTTAATTGTTTCAAGTTCTTATAGCAAGACTATAAAGTCATACTTTAATATGACTCAGGAAATATGGGCTGGCAGAGTAAAATTATACCACTACAGTAAATTTAAGTGGCCTTTTGTCTCCAGCTGAGTTCAAATTAAATAAAAACAAGTTCCTCATCCTTAGGCTAGAATTTTTAGACCTACAACCCCTCATCTCAGTTGAAGAACCCTTCTGTCACTGTATGAAATAAATGAGCTGACCACATAACTATTACGGATACTAATCATGTTACATATCTACATCACCAATAATGCCTTTGGAAACAGTCCTCTCTGCAGAGAGACCAAATTAATCCACCTCTGGTTCCCTTTGTTCTCAGTTTTTAGTGATTGCAGACACCTTGCAGTCTTTGTCTACCAGGAAAACTGAGACAGAGCAAAAATTGCTTGTCCAATGCTAACAAGGTAGCAGGGAATTCAGTCTCTATATCTGGAGTTCAAGATAGAATCCTTAACAGTGGCAAGTTCTTTCTCTTTAGACTCTCCAGTGGATGTACTTTGAGGATGGTCAGACACTGGAAAAGGCTGCCCACAGAGGCTGCGGAGTCTCCATCCTCGGGCATATTCAAAACCCAACTGGACACAGTCCTGAGCAACCTGCAGTAGTTGATCCTTCTCTGAGCAGGGCAGGGTGCAGTAGATAACCCCTCTTTACCTCATCCATTCTTTGATTCTGCAATTCATTTATTTGTGATATCCCAGCAGATCTGGAAAATGATGTTTTGGGGGTCTCTCTGGCAGGTCTACTCCTGTTTTACACTCCAGCACTGTCAGCCCACGTTCCACCAAGGAGTTTGGCACACTCAGTTCCAAAGTGCTCACACGGGATGAGTCTTTTGCAATATGAACAAGGAAACTTCTGAAGTAAACATGTTGTGATTTGTTAATGATTTGTGTAATTTCCACTTTATTGCCAGTAAAGCAGACTTCTTTAAAAAACAATGATGTCATATGGTTCTCCATGTAGATTGGTTGGCTGTATTAAGATACATTAACCTATTGCTTTAATTACTGTGGTCTTCTTGATGGTCTTTGAAGTGTGGTGGTCAGTTCTCTCTGCAGGGGAACCTGTCACCTGAGGAAGCTGAGGCAGCAACAATATTAGAAGAGACTGATCTAAGAGAAGGTGGTTGATGGTGGAAATTACTATCCTATGAGTCTAACAAACTTCTGTTTCATATAAATTAACCATGACTCTCTGAAGACTGAGAACACTTTCTTAATTCCCACGTGATAACTGATCTATGAGCAAAAGCAGCATGGGTGCACACAGAAGAGCTGTTGCCATTGTAGAATTCCACTAATAGATCATGGCAGGAAAAATGTCAATAAAACTGATTTGGAAAGTTGTTGACTACAGTGTTTTACATTCCATCTCACTCACAAAATTAAGCTATTCAACCTAAAAAAATTAAATCTGTTATGGACTGAACACAGACCATAAACAATATCTGAGATGATAAAACAGAAATAGAGGTTACTGCAGGAGTCTTGGTTACATCCAGATTTGGCTTACACCTTAATTTTTTGATTTATAATATTAAGCAAGAACAAGGTAGTCACAATTTCAGAAGATTCTGATACCAGAGAAATTAAAAGGGGGAAAAAATAGCGAAGAAAGGTACGACAGGAGTATGGAGAGAAAAAAGGAGATAAGAGAAATTCCAAACTAATGGAATTTCTCTCCTCTCCTGCTTCTGCCCTTCACAAAAGCTTAAAAAAAATCCCATCCTGGGAATACGTCATTTTGTATTTCATCTTGATTTTCAAGGAATGGCTGCTTTTAGTAGAAAGTTAGCTGTAGTTGGAGATCACCCCTCTGGTAAAATATGCTTCATCTTTGCTCCCTGTCATGAACACCTTCCCAAGTCCTATGAGCAAATGCTGACACTATTGACACAGAGGTAGATGGGAAAGAAATGAAACTCATTCTCCTGGATGTGTCAGGGAAGAATGAAGTCAGTTACCGAGATCTCCGCTCAGTGTTCCACAAGGACGTAGACATCTACTGATGTTATTTTAATGTGCTTCTTCATGGACAGGACTGGCTTACAGCAAAACATCCTTGATTTTTGGGTGCCAGAAATCAAAGTGTTCTGCCTCACAGTACCTATTATTCCAGTGGCTGCCAAGATAGAACTAAGGTATTAAGAAGAAACTACTCCAGGCAACAAGACAATTAACACTACAGAAGGAAAAGCTTAGGCTGCCAGCATTGGGGCATATAACCTGGGCTGTTCTGCCAAGACAAAAGAAGGTGATGATAGAGGCCTGGAGATCATTAACCAATGTGAATTAGATGAAGAAAGGAGGAGAAAGAAACACTACGGGCACTGCCAGATTTTGCGAGAAGTGAACATTATTTTGTGGTTGGATTTCATCATGTGGAAAGGTAAGCAGATACCTTTGTTGCTGTTATGTTTGTGCTATAAAAGCTGCTTTTATGTTATAGGAGGAAAACATCCCTTATCTGCAAAGCATCACACTTTAAAATTTGGATTCATTTCCTTCTTCACCTCCAATACAGGCTGAAGAAACAATTCTAGGTTTGACATGTGGAACCAGTCTTGAGAAATGGAAATGACCAAACTACAATTCTCCATGGAGGTTTTTTCATCAAGGGAAATACATACAGACTAGGACAGAAACATAAACCAGCACTAGTGGGACAAGCACAAGAACATGTTTTAGTGAATCTAATCCCATGTTTCTGGTAGCAAGACTTAGTGGCAAACAGCTGTGCTGACAAAGTTTCCTAGTATGCACTCCCTTCCATACCCTTCCTTGAAGGGTGTCCTTAGGGAAGGGTGTCACTACACGGGTATCCAATAGTCTGCTGTGCTAATAGCAGTGGCTTTCTGACTGGCAGAGCAGGTCTGCCTTTCTGTAGGATTCATTTGTAGAACTGGCCCAGGCTTGGTTCCATACATGCATCAGGAATGCAATGTATAGCATAGAGTACAGTGGAGGCAGTGCTATCTTCAACTCTTCTTCAGGCACAGGTGAATAAACTGGGGTAAACCAGCCGGGATCTGGAGTAGGATAGTCCAGTTCATGCTTGAATTCCTACCTTAAAAGTAGAGAAAAAGGCTAGACTTCAATTTCTACACCTGTTTGTTCTTATGATCTGAATGTATCTTAAATTTTTCTGTCTTTCTGCAGGCAGAAGACATGAAGAAGAGGGAATGCCAGCAACCATGCTGTCGACCTTCCAAGTCATTAACAATCAGGAAAGAGACTGAGACACACTGTCAACCTAAGCAGAACATCTCAGAGAGGCACAGAGATGGATCAAAATGGAAAGACTTTGGGTGCAACTCCCCATTCCTCCCTTCTCAGAAGCACTGAGTCCTGGCAGCCCAAAGAACTGAGTTATGGACTGAGATTAAAGGCACAAGGCTAGAAGCAGGCAAGTAATGTGACTGCAGGCTTTGAAGGCTCATGCTGAAACACAGAAATGTACAGAGAAATATTTCAAGGTAAACCCCTTGTGAACCTGAAGCAAAGGTACAGCACTAATTGAGCATAACTGTCATAAACTAGGAGAACATGGAAGTCTGTCACTTTGGTTTGCTGACTTCCTCGGTGCTGGTGTCATCACTCTGGCCGCCTGGTTAAAGTTTCCCAGGGGAAAAAAAATGAGAATAAAGACAAATGTCTAAACTGATTATGCACCTGGAGCTGTACACTTTGCAAAGGAGCTTTTCCAGGTGAGACACCTAGCAAAATACACAGTTAAGACTTTTTTCTTACCCACTCTTCCCACCAGTATTTGTCTATTGATGATATCATGGACAGAAATATTGGGGCTGGCCAAGTATTCAGTGTTGGATGGATTGCTGCTTTTCTTCTACATCACTTTTTGGCAGCAATTTTGAAGTCCACAATCACACTGTGCCATAACAACAAATGCTTCAAGGATGACATTTCCAAAAGTACCTTTCTTCCAAGAATTCCTGGGCACTTTTCAGCATGAATTACCAGCCCATCTCTTGGTGATAAGTAGATGTTATTTCCATTTTCAAACTGAGAAGCTTAAACTGCTGCCTAAAGTAACTGTGAATCATCTACTTCTTGGAGCTTTCTTTTTCTTGTTTTCTATGTTCTTTCTCTTTTGTCTCTTGGGCCATTCTTAACTTCAATTTCCTCTCCCCTCTGTCTACAATAATCCCCTCGATGCAACTTGATATTGTACAAACTTCTCTCCATGCAACGTGCATGTGTGCTGTGCTTAAGTGCTCTCCTGATTCAGGTAGTAGCATCATTAGCGCCTTTCAAAGAGCTGTATTTATGTAAATAGGTTTAAATTGTTATTTCCATTTTGTATGTGCATGTGTGGGTGGGGACGATTAGTCTGCAGGTAAGTTAAAGAGCACTGGTGTCACAGGTGCCTCTGATGTGGAGCACTGAATTGGAGAGAGGCAGTTTTGCAAAGATTCTAAGCACTTACTGCTCCCCCTGCTAGGAAAGTTCAGACCACTTGGGTGAATCAGAGCTCACACTACCTGATGCTTAGTAGGACACTGGGCAGCATGTTGGCTGGTGTCTGTTTTCAGTCTAAATAAATAAGTGCTTTCCTCCAGAAGGATGTTTTGTTCAAGATAGGGGTAACTGATTTCACTCCCAGTAGTCACTGTACATATGTCTGAATTAAACTGTTGTTACACTGACCTTAGTTTCTGTTTCTTAACATTAACCTTTTCGTTGTTTTCTTATGGGAAATAGAAAGTTGGCAATTTTTTCCCATTGTATACTCCTCTGCAACTGGAAAAGAGAAACTCGGGAGCTTTTTCGCCATCTTTTGCTAAACCTGTATAAGTTCACTTCTTGCCACTTCTATTGAAAAATCAACGATCTCCCTCTGTATCTGTCTCAGAGCACTTTTTCAGAAGCTGTTTACTATGTGGCTAAGAAATCCATTTGGCTGGAGTCTATATTTTAGGGCATCTGTCTCCCATGAGAAGTACAGACTGGATAGTTTCGTGTTCTGTATTTTAGCATTGTTGTGCAATCCAGAAGGAAGGGGATATATCCCAGCAGTCAGTGTATTATCCCAAGGCATCTCTATCTGGGGCTGCTTCCCTATTGCACCTCAAGCTACGTCTGTGTGGCTGTACAGAAGAGGCTGTGCACATCTGCACTGCAATGCAGCTGGAAGGAAGCAATACCCCATGGCAGCATGGAGCTCAAGGGGTGCTAGTTCACCTTTCCCACTTAGGAATGTGTCCCCAGGATCCTCTGCAGCCTCCAGTGCAGGTACAACTTCCAGGTGATATTGGGCTCCTACCCACAGGCCTGCTGGGATGGGTATTGTACTTACTCATGTGAAGAGCTCAGACATTAGCTGTGGAAGAGCTCAGATATTAGCCATGGAAGAACTCAGATATTAGCCCCTGAAGAGCTAGAAAGTCTGTAGGAGACCGATACTTGGAAAGTGATACATGCCTGTATCTTAAACTTGGAACAAAAATCAGTAGTGATGAATCCATACAGAAGCAAACTGCCAGCAGTCAATACCCAGGCTAGGCTTGAGCCAAAGTGCTCTCCTCTAATGTAAGTCATGCTGCCAGTGTTGGAGGGGAAAGGAGAAGAAGAGGGAGAGGAAACTGTTTTATTAACCTTTTTTTTTTTTACTTTTGTGTATTTAAATATTAAACATGAGTATTTATTAAGGAAAATAAAAAACAAAGGAAAGAAGTACTATGGAACAGAAGATGGAAATTAAATGAAGTTCATACATCATTCAACAGGGCCATTTCTAAGATGAAATACACTATTTTCTCCCCATCACCACAGTTGTCCAATTGAAACAGCAGGGGAATTCATACTAAATTAGGTGAATATGATGATATACAGTACAATTTGGGATTTCAGTGTAGCAAATATGCAAATAAATGATATTGATGTATTCAGTAGAAATAAGAATAAATAAATAAATAAATAAAGTCAGTACATAAAAATAAGAGAGCAGTACGTGAAAGCAATTTTCTATTTTCATTGCAAAGATAGTTTATGTATTCCATGAAATAGTGTTGTAGTAACCTTCATGCTTAAGAAAGTCATCAAGGCAAGGTTTGTAGACAATCGGACTTTGTTGGGAAAAAACCAGACAAGCTCTTGGACACTCATGTCTTCAAACACCTCCTCCAGATCCCATTTGATAAAGGACCTGACTTCCCCCCATAGAGCTCTACAGACCACGATAAGCCACAAAAGCCATGACAATCTAGAATGTGTTTTGTACAGAGATATAGGAAGAACCTGTAAGCTTCAGAGACGTCTACAGAGTGATATATCAGCAGTGCTTTAGCAAAAACCTCCCTGCACAGCGCCCTGTACAGGGCTTTGGAAGGAGGAGCAGTTTGGAACTAAACAAAGCCCCATGTGTTCTTTCCTTTTCATTGCCTATTTTGCAGATGCAGTGGAGAGAGGGTAATATGTCTTGCTTAGCAAGACCATTCTCCATTTTGTATTAGTTTCTTATGTAAATATGTCTTCCTCGTGGACAATCTATCAGTCTACCTACTAATTCATCTGTTTACTCAAAATTATCTTCAGACAGGAAGCATGTTATATTTTATGAAAATAGATTCTCTTAGGCTTTTGTCTCAGTTTTCTTCATCATGTCTTGCTACTTAAATTCATTTTGTGAAATGTACTGCATCTGTTTTAAATAATTCATCATCTTGTACCTCTGCAATCACTTGGAGAGTGTCAAAGTGATACAAGAGCCTGTAATTTGTTATTATATTTTGATGGAGATAGAGGGCTGGATCACGGTATTCCTCCAGAGCAACTCTGAGTAGCATATGAAAAGGAAGAAAACTGCAAGTTATTTGCCAAAAATAAATTTTATGTGTCTCTAAGGCCTTGAAAGCTTCATCTCTGCTAGTGGACTTGTCCATCACTGAAAGTACCTCTGCACTGTGGATGTGTTCACATTTTAATCTGCTCAGTTGCCCAACACGGGCTTTATGCCAGCTACCTCCTGTGTCAGGGTGACACAGCTTTTGGAGGGGACTTGTCTCAGCACATCCCTCAGGCTGTGCCTGTTGAGGGGACAGATTGGCAGAGAAACATCCAGTTCATGAACCACACCCATGACTGGTTTCTGAGCAGTTCGATGCCATTGGGAGCAACTTTGTCAGCTCAGGTGTGGCTGAGCCAAGAAGTGTCGCAAGGTGGATATGCCTGGGTGCTGGGAATGGGGGATTTAGCTGCCTGTCATCATCCAACTTTGATTGAGAGGGAGTTTGTAAGCTTAAAGGCATTGAAAGGACCATTTTCTCTCTTTCAATCCTTTTTCTCAGGCAGTTGGATAGCCTTGGCAGAGGCTATCCTTGGTTCCAACCCGATTGCAGGCCCAAGTGCACAGGTCACTGTCACAGGCTGACTGTGGCCCAGTGGCCCAGTAGAGGCAAGGCTGCTGCAGGTCCCTGGCTGCAGGTGCCAGCTGGCCCTGGGGCTCGGGGTGTGTTCCCAGCAGGCACATGGGCACAAACATTAAACACATTATCTGGGTACACGTGTGACCCATTCCACAGAAACGCTCAACACACACAAAAAAACAACCAGCTCCAAGGGCCTCATCCTGTTCTGCTCTCTGGCAGATCATGACGGAAGCCCATTGATAGAATATATATCTTTTAAAAAATATTTTGATATATATTTTATATAGATATATATTTATATGGACATCTATGTAATGTGGATCCCTCTAGCCACTATCCTGAGACACTCAAGTCTACATAGTAGCTGGTCCCTGAATCCTCTCATCTCCAGTTGGCTCTTGCACAGGCACACACAATCAGGTCTCTCAGTTGACTTCCAGACTCCACAATACCCTCAGTAGCTAGCCAGGACCCCGGGTCCCTCCAGTAGCCAACACAACTTCTGGTACCTCCAGGGTCCAGACCAGGCTTACGGTTGCTTTGATATCTGTCTTCTAAAGCCTTTATCCTACTCACCAGCTAGACCAGCTTGATATTCACCAGTGATTCACCTAGACCCCCAACACACATGTGCACACAGAGTAGAGAGTTCCTCACTCATGAAAAGCCTCTGGAGTTCAGTGAGAAGACAGGCCCTTCTGACCAGGTGTAGGGCATGGACAGACAGACAAAGCAGCCAGCCAACCCCTGACATGCCACTGGCCCCTTTTATGCCCTTATCATTGTGTTTTCCCACCCTTATTGCTTCCTAAACCACCAAGATCCCTCCCTTTCCCCATGCTTTGTTCCTCCTCTAAACATCCCATAGTAAGTCTTACGCAACTCCAAGATGCTCCTCCTCTGTGTCCCACACTGTGTCCTGTACCCCTTACCCCTCTCAGTCCGTAGAGCCTTTCTCTTCAACTCAGGCTGAGGGTTCCCAGAACAGCCCTGGGAGGGGCTGCACCGGGGCTCATGTCCCCCACTGGGGGTTTCTGGGGTTCCCCCCACCGCCTCTGACCCACATGTTCCTGTGGCCAGGCTTTAGTCACGCTCCCAGCCACCACGGGAAGGAACTTTTGGGTCTGCTGCAGGCTCTGCCCATCATGGACCACAGCCTGCAAACACTTGTCCTGGAGGGAAGTGAAATGTAGCTGTGCTTAAAGCCTTTGGCAGGTTAAAGCCTAAATAAATATTTATCAACAGCCAAAGGTAGAAGAGAGAGATAATAAAAATGCATCTTTTGGAAGGCTCCCTGTCCACCAGTTTTCTGCAGGAAGGTAAATTTAAATTAATGTTGCACTTAAGCATTGCTTTGCTTTTAAAAACGATGAATGGGCCCAGGTACGTTTCCAATGACCTGCTGTAAACCTGGTACACACTGCATCAGTAGTAAATTGCCAACAGATGATGATGCTCTGAAAATACGAGGGAAGCAGCTCAGACTTCTTCTCTTCATCCCAGTCTCGTTGGAAAGAGCACACTGGCTTCTTTCCCAACAACTGGAGATCTAGACCCCCAGGACTTGGTCAGCCTCTGCCATGGTTGTCAGAGCATCACCATGGTCCCCCTCACTAAACCAACACTT
This sequence comes from Falcunculus frontatus, assembly GCA_013398115.1. NCBI lineage: Eukaryota > Metazoa > Chordata > Aves > Passeriformes > Falcunculus > Falcunculus frontatus. Next base: position 874,402 of record VZRV01009040.1, read on the forward strand.
CAGCCTCATGCAGAAACCACAGACGAAGGGTGAGAGGTTGGGAATAAGCATGATCCAACATCACAAAAACAAGCTTGTTATTTTCTTCCACTACAACCCAGACAGCTGGACTCCCATTATAATTAGACAGATATGGGAAAGCCTCGTGGTTACACCTATTGGTCTCTTTTGACACACTTCTGTGATGATTGCCATACAGATCAAGAGATGAGATTGCAAACTCAGTACTATATTTTTGTTATATGTTCATACAGTGCCAAATATGAGGGGCTGTACCACCCCAGAGGAGAGGGAGGTGCTCCTGGTGGTGACAGTGTTTTGTGACATCCCTTGCTTCTGTCTGGCCACAACCAAATTGCTTGAAGACCATGGCAAATCATCATGTCTGATAACCTCTGTTAACCAGAGATCTCCCCAGATTCTCAATCTGTCAGGAAAAGACATTAATACAGTGCCAGCACCACATTGGCTTCCCTACGTGGTCATCCACCAAGACCCCTGGGGAAAGAAAGAGCCCAGGGACAATCCTTGCTCACTTTGACTCACTGGGAAGCCATCCACCCAGTGCAGGATCTGGTCTTGGCACTCAGTCTGCTGCCCTATCTCAGCTACAAATTAGTGTTAAACATAAATGTTATTTATCTCTAATTAATTATTAAGGCAATTTGTAACAGCACTCAGGAAAGATCACATTGGTGTGTGTCTGGATGCAACCCAGCCCTCCCTAAATCACACTGAAAGCTGACTTCCCTCCTGCTGTAAGTAGATTACTTCAGTCTCAGTGTTGGTACATAAGGAGAAGATTTGTCACCCTTCTGGAAAATCAATAGGCTCTTGGCAAACTGGCTTCGGTGCTGTTAATCATCCTGATGGCACCATCCGCCCATCTACCAAACTGCAGCAGGAGAACCCAGCCTGAGGGCCCAGCCATGGACCCTCTCAGTGGCTGAGCCCTGGCACAGCTGGGTTTGCACCTCTCACCGGATTTGAAACAAGCCCAGCCGAAGGTGTAGGAGGATCTGGGGATTGGGAGTGCAGAGCTCATGGAGGACTCTGCCACGTCTCCATCAGTATTTCTGTTTGGCTGCATGTTTACAGGAAAAACAGAGTAAAAAATGCTGAAAATTCCAGATGCCTGAGGCATCACTGCTGGTGTGTGCATCTCCTCAGCACCTTATCAACATGCAGAGGATGGAGAAATCCCATGGCAGAACTCACTGGTTATGGACTGTCACTTGTCACCATATGAGGATCTGCTGTGAGTGCCCCACCTGCCCTGCAAGGGAGGGTCTCTCCTGCTCCTGCTCCTGCTCCTGCTCCTGCTCCTGCTCCTCCTCCTCCTCCTGCTTCTGCTCCTCCTCCTCCTAACCCAGCTCAGTGCTGCTCCAGCAGACAGGAGCAACAAGCTGTGGGAGAACCTTCTGTGCAGGGCCAGGACAGGCTGGAGAGGCTGGAGCCGAACTCCAGGAAAGGATGAAGCTGATGACAATCTATAGCATGAGCAAAGGAGCAATGCTCACAGGGACATCGCTGCAGCAGAAGTCCTGGCTGCTGCCTCTGGAGATGTGCTCAGAGTGCAGCTGCTGCCCGGCTGCTGGGATGGGGAAGGGACAGGGCAGGACCCTCACACCAATATACGTGGCTTCCCCACCCCATCTGCCCAGTCTCTGCATTCCCCCAGTGCCAGATCGTGTGGGACCTGCAGAAAGCCAGGCTGGGTCCGGCAGGGGCAAACAGCAGTGCCCAACTTCCTCCCCCTCCGTATTAATCAGCACTTTTCTGAATCACAGGCGTGGCTTTGTCTGTGGGATATCAGCTATGAAATTAATTCAGCTTGGGAGCTTTGGATGACTCAGACTACTATGAAAACACCCCAGGGCAGAAATGAGATGTAGGGAAAATTCACCCTGGGGGTATCTCTCAATGGACTTTAACTGAGGATAAATTTAATTCGCAGAACTGAAGCATATTTTATTTACTTTTTTAAACTAGCATTTTAAATTGAAATATTCAAATACATAATCAAGAGGCTCTTAATGGGTTGCTTTTATTGAAAGAGAGTTTGTTTTAAATTCCTCAACCTCGGAGTCCCAGACATATTTCCTTCCCCCAAGTGAATTCTCTGTTGGATTTCTCTGCTGCATTAATTATGAAAATCAGAATTCACCAAATAAACAGACAAGATGACACAGCACTGACGTTAGGCTGCCCACAACCTAACCCGTGATCCTGCTGGAAGTTGTCTGTAAGTCTCAATGGAAAAGCAGTATGCAGTAGTCATATGTGCTCTTAGGAATTTGTGAAGACAGAGCTCTTTCTCATGCATCACTGGGTTCCCAAAGATGGGTCTAAGTTATAACAGCCCTCAGAGTTCACTTAACTCGTCTGCCTGAGAGAAAAAATACATACACTTTTGTAGCTGGAAAAATATCGAGACAAAGGATTTGAAACACTGAGCCATATGGACTCCTGCCTTAGCTCTCTCAGTGCAGCAATGCTTCATTGCAATCAATAAATGTTTCATCATCATTTCTGGTGCAGGGAGGCTGTAAGGAGCCCAGGCTCAGTTCTTGGCTCCACTGTCTGCTCTCTGTGAGCTTTAAGCTTTGTTTCAGGTCAATACAGCAGGACTCAGTGCCCTGTGTTCTTCACAAAATGCAGGCTGTGTGCTGTGGACTCCCACAGCAGAATGAGAATCAGAGTAGTTTGGGTTGGAAGGGACCTTCAAAAGCCATCTAGTCCAACCCCCCTGCCGTGAGCAAGGACACCTTCAACTAGATCAGGTTGCTCGGGGCAGCTGTTGCTGTTCAACCTGACCTTGAATGTTTCCAGGGATAGGGCACCTACCACCTCTCTGGGCAACCTGTGCCAGTGTTTCTCAATATCTTTATTGTAAAAACTTTCTTCTTATAGCTGAACTGATTGTCTTTCAGTTTAAAACCATTGCCCCTTGTCCCACTGCAACAAGCCCCTACTAAAAAGTTTGTCCCCATCTTCCAGTACCCTTTAGGTACTGGAGGTTGCTATAAGGTCTCCCTGGAACCTTCTCTTCTCCAGGCTAAACAACCCGAGCTCTCTCAGCCTGGAGAGGTGTTTGAGCCCTCTGATTATTTTTGTGGCCTCTTCTGGCCTCACTCCAACAGGTTGATGTCCATCCTGTGCTGGAGACCCCAGAGCTGGATGCAGGACTGTGGATGGGATCTCACCAGAGTGGAGCAGAGGGGCAGAATCCCCTCCCTAGGCCTGCTCTCCACGCAGCTTTGGACGAAGCCCAGGATGTGGCTGGCTTTTGGAAGTGGGGTGTTCAGGACAGCTCAGGGTGCTCCACTCCCTGGGTGTAGAGGATGGACAGGCAGCAGATTGTGGCAATGGAAAGGAGCAGGCAAAATTTTGACCACGCCTTCACCCCTGGGAAGCCAATGCTGATGACTGGGAGCTGGAGAGAAGCCAGACAGCTGTACGTTATGAGAGAAACCCCAACAGCAAAGTCTGGGGAAAGATCAGGGGAAATTCCTTCCAAGAGAAAGGCCTTGTGCTGAAGGACACATCTGGATCCCATTTGTTGTCCGTCTTCTCTGGAGAGGCATCAGACTGTTTGAAAGCTCCCCGTGATCCACCCAGCCTGTGAGACACAGGAGCTGGATCTGGCTGTGTTTTCATAGATTAAAGTCTGGGACATGACCAGGGGCTGAAATTCACTTGGGGGAAGAAATTCAGAGAGACCGGTGTGTCTTGTACTGTGTTTTGGGAGAACCTCAGCAGGAAGTGAGGGGCAGTTTGGCCATGTCTGCCCCCAATATGGCACTGCTGCAGCAGAGGGGGTTTTCAGGCTTTGTGATTAATGATGCAGGTTTTATATCAGGTTTGATTTTCTTGCTTTACTGGTGGTTGAGCCTGTTCCCCCCCCTAAATCCCCCAGCCAGTCTAAGCCAAAGCCACCCCCACGAAATGGTAAGATAGTGTCCTGGATAGTGTGGATCCTCCCACGAAAGGATGGTCAATATCTCAGGGGCAACATGGGTCCCAGGGCACTGGCTTGAGAAATGCCAGATAATACAGCCTAAAATAACCCTGGAGAATTTGCCGCTCCGAGTAGTAACAAAGAGACAATTGTTGAAGCAACCTGCTAATATTCAAAGCACTTTTCGGAATTAGTTAGCTATTACTGATGCCATTTGTGACTGACAACATCTGCCTGAGACATTGTCAGAGCCATCAGCCAAAGTTTTTGCCCTTCTGAACTTTATTTTCTATAACCTCTTACGAACTAGAGCAGGTACAGTACTTTACATGTATTCTTTGTTATGCAAGATTTATGATATGGACTAGATATCTCCATTTCTGCTTAAAGCCATAGAAAACATCTCTGTGGCTGCTGACCTGTCGTGAGCATGCAGCCAGGTATTCCCTACAGGAGGTGCAGGGGAAGGAGATACATCCTTGTGGACAAGCCTAGCTGGTGGACTGATAGCTCTATTTTTCTTCTGCTCCAGGAGGAATGTGTTCCCCTGCTGTCCTACCGGAGGGAATACTGGAAAAGGAAAACTGAGTTTGTTTGCCAGTCCCGCCTCTTCTGAGAAAACACTCCTGGAGGGAGCACTGTCCCACAAAGCATTTCCATGGGTCATGTTTTGCGAAGTCCATTGAACTGCACAGTAACTGGGGCTCCAGGATGTAAACTGCATCTACTGAAAACACAAATGTGCTTCTTCTGCACAGTTCAGGCATTGTATGGCACAGTTGTGCTGAGATTGTCTCTGGCAAATGGTTTAATTTTTGAGGGGCGTTCTGCATATGTACAGCAAAATGCAGGTCCTCACTCACAGCTACAGCTTCTTTGTGTCAGGAACCAACACATCTTAAATAAATGGTAACTTTCTTCCACCAAAACTCCATCTGCAGAAAAAATATATGTAATTAACCCTTTACCATTATCCCCTGTGTTTATCTGTTTGCACTCATCTTGGATAATGAAAAAGTCAGATTCACTTTGTGCTCAGTTACACAACTTGAGCCTTGAGTTTTACTCTATGGATTTCCAGTGAGCCCTGAGCTCAGCCGGAAAAGGTCCTGCCTGCTTCTGGAGGCGGCTCCTGCTTCCAAACCAGCTTTGATCTCAAGCCAAGACAGAGCCAGGTTTTTAAAATGCACTACAAAAGTACCTCTGGGGGTATCCAATTCCAGCACAAAAGCATTTCATCTGGATTTCCAAAATGGCAGGGGGATGGATATGTTTTGAATACAGTGATGAATAATTCAGTTTGCATGAATTTGCCTGACTTCACAAGGACTCATCCTGATTTCGGCCTGAAATCTGCCTTCCTTTCTAACCACTACTGCTTTGAGCAAAAAAGCATGGCCCTTGAGAGAATCCCCTGTCCCAGGACAGTTCCTGCAGCCCAAGAGAAGTGTCCCCAGTGCCATTCAGCAGGTGGCTCTGGTGGGTGCTGTATCGTGGGTGCCTGGGGTACAGACACAGGGACAGACGGACACGGGAACCAGGAGGCCACTACTGCAGAGGGCAGGCCTTGTTCCTTTTTATCATTTCACTTCCAGCCACAGGACTGCCCTCTCCCTTGCTCCAGAGCCGGCATCTGTCTGACTATGATCAGAGCTGTTTTATCTCACTCTCCTGCCTCAAAAGGAGCTTTTCTGTGATGTCAGTGGAGGAAGCTGGCTCTGGGTGGGCAGGGGCTGCACACAGCTGTCCATGGCATCACAGTGAAACAACTCCCTGGGCACGACAGACCCCATTCCTTGACCTCAGCTCTTTGTCCTGCCCAGCCGCAGGGGAGGGAGAGGCTGATGCTGCCGAGCTCTTCATCACCTGACTGCCACTGGCACCTGCCAGCCCCACGGTCCACTGCGACATCACCTCCCTGCCCCTCGGCTCCCAGGACCCTCTCACCTGCCGTGGGAACAATAGTCATGGGAACTTGTCTGAGCTTAGGGAAGACCTTATTGCTCTCCACTGTTGCGTGAGAGGAGTTGTAATGAGGTGTGAGTCTCTTCTTTCAAGTGACAAGCGACAGGATGAGAGGAAATGGCCTCAAGTTGCTCCAGCGAAGGTTTAGATCAGATATTAGGAAATATTTCTTCTCTGAAAGGGTTATCAAGCATTGAAACAGGTTGCCCAGGGATGTGGTGGAATCACCATCCCAGGGGGGATTTTTGAAAAGTGTGGGTGTGGCAGTTAGGGACATGGTTTAGTGGTGGTTTGACCATGCTGGGTTAACAGTTGGACTCGATGATCTTAGAGGTCTTTTTCCACCTAAATGATTCTGTGATTTTAAGGAAGCCAATGTTAAGCTGAAGTTTCAGCCCACAGCTGTGCAATGCCCTCCCTGTCATCCCCATCTGTGCCAATGGCTATTCCAAATCCCCCAATCCCCGTCCTTCGCCCATATTCAGGACTCCTGAGTAAAGTATTTTGGTGCTGTCTGAGGTGTATTTTGCATTGCAAATCTGAGCAATGCTACTTTCAGCACAAAGTAAACTAAATGAGAGTGGAAAAACGGGCAGGGGTTTGCTGGGCAGGTTGGCAGCACAGCCCTCAGGGCAGGAGGAGCAGGAAAGCTTGGTGCTAGGGGACATGGGGTGAGAGGACCCTTTGTGAAGCTGGTGAAGACTGCAGGGGATTTTTAAGGACCATATCTGCTTCCACAGTGGCCTGGAGTCCAGGCAGCTCCAATGGGATGAAAAGTCACCATATGCTTCTTTACCCATGGTCATGCGTGTGCCTGGTACATGAGAATCCTGGTAGGAGCCTGCAGCAGGATCTGGTCCAGGCTTTTCGTCTTGCTCCAAGGGGCACAGCTCTCTGCAGGTTTTGGGGATCCCAGGGTCCCTGATCCTTAGGACGGTTTGCAGCATCACCTGGCTGTGCCCAAATACGTCCACGCTCCTCTGCGCTTTCTTGCTGTGCACAAGGCATGGCTCCTGCCTGCAGAGTGCCCACATGGCCCCAGTGGACTGGGAGCCACCCAAGGACACCAGAAGGGTGGCTCAGCTGGTACAACTTACCAGAGTGGCCCTTCAGCCAGAATGAAACCCTCCATATTTTCTGCAGATTCTGTACACTTAATATAGATTGTAAAAGTATAGGTAAGAGGGACTGCTTGGACTAAGGAGAAAGAAGACTATTGGCATCATTTGATCCTGCTGCTTCCTCTTCAGTGAGATGAGATTATTTCCTTTTATTTACAAACATGAATGAACTAAGCTTCTCAGCAACTCAGCCAGGCTGAAGTCTCATTAACCCAATTTTAAACAGGGTTGGATGTGAGTGGAAAACTGAGCACTCAGAGCCCTGAAGTAAGGCCACAGCAAAGGGAGGAGGACAGCAGGACCAACACTCTGGGAAATCCTGGGGCCAGCTCTGTATTCCTGATTCAGGAACTGCTTGGGGCTGGGGTGGTGCTCCTTGTGCCAGGGCTTGTACCTTCTGCTGGAAATCTGTGTGCATTCTGGTGCCATCTCTTCAAAGGAACCATGACCTGCTGATGATTTTTGGCAACCACAGACTGAGCAACTGAAAAAGGCAAAATACTGAACTGTTGCTCTACTTTGTTAATGACACAGTTATACTGTGGGAAAAATAGATTGTGAACTGAAGAACAGGCCCAGAATGTACAAACAGAAAGGAAATCAATTCCTGCTTCACAAAAAAAAATTATTCCGTCATTTCAGAACTTCTGGGCACACGTCTTTGCTGTTTGGGTGTTGTCCATGTCTGGATTTTACATAGGTAATTCAGACAGACAAGCCAAGACTTGTATGTGCAGTAATTCTCTTTCAAGCTACTTCTCATTTTCCCTGTTCTCAGCTCCCCTGTTGCCTTTCATGTAACTGCATGGAAACCAGGGCATAGTCCATGAAATTAAAGAATAAGAACTGATGACCAGCCCTTAGAAGGAAAAGATGATAATTTATCTGCCAGACATTCAAGCCATAGGGTTCACTGTCTCTGAGGACAAACATGACATGGCAGCTCGATTCTAAAAACAGTTGGGCTATTTCACTACCTATTAATCTCACTGCAAGTTCACAAACCTAAGACCACCCATTTATTGTATGATGGTGGGTGTGCACCCTTTTTTAGCAAAAATCACTCCTTCATGAGGAATGAGTCATACACAAAGACCCTGACAGTATCCAACTAACTAATCAATAAACGGTAAAGTGCAAGATGCAGATTCCCCTGCACTGCTAGACTGAGTCATCCTGATGCTGGATTTATCACAGCCTAGACAAAATTTCTAATAAGAGCACCAACTGTACGAAAAAAGCATTTTCCATTGCCTTCAACGAAGTCAGCTGAAGCTCTCAGAAGTGACTGACTGAAGGGATTACACATAGTGGCCTGCATTAGGAAAGGTACCTAAGCAGACCAAGGGACGTCAGGGTCTCTGTAGACCTGACACCTGTAAGGGAACACTCAGAATGTTTCATTTGATTTTCTGACCCCTTCCCGGTTCAAAAGGAAAATGGAAGAACTGGGGAGAGTTCAGCAAAGAGCTCCCAAGATGTCACAGCGGTGTGAGGTTTGCTGGATGGTGAGATGCTGCGATCTTCCCGAAAGCACCTCCGAAATGAAGCTGCTTCTGCTGCAAGGGTCACTACACATGCTCACGCACTCACACACCGGCTGGCTTCTTCAACAAACCAATGGCAAAGGGACGGGAAGGACTCCCGTGTAGAGTTCCACAAGTGAGGTTTATTCAACCACAAACATGAAGGTTTCCAGTGATGAGAGTGCAGAACAATGGCGGGGGGAGTCTGGGTTTTTATACAGGAGCAGGGGAGAGCATCGGGGACCAATGATCTGAGGGCACAGGGGCGGTACATAGGCGGGGCCGGGGTAAGGGAACCAACAGGGAAACTCTGAGGGACAAAGGGACAGGGGCCAATGGGAGAACGGGGAGGGGAGAACTTTCTGGAGCGGAGTCGTACAGGACAGAAAAGGGGCAGGGAAACCAACGGGCCAATCGGGGGAACAGAACTGGAGCACATTAGCATAGTAAAACAAAACATCCTGGGAGAGGCCTTTCTGTCACCCTAACCTGGAGATCTCTCAGGGTCTGTCACTTTTAGTGGTCTCTCTTATTCTTGTGATTGGGATGCTCACGGGTTCCCAAACCGAGACAGTGGTCTGGAGCACTTTGCCTACACGAGGAAGCTTGTTGAGTGGGGCTTGTTGAGTCTGGCAAAAAAAAAAATGAAGCACTGTAACAGTGACCTACAGCTCCATGAAAGAGAGTTACAAAAAGGGTGGGGCCAACCTCTCTGGCGGTAGAAGATGATACAGGGAAGGGCAACAGCCACAAGCAGCAGCTTGAGATGTTCAGGTTGAACTTCAGCAAAATTTCTTCATCCAGAGAGCAGTGCAGAGAGATGGTGGGGTCTCCATCCTCCGTGTTTGCCAAAACATGAAGAGACAGAGGCACGGATAACCTACTTTAGCCTGACAATAGTCCTGCTTCAAGAAGGAAGTTGGACAAGAGACCTCCAGAGGTGAATTCCAACCCACGCTGGAATGGTGTGTTATTCCCAGAGCTGACTGTATTTATTTCATCTCTGAAAAGAGAAGGTCTAAATCCTCTAAGTGTGATGATCTGGAGAGCAAGTTAACACTGCTGAGAGGGTCCAGTGAGGTCATGTTTATTCCCTATGTTCCAGGAAAGAACAGGAGAAACTAAACACCAAACCCTCTGCACTAGCTGAGAACTGCTCAGATAAACCCAGTCAATCTAAGTGGGTGAACTGTGTTTCTTGAACAGAAGAAAATTAAGGTCATAATGAATTCTTCTCTGCCCCACCCAAGTGGAAATTTGTCCTCAACCACAAATTATGGCAATCACTTGAACTTGGACATATGAGCATGTCTGACTAGAAAATCACCAAAGGAGGATTTTCTGTGCTCTCATACACTGGACTATCATTTACTGTCCCCAGGTGTAGCCCATCTCTGATGCTTCTGAGGAAGTCAGGAAAAAGCCCAGAATGCATTCAGTTTTGTGCACCAAGGTAAAACGCCCAACTGGTTGTTGCAGGTTGGCAGCTAAAGATGGGATTCACTTATACTCAGGGTCTTGAGGTGAAGTAGAGATCTTATGATTATCTTGAGGTCCATGCTGATAGTCCATTTTTCCTCTGAGCCCGTGAAGAAAGAGTCTAAACACAGGTCACAGGGATCTGGAGCTTTGGAAACAGACAGGACCAATAAGATCTTGTAGCACAACCTGTGCAAGCGGCAGCTACAGAGCTCTGTCCACTGTCACGTTGTCACTGTGCTGCAGGAATGAATGGTAAGGATGTGCTGCCTCTTCCTGGCACTTCTATTGTAAATGTCTCATGAAGGAAAAAGAGATTCCAATTTACATATGCTGGGGTTGAATAGATAAGCAATCATTCTGAAAAATGAGTGTACGCACATATAAGCACCCACGCATGTTGTTAAACCTTCTGACCAAGGAGAGATAAGCCTGATGCTGATTGTTTATGATCATGCAGTAAAATTTCTATGGAATTGTTTTGCTTGGATGAAAAACAGAAACAGACACATTAACTCACTTCATTGTAATGCCCATTTTATTGTAATTATCTTGCAATTCTCTGAGCTTTCAGCATCTTGTTTTGGCATTATAAACACCTGCAAATCCTAGGCAACATGAATAAAAAAGAACATCTTGTTACAATAATATCTACAGAAAATGAGATTGGCACAAAGTATGATAATTGCAGCTTTCCAGCTCCCCTATATCCATACACAAACCAATAACATATAAAGGCTATTTATTCAAAGTGCTAAGTCTTTTCATGTTCTTTATTAGAGCACAGCCCCGTTCTAGGCTTCATAAATATGTGTAGGAAAAAGAGATTATTTCCAAAAAATTATAATCAGAGAAAGTGTATTATCCTGATTTTTAGATAAGTAGCTGAGATGCGGCTCCATTAAGAAGTTTCCCTGACACGAGATGAAGAGGCTGGGGCAGTGGGGGGAAGGTAACCTAGAGCTCCTGACCTCATCAGTCCTTTTAAGTACATCCCCTCCTTTAAGAGAGGCATCCCAAGAATTTTACATTGTCAAGGGACTCAGAAGGAAAAACCGTTCCTTCATTGGCCTTTGTGGGCAACTCCACTAAATATCAGTGGAAGGAAATCCTCCCAAACACTGTTTAAGCTAAGGATTTGGATGAGAGGCAACTGGCCTATCCCATAATCATACCTAATACTTGGAAGAACAGACTGTGCATCACTGTAGCTGCTGGTATCACCACTCAGAGGAATGGAGGGGGTGGCATTGGAGAATGAGATTGTAATCAGATACACAGCTCTGAGATGGGCTGGAAGAGGCCTGGACGATCAAGTGACCTGTGCTCTAGGATCATAGCAGATTCTGTCGAAGAATGCTGACAGAAAGTTGACCTGAACAACTTTCAGTACTTTAAGATCTAACAAGGCATTTTAGGGACTAACTCCTAGACCTTTTTAGTCTATGACAACACAGGTCTCATCCTGGAACAATCTAGAAAAATGGGAAGAAAACAGCATCTAATACCTCTCCTTCCCCTAGAACAGGATAAAAACAGTTGGGCCTCAGGATAATGGGAAACAACAGTGGCTTCAGTGTGTTAGGTGTGGGTGAGAGCACAGCCCATGACTATTTTGCTGTGCCTTTAGAATCATACAGATCAGTGGAAATAGCTGTGGTGGAAAGTGTAAGAGAACTGAGATCTCATCACCTTCCTGCACACTGCTCCAAGGCTGCACTGCCCTCATGGTGAAGATATTTACCCTAAGTGCAGCCTGTACATCTCAAGCCATAGCTTGTGACCATTGCTCTTAGTTGCCACTACAAAGAAGGGGCCTGACTCTATGGTCTTCACAACTCCACACTGAACAGCAGGGCCCAACACTGGATTTCAGGTGTTGAGTCCAAAGAGACAAAGAGTATTTCCTTGATCTGCTGGCCACACTTCTCCCAATGTAGCCCAGTGTGTGGTTTCTTTAATTCCCAACAAGAGTACCTTGCTGGCACACAAGCTCTAGGGTTTTTTGGCTGGGGTTTTTTTATCACTGTGTCACTAAGTAATTTGTCTTCAGGGGAATTATGAGAAGCACACGGGAGAATGTTGGTACTTGAGTGATGTTGCTTGTGTCCTCATCAGGAATGGATGGATCCCAGATGACAAGTGCATTCTCAAATGAATAAACTGACAGAGCTTTAAAGCACTTCTTGCCTTGTGTCAGAGGTTTCTCTGTGGGAGATGTGGGATAATTTTTGAGACAGAGAAAGGACTGTTGTGACTGTGTACCTGAGACTGGAAGAAGCAAGGTCTTCCCAGAGTGAATACCAGAGTGAAAAAGATTTTATTTGTTGTGGGCATGGTGAGCCCTTGCTTTATCGATTTGAGAAGCTCTGCAGTCACAGTGGGCAGAACTAGGTGTAAATAATTAAAGGCATTGCCAGGAATGGCTTAGGGACCCAGCCTGCTGTAGGAATAATATTTCATTGTGTGTCTTCTGCTACCTTTTACCTTGAAATATAAGATCTGAGATTCTGAGAAACAGCCCTTCTCAGAATGAAAAGTAGAAAAGCACATATTCCTTTGGAATATGTATGTCATTTGCCAAGGCAGAGCTGAAAAGGAGAAAAACACGTCCCCAAAATTTTAAGGAAACAGGAGGAGTCGCAGCTGTAGTCCTTCTCACCTGGACACTTAGTGTCACTCTCAATCTACTCATTCCTCTTTATAGAAGAATATTTTCTGAGCCTTGAAAACCAAGGTGCTGGGATAAACCATGAGGTGCACGCAGCCATGTGAAGGGTGGATGTTATTTCAGTTTGCATCCTTGGCAGTTGGAGCAACTTCCAGCAACAGCTGGAGGTGTAAAGTGACTCTCTGTAAGAAGCGAGGGTGGTACTTGAAGCGAACCAGTGGAAAATAAAAAATGATGCCACTGAAAATGAACAGGACAATGTAGAGGATCTCTACTTGGGGTTGATCAATGATGGGAGCTAACACCAGGTACACAGCTGCCATCAGCACGATTATGGGGATGATAATTGGGACCTGTGAAAGCAAAACATCAGCATAAAGACTCGTGTAATTCTGGGCCACTGTGGGTTTGGGCAACCCTGGAACTTCTGCAGAAGGCTTTTTAGATGAAACCTTTCTGCAACCTGAAGTATTACCTAGAAATACCAGTTAATCCAGACATCCTGTTTCCCAGCCTACCCCTACTCCAAGGCTGACCATCCCTGCAAGAGCTACACCACCATATCACACCTTAACCTCTGGTCTTTCCTGCCCTCCTAGACCTGAAGATGCAAACTACTGGCTTTAGTGCCAAGTCTATTCTTGCTCTCCTTTCTACCTTGCATCTAAAAGCCAAGCTGTAGACAAAACACCGAGCAATTGTATACAAATCAGCTTAGCACCATTGCACAAAAAGGTTTATCCACGTGTTGACAGACAGGTGGACAGGCAATCTCAGATGCAATTTCTGTAAGCCTGGTCAGAAGGCATTTAAACTTCAATTTTAAACCACCCTTCCTCAAAGGAGGGTGGCTTGTGCATTCACTAATAATCCTCAGTCCCTGAGGAAGCACTGTAGATCAGCTCGCTCATAGCATCAGGGGAGGAACACATGACTCCTGATTTCCTTCCTTTTGTCTGTTTTGTGGGGAACAAACCTGTCCCCAAGTCATCTCAAAGGACTTGGGGCACCCCGGCTGAGTTATTTTTTCCTCTTCAAGGTTCTTACACCTGGGCTACCCTCCAAGGGGTTTTCCCAAGGTCTGTGAGCGTAAATAGGTGATTACATTGTTGATCAGAATCATCATTCATTTACCACTTAAATCTTTTAGGAAAAAAGAGGATATGGTAGATATATTTTCCATAGTGAGGAGGCAGGGCATTATTAGCTTATCAAGACAGAGAATTCAACCTTGACTGATGCCTGTATATTCACACTATCTTGCCCCTTGTTGACTTTGCTGAGACAAAACTTGAAGTTAAAAAAGGAAGGACAACCACTTTAAATGTGTAAGCCAGCAGTGCTCACTCTTTTCTCTTAATGTTCTCTTAGTCATTTGAACAATGTAGGAAAATATTTGAGTGTTTTATGTTATTACTTTACCTTGTAAGATCTTGGCAGTTCTGGTTTCTTGATTTTTAAATACAGGAGCCCAGAAATAGTCATACCATAGAAAAGCCATGCCATAAAACTGGAAGAAAAGGGAAAAAACTAGACAGCATTAAACTTGGGGTGAGATCATCCAGGCATGTCAGGCCTGCCTTGCAGATCCCAGATGTTCATATCTCCAATTAAAAAGGTAAATATTGATATAAATTTAATAGGTCTTCCATTCATTTCCTTTCTAACACAAACACTGAGAACTTTAAAATTATCTGAATATTACAGATACATTTCAATGAGGATGAATCACATTCAGTTGAGTCTATAGTGACAGGAGCATTCGTGCATTGCAAAGGTGTTGGTTCCCAAGCTCTTTCTTTTCTTTCTTCCCTCCTCCTCTCTTCAATATCGGTTAGAAAGCAATAGCCCAGGCTCAAAAAGATATTGCAAGAAAATACAAGCAATGTAAAATCCAGGAGCACAGGAGATGCAAACAGAAACCCTTCACACACATACCTGAAAAAGTTCACGATACTGGTGAAGCTTCCTGAAATTAGCATTATTAAAGACATCGCAGATGTGAACAGTAGAGCAGGGGAGGGTGTGAGGCATCGCACGTGAGCCATGGACAGAATGTCTGGCTGAAAAACAAAGCAAAACACTGTATCATCATATCATGGAGTCAGAGGTCCTTACTCATCCCCCTCAGCTGCTGGTGGGAGCTTTGTCTGCAGCCAGAGCCACTCGTAATCAGCAAATAAGCATCATATAAAACCAGACCAACTCCGAGAAGTGTAAATAGAGAAAACTCCTTCAAGGGTATTTTTATTCTGTCTCACTGGTTTCATATCAAATATTCTCAGTTTGAGCAGACAAGATGAGGTTTTCAAACTACTGATGTGACAGACTGAGTCAAATTAGAGCTTTCCTGACCACTATCAGGACCTTTTGCCGTGGACCCACTCTTCTGCCGTCTGTCATGTCTCTCTGGGACTTGACTTCTCTGGGGATGACTGGAAAATGAGCCAAGGACTACTCCTGAAACATTTATGTAACTTCAAATTAAACCAGGATTTGTTTCAGAACACTGAGAGGCTTAGTAGCCTCTTTATTGTTTGTTTCATTGGGAAAGTTTAATGAGAAAGGCTACTTTCTTTTTTTTTTTTTAATTTTATTTTTAATTCCCAACCAAAGTATCATGCAAGGACTTTTGCTAGAGATGAGTGTCTGAGAAATGGCATAAGCCTTCAGCTTGTAGTCTGGTATGGTCAGATTCAGACCATCTGTGCATTTCTCAGCACAGAGCTTGCCATGATACAGAAGGAACTGTCCTTGGAGAGAAGTTGGGGAACCAGTAACTACCGAAACCAGGAACCATCAAAACCAGCAACCACCAGTGCAGTCACCTCCACCAACCTGGTCATTCATATGCATAAAAGATCCTCTGCTGTTAACCAGGAGCGGAGCTGGCGTGAAATCATAGATTCATAGAATAATTTGGGTTGGAAGGGACCTTAAAGATCATCTAGTTCCAACATCCCTGCTCTAGGCAGGGACACCTTTCACTGGAACAGGCTGCTCAGAGCCCCATCCAGCCTGGCCTTGAACTTCCAGGGATGGGGCATCCACAATCTCTCTGTGCAACCTATTTCAGTGCCTTTGCACCTGAGAACAGAAATGCCAGATGCTATGTGTGGGAAGGACCAAAAAAAGCAGAGAGGTTCAGGAGGAATACAAGAGACCTGCTCAAAACAGAGAAAGGCAAATGCAGCTCAGCCTTTTTTCTCCTCTTTGTGGAGCAGTGTGGTTAAGTGTGTGTGGGGGGTGTACCTGTGAGTGAGGGGGTCCACATCAGCAGTTGGGATGGGCAGCAACCTCAGGGGCTTGTATGCCCAGGTACCAGCAACTGGAGAGACTGGGATCCAGGGGCTGAGTGTCTGATCCCAGCTGCTGGAGGGATCTACATTCTACATATGTTTCTATATGTATTTCCTACTAATAGACCCCTGATCAGCCAGAGAGGGTAACAAAGGCCCTTAGTGCTGTTAGTGATGATGTTTGTGTGAGCCCCAGGTGTGTCTGTATGTGCAGCTTTATGTGCCCTGCTGTCTGTGTATGTACATATACAGCTATACATGGATGTATGTGTGTTTATAAATATGTTTCATACCTGTGTTTGCGTGTGTGTGGCTACTGGGAATACATACTGGACTTACTGGTTGGACCAGGGAGGAGGGAGCTGCAGCAGCCTGACCTCCACTGGGCTACCAGATTTGGCCCACCTTACAAAACCAATGATAAACCCAGGCTAGGAAAGATGTGAGGCTTGGTGTCACCTTGTAATTGCTACGAAGCTTGAAAAGCAGAGATATCCTATGCTGCATCTAAGCTGGACTACCCATGAGAAGGCTGGAACACCCCCGAGACCAACCTGTGTAGTCAGTATAACATGCAAAGGCAGCTGGCTGGTGCTGGGCTACCTTCCCAGTGCAAGCAAAGGTGCCTTACAACACACAAGCATGGCCAGGTTCCCCTTCCCTGGCAGGTATATCGACTGGGTCACCCCACAGCCTGTGCCTGGTGCTCCAATGCAGCAGTATTTGAGTGGTTCATTTCAAAGCTGTTCTTAAAATTCAGGCTAGGTGTGGATAGGTACCTTTTTGAAAGTACCTGACTGAAGAAGAAAGCCCAAAGACAACCTACACCTTACATTTGAAGGAGATGGGGATTAAAGGCTTTGAGTAAGGAACAAACCCCTTGAAGAGCTATCACTCTTCCAGTTGAACGTACAGTGTTTTCCTCTCTGCTTTAGTGTCACGAGAAGGTGAAGTTGCTCAAAGCAAGCCAGACCCCTTTTTGTGCTTACCATATGGCCCTCCCTGGCAGCAATGTAGCACACGCGGCCTCCGCTGAAGAACGTCCCGTTCGATGAACCAAACGTAGACAGGGTCACCGACAGGGAGATGAGCCATGCCCAGCTGCCCAGGACTTTGTCCCTGAGGTGGCAAAGAGTTTGCAGCATAAGATGCAGTTCATAGATGTGTTGAATACTCACTCTAGAATCAGACAGGTTTCTTCCCTCCATTATTCTTGTATCATACTGAATTTTTTCCCGAAGTCTTTCTAATGATTTAAAGTCTTCTTGCAATTCCCGTAATATTTGGTGACTAGTAAGTATGTCTTGTCTGACAGCTTTTCTTCCTGCTTGGTGTATATATATCTACTTCTGTCCACACTGCAGTGGGGTACAAAGCTGTCACAACAGGCAAAACCACCTTTTTTGTGTACTGATACTGTGGCAAAAAGTCTGAAAATACTGCTATCACAACCAACAATATTAGCTTGGAAATCACGGAAAAAACTGTTCCCATCACACTGGAAGAAATATTCTGCATAATAACCTCTTCTTCACTATGCATAAGATTTTAACCCTTTAATCCCACATGCACCTATTACTGCTATTCTGTGAATCAGACTTAAGCCAAAGCAATGGTTTGAATTCCAGATGTTTGGTTCTACAGCATGTTCAGACATTTCTGGTTTGCTTTCTCCTTAATTGAAGAAGTAGCAGAGTTACAAACAGAGTTCAAGGTAAACATTGGGAAGGAATTATAATCTTCTCACCTAAAAGTGAAGATTGTCTTCTAGAATGAAGCAGCATTAAGAGTATTAATTGAGTAACAAATGCTGGTATTTGAGGTAATTATCTCATACACAAACACTCTGTTTATCTAATTGGCAAAAATCCAAAACTCAGATGCTTTTTAGATCACTTTATTTACAAGCAAACTGAAACCTGCAGTTGCTGTTAAATCACTGTCATCAAAGAAACACTGGGAAGAGTTTCTTGAGCTCCTTTTGTGGCTGCACCTGTCACCACTGAACAATGTTTCTTTCTGGCAGTTCTCCTCTTATATGGGGAATAAATGCATTTAAATGTGGCAAGTCCTCCTCTGGCTTCTTTCTATTCCTCCCATTCTTTCTTAATGGCCTGAATAGCTGCATCTTTTGCATGTGAGCCACAGCCATCACCCCCTCCTCAGACTCTGGCTACCTACCTGTCCCCTAGCCTTTGAGTGCCCAGTTTTCCTGTCACTAGTTCAGTATTTCTTCCTGAATTGCACTCTTGGGTGAAAAGGTTAATCAGGCAGGAAAAGGAGATGTGTTATGAAGGAGGAAGCTCACGAATAACTTGTTAATTAGGAATGATGGGAAAGGAAGTACAGGGAAAGTTCATGACACTGCAGGCTAGTGAGGCTTTATGACATACTCAAACAAAGCACTAGACCTTTAAAAGCTCCTACTCATAATGATGTGAAAGGCTATTAGAGAACACATCCAGAAAGAGCTCAGTCAGATCTTCAAATGGGAGATCTTGTGAAATGCACACAGAAGCAAAGCTGCTGCTGAATTTTTAGGAAGAGGATGAGCGGTTCCTAATCCGTGCACACACCGTGTCATCATTTCTGCCAGACAACTCATTAAGGGATATCAGGGATTCTGTGTCTTTGGAAATATTTAGACTAAGGCTGGATGTTCTGGTGGAAGATCTTTGGTGGTGTCTACACCTCTCCTGACAGTCCTTTACTTCTCTTCCTAAATTCCTTGTCTTGCACAGAAACTATGTAATATCACCAAACACTTCAGGTTGGTGAGAGGTAGAAATTGTTTCTGTGCAGCTCTGGAAAAGCACAAGCCAATTAAAGTTACAGTTACCAAAGGCTACCCAACCTGTGTATAATACCTCTCAAAGGTTTTGTTGAGATCAGTGTCATTTTCCATTTCCCCCCAGATGGAGAAACTGAGCCAAAAGACTCTGGTCTGCTCTAAATTCCAGGTACCAAGTGGGCAGGATTCACCCAGTTGGCTCTTGTCTCACTCCCAACCTCCTGCTTCTGCATTAGCAGGGCAGCACATTGCCCTCTCCATTTCCCTGGAAATATCTAAAACATGGCTCATTTCTCAGTCCCCAGGTCTGGATATGTACCCTTGCTGCATTCCCAGTGCCTATGGGGAGATGCTCCTGGTGTGACCTTCACATCTCCTTTATGGACATTTTCCATGAGGTAAAACATGAGTTAGTTGGGAGCAACAGGTTCCCAGTGTAAATGAATGGGAATGGGGAGTAAGGGATGTGCCATCTTGGCAGCCTAGATGCACCTTGGAGACCATGGCCAGCTGGAGCTGATCAGGCTTGGCCTCACAGAACCATAGAGTTACAGAATCATAGAACAGTTTGAGTTGAAACGGACCTTGAATATTATCCTGTTCCAAGCCCCTGCCATGAGCAGGGACCCCTTCCACTAGACCAGGTTGCTCAAAGCCCCCTCCAACCTGACCTTGAATGTTTCCGGGGATGGGGCATCCACAGCTTCTCTGGGAAACCTGTGCCAGTGCCTCACCACCCTCACAGGAAAGAATTTCTTCTTTATGTCTAATCTAAACCTACTCTTTCCATTTGAAGCCATTCCTGCTTGTCCTACCCCTACATGCCCTTGTAAAGACTTCCTTTCCAGCTCTCTTGTAGCCCCTTTAGGCACTGGAACACACTATAAGGCCTCCCCGGAGCTTTCTCTCCTCCAAGCTGAACAGTCCTAGCTCTCTCAGACAGCAGTGTGCTTCAGCCCTCTGAGCATTTGTCACCCTCTTCTTCTCTGTAACATGGCCTGACAGGTCTTCCTGGCCTGATCCATGCAGTGCTGCCATTCCCTCTGAGAATAACATTTAAATCTCCTGAAACTCAGGAGAGAACCACTGTTTCATGGGGCTACATTGCTTGTGTTCCCCCACACGGAGCTCACCCCCAAGTGACTGCCACAGCTCCTGAAGACAGCAGCTCAGAGGGAGTCATGGCTGCCAAGTAGCTCACGTTTACCAGCAAATACAGGCACGTAACCAAAGGAATGGCAATCATCAGAGCTCTGGGAAGGGTCACCTGGAAAAGGGATGACAGCAGTGTTAGGTGCTGCACATTTATGCCTGCACTGTGCTTTTTTTTTTTGTTTTGTTTTTGCCACCACCCACTTCTCTCATTCGAATTCCTCTGCTCCCTAAGCTTTTCCTCAGAACAAGATGTAGATCCAGATTCACATGGCAGTTTTCACACCAGTCTCCCTAAGATGTCAGGCAAACAGTGAGGTTGTACAGCTCCAAAGTTAGTCTAAAAAACCCCACAACCAACCAAACAAAAAAATAAAACAAAAAGGACCCACCAAATCTTATTAAAAAGATTTTGTTTCATAGCTGCCCAAGATGTCTTTTGCATACTTCTTGATTACTTTAACATTGATTTATTCATTACTAATGTGTTATGTCTCCTGGTGTGCTGCATCTTCCCATAAACATCTCATTGCCATGAACAAAGTTCCGGTGTGTGCTGCATCACATTTAACTCCTCTACAATTTAAATCAAAACAGGAGTTTGATAACAAAATCTCAAAATGGATTTGCTCTAGGAAGGAAATATTTATTTTTTCTTAGTGGCAGGATTGTGTCTTAGAACACCACAGGATCATTTTAAGACTTAATAAAATCAACGGTGTCTTATGCAACTGAAAATACTGGGAAATGGCAACTGAGAACCTGAAACACCAATTTTTGCATTCCCCATTCTCAACACAGGACAAGATATAGCAATTCCTAATGTTGTCTCCACTCTGGAAAGGCCTGAATATCAGTGCTCACAATCCTGTGGGAGAGAGTGGAGTCTTTGCTGCCATTTAGGTTAATATTTAACTGTGTGTTTTCATTTAATCTTCCGGATCTTGTGTGCTGCACTGGTAGAAAGCACACTCTATAAACTCTGCACTCACGCAACTCTTGCAAAATAAGAGTTGTTCACTGCTACAGTATTTGATCTGTGAAAATGGGTAATATGGTGCAGAGAAGGCTGATGTGAGATGCAGGTGAGCTACTTCTATGCCTATAGCATGGACTGCACAATGCTAAAATGTAGATGTTTAAAGACGGGGATCATTCATAGAGTTAGATTCCCTTTTCAGTGAGGCTTGGCTTGCTCTGAAGTTGCCCCTCCAAGCAACAGGGAGAGATAAAGTAGTTTTCTGATGCATAGATTATGGATCAAGTCTTTAAGAGAATATGTGGGGTTAAGAATCCTTTATAGATTATAGCAGTGAGTGCTTTTCTGAATAAATCTAGGTGTCTAGAGCAAGATCCTCTAAACACTAAGACAAAACTTCATCTCCAAAGCATCCAGGTGCTGCCTAATAATTTTTTTCCAGTCAATGGAGTATTTTAGGACTTTCATAGGATCACAAATGGTTTGGATTGGAAGGGGCCTTAAATATTACCTAGTTCTAACCCCCATGCCATGAGCAGGGGTTCCTTCCACTACACGAGGTTGGTCAAAGCCCCACACAAGCTGGCCTTGAACACTTCTGGGGGTGGGGCATCCAAAACTTCTCTTGTGTCAGTGTCTCACCACCCTCACTGTAAACCCCTTGATTACCTTTCGTAACATAATCACAGATAGAATCAAACATATTAACAGCAGGATTAAGTAAAACCCAGTTCACTCACTCACTCACTCACTCACTCACTCACTCACTCACTCACTCACTCATTCACTCACCTCAGGATTCTTCAGTTCCTCAGTTACATAATTTAGGTTGTTCCATCCATCATAGGACCAGAGTCCCTGGTAAAATGCCACTCCAACTGTCCCAATACCTGGAGTTGTACCTTGAAAACCATTCTGAAAACTCTGAGTTTGCCCCTTGGCAAGCAGCACCAACCCACCCACCACGATCACCAACAAAGCCAAGAGTTTGGCAGCTGTAAAAATGTTCATAACAGATGTTGCCAGCCTCACGTTGAGACAGTTGATGATAGTTAAAATCAAGATGCAGGCGGCAGCTGTACATTTGATGGCAACCTGCGGAGATGAACATCCTGGGTAGAACGGCGCAGTGGCATACTCAGCAAAGCTCAGACAGACAGCTGCCAAACCAGCTGGTCTCACCAGGATGACAGAAGTGTAGGCGAAAAGGAAAGCAGGAAAAGAACCAAAAATCCTCAAAATGTAAATATATTCTCCTCCAGACTCTTTAATTATTGTTCCAAGCTCAGCGTACGACAAGGCTCCAAACATGGCCAGGAGACCGCATGCTGCCCAGATCAGCAGGCTGCTGGCAGGGTTCCCCATGTGATGTAGTACCCACTCAGGGGACATAAAGATCCCCGAGCCTATCATGGTGCCTGCAATTAATGACACGCTGCTAATCAGGCCGACCTCTTGTTTCAGTCTTAACTTCTCCTTCCCTTCACTCAGATCTGTGGATGAATGAAGTGGATCTGTTGTCTTCCTTTCCCTCATTGTGGAAATGTGAGGAGATGTTGTTGAAAGGAGAGAATCTGAAAAAGGATTAAGGCATTTGGATAAGGACTACCTCAGGCTTTAAGGTTTAGTTAATAATTACGAAAGTCACACTGAACGCTGTTGAGAAACACAACCTTATCTTCTGCATTTCGCATTCTTTCATTACCCATCTTATCTTGGTGATTTATTATGTTAAGTTTGACTATCCCTGAATCTCATTGCAAGCAATGGTAATGGATAGTATCCAGCACCACCTCAGAATCACTCAGCACATTACCGGGTTGTGATCCTGGTTATCTCTCCTTCAAATTATGCTTCAAACAGCATCTGAAATAAGGCTCGGGTAAGCAAAGTCCCCATGCAAATCTGTACTTTATTCTTTGTTTAAAAGTCAATGTTCAAGCACTCGCTTCAGTGCTCAATCATATTTTCATTCTCCACTGTAACATGATCAAACAAACAAGTCTGCTGGCCAACATGCTATGGCTTTGCTCAACAAAGAATACTTCCAGTGTCTTGATCAAAGAAACAGAAATATTTTGCTAAAAACAGTCCAGAGATCCTTCTTCTGCACAGTAGTAGGGGACAATATGGGCTTTTTCCAATTTTAGAAAGTGAAGGAGAAGAGTGAAAAGGCTACAATTACATTTTTCCGGGGCCTTTCTACCATTGTATTACCAGACTACGATCTTCAGAGCACTTTGTCACAGCTCATTGTACATACATTTCAATGCACACCTGAGAGAAACATGGCACAAGCTTTTGAAGATACCTCTGACCCTTACTTACATATCTAGCACAAAAAATTCCAGACCTTGAGGCAGGTCCTGCTATAAATATGACTATTACAGTGCATGAAGGTGTATTTTGTGATCAGTGATGTGTATGAAGTATTGAACGGAAGGGAATTTCCACACAGATTCCTTTGAACGCGAACTGAACTTTACTGGAGAGTTACTGTCCTTGGAGGTCTCTTGCAAAATTCTGTTGTGATAAGTTCCAGAAGTGAGACCTTTCTCTGCCCTTCATGGCAACCACAGACTTTGAATCTTTAAAACTATCCGTCCTCCTCAAATATTTGAGCTAAAAAAAGCGTGACTATAAACACATCAGTATTTTTATTGTTTGTCTAAAAATTCCTTCTAAATAATTTAGACTTTTCTTTCTTTCCAGTTTTGTAAAAAAAAAAAAAATCTAACTAGCTTTGCAGTTCTCTGTAAGAAGACTCCAAGATAACTCTTGGACCCTTAACAAAACTCATGGGTCCACAAAAAAAACAACATATACAAGTTGCATAATTTTGCATGCTAAGGCAAATAAAGTTGCTCAGATTTTATAATCAGGTTGAAGCCCTTTGAGTTCTCTAAAGAAGAAAAAACCTCTCAAATCTCCTTAAAAAGTAGGGAGTTTTAGAGTATAAATGTTATTATGAAATTAAGGAAAAAATGAGAAAAGTTTGATGGGTTTGGTAAGGGATTTCAGAAGCTATTCCTATTATCACCTCTCTAGTATTGACTAGGAAATGGATGCCAGCCGGTTTTCTCCTTCTCTTGGAGATACACATCATAAAGTCACCCCAAGACACTCCGAATTTCAAGGTCACTTACAGAAATTCACAGCTGATCAAGCGGTAGCTGTAACAAAAGCAAAAGGTTATACTTTATGTGTACTTTATCTGTCAAGTCAGTCTTTTAAGCCTTCCTAGCAAAGGTGTGAGCTCTGAGGATAAACATACACCTTGTACCGCAAGGGTGCAAATTAATGCACTTCAAGTTAATGGTTTGCAAAGTGGTTGAGAACTTGGAGGGAGGCATGCCAGTAATGCAGAGAATTTTGGTTTGCTTTTACTAAGTGTCAGTGCTCTTGTCTGGTTTAACTAGTTGTAGTGTATTCTTTTTTAAATTGCAAATGACACTGTAAGGCGATGCTGGAATCCCTCAGAGGTCTAAAGGTCTGGTTTTTTTCCTGCACTACGGACACTACTTCTGTGTGCATCAATACAGGTATCATGTATACTAATCCTTGTTGAAAACAAAGGCACAAAATATAGTTAAATCAATGCTAAAGGAAAGTTTAATATGACTACAGGTAGTTAAGTACCCTTCTACTAAGGTTATAGATATATTTCTCTAACTCTTCTCCTGTTTTAATGACGGAGCTTCTTTTCTGAAGTGTAAATGCAAGGCTCTTTAAGGGTATTTTTTCAAATCTTTGCTGTTCGTGCTCCTAGAAATGAATAACTTTTAATCTAATGTTGTAAGAAAAAAAAAAATTAGAATTTCTTCAAACTTGATCATGTCAAAAAAATTTCTGTGAGGCCACTCATATAACCAGAATTAATTAACTGGTATGTCAATAGCCTCAGTCAATTCCTAGAGGGAAGACTGTTTCCGATCCCAGATTCATTGTTACTCAGTTCTAACTGCTTCCACCTAAAGTAATAAGGAATCTAATTAATAATGATAAGAACTTGAGGCTATTCCTGTGGAAGCTAAGGCAGTCTGATTGCTTTGGATTTTTTTTCCATTGTCTTGTTCTTTTTTTGACTGATATTAGCAGTAAGGAGCAGCCATAAGATATTTTAGTCAAACGACTTGTCACAATTATAATTTGTCAAAACTGACTATGTAAAAGGGCAACTCACTGCTACCTTCCAAAAGGGAGAGGTATAAGAAGAAGTAAAAAATACAAGTTCTGTTTTCTTCTCGGTGGAATAGCAGAGCTTTGCTGCTCAAGCTGTCACCTAATAAATCCCCTACCTGAACAGCTCTCACTTACCTTTGACACTGCAATGGGTGGTTGCCATCTACTGGTCCCGAGCAATAATGCGACATGGCTCAGTTCGCATTTGGGTTTGGTATTTTGCATTCCTGACTGAAAAGAAAGCCTAGCGTAAGTATTATGTCTTCAGCATTAAGGAAGTACAAATAGGCTATATTCGAGTTGTGAGTGAAAACTCTCCTTAATGTCCTTATGGCTATTTTTGTCTCAGGAGTAATTATGAGGACTAGAGAAAACTAATTTAAAGTAAAGGCCAGTGTCAGTGGTAAAAACTAGGCAAAACATGTGGACAAATATTTCACAATATTTAATTTTAGGTCCCAGGTATTTGAAACACAGTTATGGGCTTGGTTTCCCTGTCCCACGCTAGGAAAAGAGTTACAAATCTCTGGATGGGATTAAAAATAACCTGTAATCTCAGGGTGGAGCGGCTAAAACCATTGCCCATAAGGTTCTTCGGAGGTAGACACCAATATTATACTTATAAAATTGTGCAGGGATCAAGATTTTTTTTTTTTAATTAAAAAAAACCCCAAACAACAAGCACCAAGTTGTATGAGAGGTACTAAAGGCTAGAGAATTCATCCAGGACATAAAGTGTGGGTTTGATGGCCTTCTCTACTTAATGAACATGGAAACCCACAAATCAAATTTGAAGACTCTCACCTCCAAAATGCAAGATTAGAACTGCAGTTGCAGGCAGATCTTGGAGCCTGTGCTTGCCATATAATTAGAGATGCCTGACTGAAAACAGAGGAAATAAAGACCAGGAAAGTGGAGCTCTGAAATACGTCTTGAGCCCAGAAGAAAAACTGGGGCAGAGAGGCAACACACCCCAGATGTCCTGTGTGAAAACAAAGGGAAGAGGACTCATTGAGAGGTATCTGCCTGGGGAATGGGTGCCCCATGTGTTTGACTCTAAGGCTCTACATCCCCAGTGCATCCTGGCTCTTCTCACATCTGAGCCTGGAAAGAATGCAGCTTTGGGCCTCCACCCCACTGGAGACGGCCTGGACCCACCAGCTCCTTTCATGTAGTGCCCAGGGGCCAGCAGTGTGTGGTTGCTCCCAAGGCAAGAGTGCCCCTGGCATGAAAAACAGGGCTCCTTGTGAAGCAAAGCTCTGGCTGGGATTTTAAAAATGCCAATGTGAGCTGGCAAAACAAAAACCAGCTTGGGCTACGGGGAGTAGGATGGTGGGGGGGAAATGACATTTCTGAAGATGCAGGACAGCCCAAGGCTTCACGAGAATCATCACTAACACCGAGTTCATTTATATTTAGAGTAACTGGCTTTCCCTGTCATTTTACAATAGTGGATCTGAATTCGGAGGGTTAAGAGTGGATCTTAAACCCAATAATTTACCATGAGCTGAGTTAGTGCTCCCTGTCTGGGTCTGCAGACAGCCTGCAGCTGAGCTTGAGCCTCCCCATTCCTGCTCATCAAGGGCTCAGCATATTCTGGTTCTGCATCTATTAAAGACTTGCTTTTGTTTTACAGATACTCTTTATTAAAGTGTATTTGGTATCCCATGTTCCAAATCAGACACTGAATATTTTGTCTAGTTATCTTACTGTTTTCAAGAGGAAGCTGCTAGTGTCATACTGCACCTGTTAAAAACAAAGGGGTCCAGGTAGAAGGAAATCTGAAAGGCTCAGGAGCAGGCCAAAAGATGAGTCAATGGGAAAGAAAGCCAGCCTGACGGAATAGGGAGGTTTTGCTAGAACTCAGGGGGGAAAAAAAAGAGTTTATGACCTTTGGAAGAAGGGGCAGGCAACTCAGGAAGAATACAAGGATGTCATTAGGTCATGTAGAGAGAAAGTGAGAAAGGTGAAAGCTCAGCTAGAACTCAATCTGGCCACCACTGTGAAAGACAATGAAGAGTGTTGAGGATGAGAGGAAATGGCCTCAAGCTGTGTCAGGGAAGGTTCAGTCTGGACATCAGGAAGAATTTTTTCACCCTATTTTTGAAAAGGTGGTTAAGCATTAGAATGGGCTGCAGAGGGAAGTGGTGGAGTCACCGTCCCTGGTGGTGTTTAAGAAACGACTGGTCGTGGCACTTAGTGCTAGGGTTTAGTTGGCATGGTGGTATTTGGTCAAAGGTTGGACTTGATGGTCTTGGAGGTCCAACCTTAATGATTCTATGATTCTATGACACTAGCTGCTCTAGAAGATAATGGAATGGAATGGATGGAATAAGATGAAACACTGATGAAATGAGAACAACAGCTGAAAAGAAATAATTACAAAATGCAAAAGTACTGATCCCACCACTGCGCGCACGGGTCGAGCTACTCTATCAAGCGCTATTGCTACTTTTCCCTCACCAGCTGAGGGAAATCATACAAACTTCTTCCTTCATTCTGTATTTCCTGGGTTTATAGCTATATATGTATACAATGTGTGTGTGTGTATATATACATATATATAATATATATATACATATACACACACACAATCTGTCCTGTTTTCTTTTCCTAGCAGTACCTTATATTAGCCTTAATAATTTATTTGCATTCGTTTGTACTCTTAAGAACTCCTTTTAATTGTTGGAATTAAGTTTTCATTTATTTATTAAGTTTAATTCAATATTAGATTATCTTGTCCTATACAAGGTCTGTTTTGCAGAATCGTTATCAAATGATTATTACCAGAATACAAATAAACATTTTCATGAAAACTTTCTACCAAACAAGATGAAAAATAGAATTTAAACATGCCAAAATTCTATCACTAACACTAGATAGTTTTATTATTTTTAAAACAAACTTTTACAACACACACTTAGAGCTTAACCTGTAAATCTATATTCATTCTGTTAAGTAGCATTCTACAATAAAATAGTCTTCTCTGTACAATTCCTGTCAGAAACATCATAATAACATTGACCCAAATAATTCTAGTTTTTCTTTGGTGAAAAGGGGACATAGTAACTGCAGGTACTAAACTGAATTCCTAAAAATTTCACGAAAACTGATCCCTATTTTGGATGAAACCCTGGACCAGAAGTGACATTTAAGGCCCACAGAAGGCAGCTCCCTTCCCCAGCCTGCCCTCTTACTCGCAGTAATCCAGAGGACTGAAGAGCTGTTTGCCCACCTGCCTCTTTTCTTCTTCTTAATCACAAAAGTGAGGGAAGCACCAGCTTTGGTAGTGTGGCACAGCAGAGGACCTGCCCTACTACCAGGGGACTAGGAAAAGCACATGGAAAACATCACCCAGGAAGGAAAACGGTAACGTTGCTTGCAGCAGCTGGTGAAAGTTTTGTGAGCTGCCTCCGCCTGTTTGCTTTCCTTGGGCCACAGTCGGGAGCGCAGGGTGGGGCTGGGTGTCTTATCCTCGCCTGGCACTGCTGCTGTCAACACGTGTGAGGCAGATCACCCTTCCACTGCTCTCCCCCCACACAGGGGTGGGATGTGCTTCAGCTCGCAGTCAGGGCCAGAGTGAGGGCAGGGTTTGCCCCTACGTGCCCAAAATATTTCATTTGTGGAGTGGCTATAAGCTGTACAATGGGCTCTGGGCCATGCTTCCTGCCCTGTGGAGTTGATCTCCTGGGATAAGCTTAGCCAGGGTCAAGGGGGCTCAGCCAGTCTCCATGCCAGTTATTGCCTAGCTTCTCAAAGAGCTAAGACAAGGGGTTAATTTTAATGCTGTTTAATTATAAAATCACTTAGACTCTGTCAAATATAAAGGAAAAACCAATGTTTGCCTGGAAAAGTCACATAAGTTGTGACACTCTTTTACATCTCTGGCTGGTGCTTTAGGAAGTTGCAACAAACGTATTTTCCAGCTAATGCTTCATTTTGTGCATTTCTACCAGAAGAAAAACTAATGATCTTGGGAAGATAGTGATGTGTTGAGACTGTAATTCCTCCCATTTGTATGCTTTGGTTAAAGCTAAAAATAGATACGAATAAAAGGAAGGATGAAATGGATTAAGCATCTTTTCTTGGCCTTCCAGCGGAAGTATGCATGGGAGATGGGGACCAGGTTTTAATTCCATTTGGTAAATTTTCATTTGAGATGGTATGAAGAAAAGAACTGTGTTTAAAGGTTTGGAGGACTCTTTCTGGTCTTGAGATCATAGGTCCCTAATTGCCCGTGTCAGTGATGCAGTCAGCACGATGTAACATGGATGTACAGGAATCACTCTTAAGTAGTATTTTTCTCTTGAATGAAAATTGGATGCATCTACAGATGTTGTCCTCTAATTCTTAGCCCTTAGCCAAAATGAGTGGAAAGGCACTCTTATCGACACATATAAACTTCCTGATTTGCAATCCACTAACAGGATTTATTACAAGGGACGAAGTTTTCCAGCCAAACTGGGTTTCTGTCTGGATCCAGCTCAAGCCAGTAGGCAAAGCAAGCCACAGGCTGCAGGGTGTGGTCTTGTGCCTACTTTTCCTGTGCCAGGGAAATGGGAATTGATTATTCCCATTTGAAGAGCTAATATCTACTTCCCAGTTGCAAGGCTCCCAGTGTCACAGACACAGCAAAGGTATAGCTGGGTGGGTGGTGGGTTCCTCCCCCAGAAGCTCCCTCAGGGAAACAAAGCACTTCTCTTCCCTCTCACCCTGCCCTTTCCATTTTCTGCTCCAGATGCCGGCTCAGCTCACCCTTGGGTCCCCACCCCAGCACTGGGGGTGCAGATGCACAAACAGCTGTTGGGCCCTGATAGCAGATTAGCTGAAGACAAGGGTCCTGTACTGCAAGAGAGGAAGAGCTGACTCACAAAAAGAGCGTTAATTTTGCAATATTTAAAAACGCATTGTTTCAGCTCAATGAATTTCTTGTTTTGGTCTGTATTTGACTAACTGCCTAGGAAGAGGGATGCATCAGAAACAAGAGAGGTACTTTGGAAATCTGTAAAACCTGTAGATATAATTAAAAATAAGCCCACAGAGGTATGAATACACAGCTGCTATTATTTATGTAATATGTGCGTAACATTGGCACCTACTTTTCAGTATTACAGTGCTCAACCACTTTGTTTATGCTCAGGAAGCAAGATGGAATTTCCCTTCCTGAATCTGTGTCTGGCATTCTATATTCACTGTGCTGTGCCTTGCTGCACTGAAGGCATGTTTGGCACAGAATAAGGTTTGGGCTCTCTGCATGGAAATGGGGGCCAGTGGGTGTGTCTTTGTGCTATAATGATGAGTCAGAACAGAGGTCTGAACTAGCTCTGAGCTAATACAGCTGTGCTCCATTTTGGTATTTATATGATGTGTCCAGTCATCTTGTTCCTTGTGGTTGGGCCCCCTTGACACTGTATAAGAACAGGAAATTCTGAGGAGCTTCAGGTGCAGTTAAGATAGAAAAAAAAATTATAGCCTAGTGATTACACCAAAAGAGCAGAGATGACTGCAAATGTCCAAATGTCCACTAAGTGAAGTCCACTTGGTGTCAGGCTGCTGGTTCAGAGCCCTGTCAGAAGAACCTTTGGTGCCTGGGAGGATCAGTATATGATATGGCAAGAGTTAGAAGGGTGTTAATGAACAAAAGACATGAAATTATGTAAGTCAAAGTACTGTTGCAGATCTTTCTTCTAGTTTATCCCTTGCACTACGGCTTCTCATATTTGAAGATACAGAGAAGTTCTAGTTCATGCAAGTTAAGTTGGTGAAACTTTATGCAAAAAATCAAAACTTCTGGATATGCTCTTAGGGTTCTTAAAATGTATTTCCCTAGAAGAGAAAAAAAAAAGCATTCTTCTCACTCTTCCTTGTTCTCATATGACTGAATTATGTCATCCTAAGTGTGCAAAAAAAAAAATATTCCCTATTATTCAGAACTCTTGTCCTTGCTTCCATTGCCTTGGATATTTATTTGAACTTTTTTCCTCTTTTTAGAAATTAGAACGTTTACTTATTACTGCTTAATATATGAAATGAGTGACAATTAATTTGATGCTCAACTCTGAGGTTTCATACTGAGTATCATTTATGATCTTCAGCTCTAAGAGCCACAGCCTGCCTCTGTCATGAAGAGTTCTTGGAACTTAATTCTCCACTGGAAAGAAAAATACCCTTCTATTGAGACACACAGACTTTTTCCTTAAGATAAGCATTGATGCCACTCTTGTGAACGAAGTGAATGTGAGTATGAAAGCCAGCTGGCGTTATCTCTGGCTTTAGCACTCCACAGCTATTCACATTCATTCATGTACGGGAGGTGATGCCATTAGTGACTCTTGTTGTGTTACAATGGCAGTCTCTGGTGGCTGTGACTCTGAGGTATGTTTATGAAGTTTATTTAGACCTCAGCCAATTATGAGGGGGTGAACGACCCTGGGACCAAAGCTGTCCTGCAGGAGAAACGAGTCTTTAGCTGACACCTCCTCAGCCATTATAGCATAGACTTCTTTAGAAAACCATTTCCAGGAGAGATATTTCTTTCTTGGGACAAGTTCATGGTGATCTGTGCTGCAGAGATGCACACTCCACTCACTGACACCTCCTCTCATGCATTTCCTTTAAACCTCTTGTTCTTGTTCTCACAAAATTATTATCTGGCTGATAATGTCTACAGGAGCAATGACCATGTCTGTAACTGAATGGCAAGTCAGCATTTTAGAACAGTATATAGTAGTGAGTCATTCAAAAAATGGGATTAGTGACAAAATTTACTATAATACAATTGTGAATTTTCTGTTGGCGCTAAACTGAAGTGTTCTCATGTGGACTAGCTCAGTATGTTATGCCAGTTGCTATCTAGTCCATAAAAAACCCAGAATACATGGCCTTCCTTCAAGAAACTTACAGTTGCACGTACAGGTAGGGGGAAACATGGAAACAATACCACAATTTTGAGAAAAAGAGCAGACTGGCCTTCTCAGCACACTGTGAGCCTGGCTGTTGTCAAATGGGTTTATGGGAATAATACTAGGTACTTTTTGTACCAGTTTTTGTGTTAAATGGGAAATTTGGAGGATGATAACTAACTCAGAAGAGTTCTTCCCACACATGGGATAAAATGCTTAAAACATGTAGTTTTAAACATTAAAACTGGATGCAGTTGCATAACGTGGGTCAAATGTTTCCATATCAGAAGAGAGGGTGGAGACAGAAAGAGGCTGTGAAGATTGAGGAATTCAGACAACAGTACCAGTACAACAAGAAGCGGCAGAGTCTGAGTTAATGAACAGATTAAGCGGTCAAAAGCAATAGGACGGAAGATCAGCCCTGACTTAGCACATGAAAGGCTGCGGCAGGAAAAGGCTGTGCTTGTGAAGCAACGGTGGGGCAAAAGGATGCGTGAATGGGAAAGTCCCGCTGTGCAAAGAGTCTTCGGCTCCTAAGCCTGTTTCTCTGAGGCTCTGGGAACAGATTACCCAAGGGAGAGGCTTGACTCACTGGGATGGAGTTCTTACCACAGTAAACTCTCCTCTGTATTATGGTCACTGCTGGCCTAAAACATGAAATACAAACGAATTCCTACAGCTATGCATCTAGCAGCATGTCTAGTGATTGTAGCATTTCAGACTAATTGATTTTTATTAATTAATTGCATATCTGCTAACAAAATGGAATGCAGAACCCAATGCATTGGGTGCCTAGATTTGGTATGCAGTGATGGTATGAAGTGGGAAAGTTAACTTCAGAATGGGATCTGCCCCTGCCATTGCACGAAACGTACATCCAGATCAGCATATTTTACCAAGATACAGCTCACAAGGGACAGGCTAAGGATATAAACCAGCATTCCAAGGCCCTACTCTGGAACACGGACAGATAGGTCCAATGGATTCTGAGCTGCAGGGCTGTCCCTCAGTGAAGGTGTAGGTAGCTAACTGCAGCTGTTGTTTCAGAGAACTCGGAGGCTCACAGATCCGTGACTGCCCCTCTTAAGTTGTAGGATGACAGCTAGATTGAGGATTAGACAG
This sequence comes from Falcunculus frontatus, assembly GCA_013398115.1. NCBI lineage: Eukaryota > Metazoa > Chordata > Aves > Passeriformes > Falcunculus > Falcunculus frontatus. The sequence goes on from VZRV01009040.1 coordinate 907,552, forward strand.
GGGATAGTTAGGTTTAGGGTTTGGACTAGAGGGTCATTAAATCCCTTCCAACCCAAACAATGCTATGCTTCCCTGACTGAAAGTCCAGCAGGGCCATTAAGCAGAAGATCTGAGATGAGATATTGACCTCCTCCCTGCAGAACAGCCCAGCTGCAGCAGAGGGCAGCCAAAGTAGACTGCTGATTTTGGGGACTCTCCAAAGAAGACATGCCTCTAAATTTTGAGCAAAGGAATCAAATCTGAGTGCTCCCCAGTCCTGGGAGTGAAGGATGTCACGCACTTTCTTTTAAAAGAGTGCAAGCTTTTGTAGGGACCTGTGGTTTTTTATGGAGATGGTCTGAGAGTGTCTACCACATCTAGTTGTTTCGTTTTCATGGAGGAATACCTTACTTTTAATTGATAACAGGTTAATTATTTGCTACCCTGCTAGATCTTAAGAGTGTTTTTTGTCAAAAGTACTGGGGGATGTGAAAGTCATGGCACTACAGGATAAATTCTTTTCGTGTACAGAGTTTTAGGTCCTGAAGTTTGTGGCTTTAGAAAATGTAGACCTGTTCATGATTAGGCACCAGCTGAGTGGGGGTGGTTAGGGCTGCAGTTTTCAGTTTCTCTGAGTGCTCCTCAGTTAAGTGCCTTACCCAAGGTTTCAGAGGAAGACTGTGGAGGAAGGCAAAGGCATCCAGGCTTTCCGTATCCTTGGCTACTTTCTTAAACTGTAGACTCTGTATTTGTTTAGTATTTTTCGTTGAGGAGACTTATTCACAGAAAAAACAATGCATAACTGTGTTAAAGGAGTTCATCTGAAAAGTCTGGAGTGCAAGCAGAGCCCTATCAGCTGTCAACACATACTTAAAAAAAGGAATAGCTACGAAAAGCATTTTGTAATGGAGTGAAAGTAAAACTACCTAAAGTATTAAGTACTTTTAAAGTTTCCACTCAGAACAAAGGTAAGAGAGAAGGGCATTTCATATTTTAGCATGAGTCAAAAACTTTAGTGCCATTATTAAATTGTGAGGCGTGTGGTGGCGGAATTGTTTTGTTTTATTCTTTTTTTTTTTTTGAAAAATACTTCAGAAAATAACTAAATAATTGTATTTATCAGATCAAATCCCAAACTGATTGCACTTAAACATGTTTCTGTTTCATTATCAGGTTGGGTTTTTCAGTACTGAGAAGCACACTGATGTGGAAATCATTCAAGCTTATGCTTATCAAATGCATGTTGAGTTCTTAGTGAAGATTTGATGCTTTATACAAACACTGATTAGAATTATTGAGGACAAACAGGGTCCCCAGAAGGGTCAGAGCTGGAAAGCTGGTGTAATGTAGACCAGCTGCTGTAAGTGTTCAGGATGCCAATAGCATAACAGGGTTTCCTTCAGTCCCAGCTGGTTTGCACGAATGGAAGAGCTGGCTTGGAGGCTGTGACTTAGAGGCCTTCCCTCCTCAGTAAGCACAGGAATTGGTTTTTCAGCCCTGCAGCCTCCCTGGAGACAGCCCCAGGTGGCAGTGGGACAGGACAGTGGGGATCACAGAGATTAGCCATGCGAGTGGCAGGAGGCTGCAGACATCTGGGTATTTAGCTGACTAGTATTAGGCTCAAGAAATCATTTTCATTTCTTGCAGAAATGTTTCCATCTTCATCAGGAGCTGGGAACTTTTATGTTCTTAGCCATGTCTATAAATACTGAAAACAGTGAGGATTTTCTCCTTTGAGACATCTCTATTTTTAAGAACACAGTTGGTAGTCACAGACATCTCATCCACACAACTGCTGCGCCAGCAGTAGCACCAGTACAGGTGCTATTCCTGCAGCCCAGCTCGCCTGGAGTCACTGCGACAGGCAGGGCCTGACTCCTCCCTGCCTACACAACAAGGGGTCGGCAGCAGGGACTGCGCAGTGCCCACAGGACTGAGAGCCACGTTTTGTCTAAAGGTTTGATCTGTGGATGGCATCTGTCACTGTTTCCTGCAATGGAGCACTCTCTAACCAGGCTCTTGAAGAATGGGTAAAAAGGCAAAATAGGGGATTTTCTTGTGAAGTGTGTGTTTTAAAATGTCACTGACATGCAGAGATCCCCCTAAATTTTAGAGGCTGCTGAATATGCAGAATTTATGCTCATATTGAGTGAGGTTATCAAGACCCATCGCTGGCAACGTCTACCAGCACCAGAACCGTATTTACGAACAGCACTGCCCTGCTGCACCAGCAATCCCATCTTTAACTCTCTCAGGGGAAGGGAATAATTGGCTCTTTGCCCAAAATCACCACACGGTAACTACTGGCACAGCAGTTAACTAATAAATTAGTAACTGCTGAGATGCGTTTTTGTTTATTGTAACACACATGCAAACACACATCCCACAGGTGGTGCTGGGTGTGGGGACCTCCAGAGCCAGCAGGGACCACTAAGGACCCCTCAAACAGGCCTCGCCTCCCCTTTGTCTCCCAGGCCCTCAGGTGGGCACTGCCTCCCACCGCCACGCTTCCTGAAAGGCCTAAAATCACAGAATCACAGAATTCTTAGGGTTGGAAGAGACCTCTGCGGATCATCTAGTCCAGCCCCTGCCAAGGCAGGGTCACAGGAATGTGTCCAGGCGGGTTCTGAATGTCTCCGGAGAGGAAGATTCCACGACCTCCCTGGGCAGCCTTTTCCAATACTCTGCCACCCTCAACGTAAAGTTCTTTCTAGTGCCGAGGTGGAGCTTCTTGTGTTTTAGTTCATGGCCACTGCTCCTGTCACTGGGCACCCCTTAAAAGTCTGGCACCATCCAGGTGCCAGGCACTTCAGGCTGGAGGAGACTGAGGGGAGATCTCATTTTAGTCTTCAACACCCTCATGAGGGGAAGTGGAGGGGCAAATAGCAATCTCTTCTCTCTGGTGACAGGATCCAAGGGAACAGCTTGAAGCTGAGTCAGGTGATGTTTAGGTTACATGTCAGGAAAAGGTTCTTTACCCAGAGGCTGGTTGGGCACTGGAACAGGTTCCCCAGGGAAGCGGTCACAGCACCAAGCCTAAGAGAGTTCAAGAAGCGCTTGGACAGTGTTTTAAGGCACATGGTGTGACTCTTGGGATGTCCTGTACAGGGCCAGGAGTCGGACTTGATGACCCTGATGGATCCCTTCCAACTCAGCATATTCTACGATTCTGTGATCCTCTTGGCACCTGCCTTTGAGATTCTTATATGCATTAATCGGATGCCCTCTCTGTTTTCTCTTGACTGAACAGACCCAGCTCCCGCAGTGTCTTCTCATACGGGAGATGCTCCCGACCCCACATCACCTTTGTGGCCTCCCCTGGACCCTCTCCAGTAGTTCCTTGTCTTTCTTGCACTGAGGAGCCTAGAACAGGACACAGTAGAAGAAAGTGAGCACACACACAGACAAACGCTAGCCCTGTCTTGTGGCGGGAAGGACAGGGACAGTGACGAAGACATCCCCTTCCCGCGGTGCCCGCGCTGAGGGGCGGCGGGCGGCGCATGCGCGGCGGAAGGGGCCGGGGGCCACCGCCTCCTCCCTCCGCCTCCCCGCGGGCCGGGCCGGGGCGCGCAGGC